>CM028343.1:57241006-57751262 GCA_016618105.1 Dendrobium huoshanense
ATCCACAGAGTACGGGAAAAGTAAGCAGACACAGCAAAGCGATTTCATCCACAACATGCAGTAAAAACTACGAAAAAAATCCGGCACACAGCAGTAAAGTAAACACTGGCCTAACCTAGATCTAGAGTTGGTTGTCCTAGCACATCATCTAAAGTATGTGATAAAGGTCGTGTGGCTGGGATAGATCCTAATGTAGGTGATTAATTAATGTTGTCTAAAAGTTTGGATTTGTTAAGGCTTAGAAAGGGGATTTAGATTAAAATTTAAGTATTAATGAATTAAGAATTTTAATTAGAAATATTTTAAAAGTTAATTGATTACTACCTTTGTTTCACACCGAGGCCGTGAAGTTTATTTCACCTTCCTTGGGGCTAAGCTAATAGCCTCGTAGGCCTGGGTTACCCAGTAGCAATCGGGGTTGATTAAGTTATTTAAGTTGGTTGGAATTAAAAGAGTGGATTAATATAAAGAAATGAGTTAATTACTAATTTTAAAAGCTTGATTAATTTAAGTTTGCCATTAATTGATTCGTGGCGTTGTGCCACCAAGCTCGAGAAACCAGCCTCCTTAGGACACTTAGCCCCGCAGCCCGGAGTAGTCCAGCCGATAAACCAAATTAATGTAATTGAATTAGAGGTTTTAAAAGGTTAAATAATTAATGATTAATCTATTTTAAGGTTTAACACCCTTTAGAATCCATTCGTGGCGTTGTGCCACCAGGCTCGAGGAACCAGCCTCCTTAGGACACTTAGCCCCGCAGCCCGGAGTAGTCCAGCCAATAAACTTCATCTTTAAGGTGGTTGTTGTGTTTTAAAGGATTTGTTAAGTGTTTTAAGCATTAAACCAATATTCTCTGAGTTTTAGAATGATTTGAGCTTTTATGAATTTTTTAAAATATTTTAATGAATTGATTAAAGGGTTGAAATTGACTTTTTGATTAAGCTCAAATTCTGGAATGTTTGTATTTTATTAAAATACTAGACCTTTCTACGATCAGTTAGAAGGTAAGTACGTTGAAATCGGATTTTTCTACATTTTATTACAAAGGTTTGAAGTTTTGAACTAGTTTTGACTTAAAGTTGACCGTTTTGTTGACTATTTATAATATTGCAAATTTCTGGAATTTAATATTTTTAATAAATATTAGACCTTATTAGGAATTGAATGCAAGTGAGTTTGGGTGATTTGGATTTTTCTGGAATTAGTTATGGATTATCGAAGTTTGGGCATTTTAATGAATTTTGGGAATTTCTTAACTAGAAGGCCTCTTTTGTGATTTTGCTTCAAACAAGTTCCCAATCTCTTGAAAACACCTCCAAAGGTCAGAAATGACCTAAGGAGGGATCCCCAAGTGTTTGGGAAATTTTGGGATTTTTTTAATTATTATTAATTAATTATCTTAATTAAACATTGATTTTCATTTAAAATTAAATTAGGGTTTAAAATGCTGTCAAATCAAGGGGCTTTTAATTATCATAGATTAAGGACTAAATTCTGGTCAGTTTGAGGGTTCATATGTAATTTTTGGATTTAAATTGAATTTATTACAATTTTTAGAAGTTTTAAAGGCTTAGTTAAGGGTTTAAGACTTAGAAAATTAATTAGGGGACCTAATGACCTCAAAAATCAGTGAAAATTTCTCTAGGGGCTGAGGGTGTCACTAAGTTCAAATGTCCAAAGTTTCAACTCAAGGGGAAGTGAATCCTAATTATTGAAATTTTTCTAAGTTTTCTATACATGAGTCCTTAATTATTGTCCTTAATTATGTCACTAATCTTGATGGGCTTGAATCAATGTTTGAACTAACCCTCATACTCAATACACAAGGCATGCATGAACCACATAAACACATTCAATACCTAAATCTAGGAGAGCCTTAGACTAAGTGGTGTGTGCACCTTAAGCATGCAATTAACTAATTAACATAATTAAGACAAAATTAGTGAATAATCAAAGAATGATTATCCACTAATCATCCCCTTTATTTCTATTAAAATATGCGCAATCAACATTTAAGATCTCAAGTGACTTCTTAAACACTTAAAGATTTACATATATATAGTTTCAAAATATATTTTAAAACATATAAATATAAATGGATATATATATATATATATATATATATATATATATATATATATATATATATATATATATATATATATATATATATATATATATATATATATATATATATATATATATATATATATATATATATATATATAAATATATATTATAAAATAATTAAAAATATTATTAAAATACATGTTGATGAGTTGAAAGATCCACTGATCTCTAGGGAAGTTTGAAAATAATAAAATATTTTCCTTGTATTTTTCAAAATACTTAATATTTAATTAAATATAAAAAAAGGGTTAATAAGCTCCAATAATTCAAAATACCATCAAAATCTACTCAAATAATACTGAAAAATTTTCTGGAGATCAGCCATGCACTCAACAACATGCATGCCAAATTTCAGATAAAAATAATTTATACATAATTAATTAAAAATAAAATACATATTTCTGTATTTCTTAAATTACTAATAAAATAATAACCAAAAGGGTTTGATTTTATTTTTAAAATAAACTAGATGAAAAACTGAAGAAAATGATATATTATACTCATTTTTTGGTTCTGTATTTAATTTACTATAATTTTCCAAAGTTTCTGTAATTAAAATCAATTAAAACACATTTTTCCTTAATTAAACGGCGGCGGTCAGACACGCGGCGCGCTCGGATTGGCGGGATCGAAACCGCGTGACGGCGGGGACACGCGTCGGCCGCGGGCCGCTTCACGCGGTTTCCACTTAACCACGTCAGCGGCTCTTGACAGCCGTTGGATTAACCGCGGGTTCGATCTAACGGCTGAGATCAGATCCCGCGGTTTGATCTCACCAGGAGAAGATCAAACGGCGGAGATTCGATCCCGCTGTTCCGAATGGACGGCCCTGATCTCGCCGGACGGCTGATCGAATGACAGATCGAAGGCGCAGTCAGATCAGGCCGCGGGAGGGCTCGATCTGGACCGTTGATCGAACGATCAACGGTCCAGAAAACGTACACTCACCGGAAACCGTGAGTGACGCCCTAGAAAATGTCTTTTGCCTCGTTCTTTCGATCGGATCGATCATTTCACTTGAAATTTTAAACACAAAGAGTAGGCATGAACAGAAATAATGGGGAATAGTTTGTTTTAGCTAAAACCCTAAAAGCATAAAGCTATTTAGATCTAACTAATGTGAACTAGATCTAGGGTTTTAGGGAGTTATACCGTTAGATCTTCGAAATTTCTGGATGGATGAGCTTGTAGATTGTCCAAGTGAAGATCCCCAGCAGAAATCCGAGCTCGAACACGTCTGGATCGACTGCTATAGGCTTGGGACGGTCTAGGTGGTGGGCTCGCCGGAGAACTCGCCGCCGGTGACGTGCAACCACTTGGATTTTGTAGTGGGGAGGTAGAGGAAGCTCTGGAGATTCAAAACTAACTGAGAGTTCGATCTGGGAGGCTAGGGTTAGTGAGAGAAGCTGCTTTGGTCAATAATGCTCAAAAGTTGCTTTTCTCCCTATTCAAACAACCTGGGCTAGATTGGATGGCTAGGATTGATGCAGGGGCTCTCCAGATGATGCCACCTGTCCCTGGGAAAGCTGGAAGGCTGCGGAAAGGGCTGGACAAGCCTTGCTCCTATTGGGTGGACTTGGGATGAGTGAGAGGAGACATTGCCACTTATGGCTAAACAAGGGATGGAGCTTGGTTAGAGGGCCTATTAGAGGGCTTTAGGTCACTAATAGGTCAGCCTTGGGGAGTTAAATCAGGGAAAAAGGCTTAAAAGGCTGATTAGGACCTTTTAAAAGGGTCTAAACCCTAGGTTTGACCAAATTGACCAGTCAACTGGTCAATGGGGCTGATGTGGCATCCAAGCAGGTCATGGAGTCTTTCCAAGTGGCTGGATGGGTGTGGCTTGAGCTAGGTTCAATGGGTTGAAAGGTTTGACCATACAAATGGTCCCTTAAGCCTTGAGTTGACTGGTTGACCAGTCAACTCCATCAAGGGTTATGAAATTTTTATTTAGGTAATTCAAATGAGTTGATTAGGTGGATTGGAGGGTGGTTCCAAGAGCCATGCATGTCAATTGGATTAAGAAGGCTTAATGGGCCTTTAATGGGCTTCTAGGCCAAAACTGGTTGACTTGGTCAACCAGTTGGGTTCAGGGGCTAGAAATGGATTCAACAAATTCAGAATATCATCCTGAGTCTACTGGATGTGGTCCCAGGGTTTGGAGGGGTCGATTTGGTCAAAATCACCATTTGAACCCTTAAGGGCTTATTTGGTCAACCTAGGTTGACTTGGTCAACCAGGTTGACCCAGAGTCTGGGTTTGGGCTCAACAGGTTTGAAAAGGCATTTGGAGACCATTGAGGGTAGTTCCTGGGTCTGGGGAGGTCAAATTGATCAAAATCCCTATTTGGATCCCTAAGGGCCTGTTTGGTCAACCTGGGTTGACTTGGTCAACCAGGTTGACCCAGGGTCTGGGTTTGGGCTCAACAGGTTTGAAATGATATTTTAAGTCCAAAGGAAGTGGTTGGATGGCCTAAAGAGGTCATTTGGGTCAAAACACATGTTTGGACCCTTAAAGGGCCTCTTAGGTCAAACCAGTTGACTTGGTCAACCAGGTTGACTCAAGGGTTGGAAATAGGTTCAAAAGATTTGAAATGACAATTGAAATTTGTTGGAGGTGGTTGCATCCCATTTGGAGCTCATTTGGTTTGAAATCCCTATTTGAGCCCCATAGGGGTATTTTGGTCAATTTTGACCTATTGGTCAACTATGGTCAAAAATGGGTCTGAAAAATGCAGTTTACTGCTCAATGGGTTAAAATCAAGGGTCTGGAAGTGATTGGAAGCTTGGACAAGGGTTCCAAGGTCAAGATCTCAAAGGGGTTAGGCTCAGTGGCATAGGCTGTAAATATTTGAAGGTTTTACACCCTTTGAATTTTAATTCAAATTCTGGGGTTAGAGACCTCAGAATGAGCTCAAAGTTGGAAGGTAGCCTCTAGAGACATGTCTTATCACTTTGCAAGTGATAGACCCTGAATCAGAGGCCATTTGATTGGGTTTTGAAATGTTTGAAATATCTCTAAAAAGGGTCTTTAGGACAAGGCCTTGAGACTTAGGATTTGAGTCAGGATTCCTGGATTCTGAAATGGATTTCAGGTTTGAATAATTAAAATTGGAGTATCCAAACCATCTACAATCATGTTGTGATTGTTAATAGATGGATAGGGTCAAGGCTAGATTAAGGATAGGATCAAAGTCTATGTTGAAATTTGGATTGTCAAATTGATTGGATCAAGGTTTGGATATGTCTGAAACTTGAATTAATTTGGATTTGAATTGGATGGAGTTTGAGATTCAAATTGATCACAGGTAGGAATCAAATTGAAATTGGAGTGGATCAAATATAGGAATTGATTTAAAATTGAGGTTGATCAAAGGTGGAGGTTGATTTGAAGTTGGAGTGATCCTAAGATCTAGAAAAATTCTAAGATCTAGGATTTAAGGGAATCCTAGGCTCTAGAATAGGCTCTAAGGTCTAGTTCTAGGAAAGATCCTAAGGTCTAGAGTGGATCCTAGGGTCTAGGATTAAATCTGGCTTCTGGAAGGGTCTTAGTGACCTCATACAAAAATGAGGTCAATAGTCTACATCTGTTTCCTCGAGGTTCTCTGCCTTCTCCAGGAGGGAGAAAAACAAGAAGGTTCTCTGCCGTCGCCAGGAGGGAGAAAATAGAGTTTGGCACTCCGCCACGCCGGGTTGGTGAAAGGGAGGTTTGTAAAGGCTTCTCCGCTTTGCCGAGGGGGGCAAAAGGAGAACTATTTTGATAGTGAAAATCCCGGAGCGGAGGACTCCGGGGAGTGGACGTAGGTCATATTTTGACCGAACCACTATAAAAATTCTTGGTGTGTTTTTTCCTTATCGTCGTTTACTTTTTACTTGCATTTAATTTTCATAACTATTGCATGGTGAAATTTGTGGAAGAAAAATTGTTTAAAATTTTGTTGTAGAATTTCAAAAATAACAAAAAAAATTAGAACTCTTGTTTAGGGTTATTTTTATTAAGGAAAAGATTTTCAGAATTCACCCCCCCCTCTTGTCATTTAGTAATTTCAATTGGTATCAGAGCATGTTTTTCAAAAATAGTATTTTAGAAAACCTTGAAAAAAATGATCATGTCGAATTTTGGTAATCGTAACACTACGGAGGGTTATTCAATAACTCGTCCACCACTTTTTGATATCATTCCGTTTGATTTTTGGAAAATTAGAATGTCTACATTTTTGCAATCTATAGATTACCGCATGTGGTTGTTAGTAAATGATGGATATGTTGCACCGTTTAAGATTGTTAATGGTTTGAAAACTCCTGTACCTCTTATTGAATGGAGCAATGAGGATAGGGAGTTAGCCGAACTGAATGCTAAGTGCTTAAACTGATTTTTTTGTGCATTGAAATCTGAGGACTATATGAGAGTATCTACTTGTGTTTCTGGTAAGGAGATTTGGGATAGACTGTGCATTACATACGAAGGAACAAATAAAGTAAAATAGTCTAGGCTTAACATTCTACTGCATGATTATGAATTATTCCGTATGAAACCTAGCGAAATAATTTCTGACATGTACACTAGGTTCACCCAAATCGTGACATCCTTGCATGCAATAGGTAGAGAAATTTCAAATTCTGAGAAAGTGAATAAAATTCTTAGATGCCTACCTAGTTCCTATGATGCTAAGATAACTGCTATCACTGAGTCCAAAGATCTTAATGTTTATTCTATTGATAACCTCCTTGGGTCACTCATTGCATATGAGCAAGAAGTGAGCCAAAGGCAAAGTGATGCAGGTGAAAAGAAAAAGGAGCAGACGGTGGCATTAAAAGCTAGCAACTCAGAAAGTGAAAGCTCTGCAGGGGAGGAAGACGATGAGATATCACTGATGACCCGACAGTTCAAAAATTTCCTGAAGAGAAAATAGAAGCGTCATCAGAACAGCTGGAATAAAGGTAAGAGCTCAAGGTCCAATAAGGTTTCATCTGATACAATCTATTTTGAATGCAGGAAGCCAGGTCACCTTCGAGCCGATTGCCCAAATCTAAAGAGCCAACCAGCTAAGGAGAAAGGTGATGAGAAAGCCAAATACAAGAAAGGAAAGATGAGGGCACAAAAAGCTTTTTGGGCCGACTCTGCCTCAGAATCGTCAGAGGAAGAAGCAGAGGAGGAGGTAACTAATTTGTGTCTTATGGCTAACGATAACCTTGATCAATCGGATCAAGACGAGGTATGTCAACTTTCATATGATGAATTACTGCTTATTTTTGAGAATATTCATGACTCGTATAGGAAACTAAAAAAAATGCATGCTAAACTTAATATTGAATTTAGTTCTTTACAAATTGAGCATGCTAACTTAGTTAAAGAAAATTCTGATTTAGATAAAGATCACATGTTGCTTCTTGATGAGTATGATGCATTAAATAAAAAGCATATTGAACTAATTGAAGCGCATGAATCCTTGAAAACATCGCATATTGAACTAGATGTAGAGTTTGAAAAACTAACGGCACTTGCATTAGAAGTATATCATAGTGAGCACTTGCTATTAATAGAAGTTGATGGAATGACAGCTCAAAATAAAACTTTTAGTGAGAGAATAAAAGAACTAGAAAATGAAATTGCATCACTCACAGGCCATACTCGCAAACCCCCAACACAGCATGCATCACAAAACTTTAGAAAGATGCACCACCACCCACGTAGATTAGTAAACCCATTTCCTGGTGTTAGGTGTTTCTCTTGTGGCATGCTAGGTCACATAGCTCGCACATGCACAATTCACCGTAGGACACACTTAGTATGGAGACCTAAACTGCATCCATCACAGCATAGCATGCATACATCTCATTCATGCAAGCATCAGGAGGAACCCAAACTCACTTGGGTTCCCAAATCTAATCTTTGAATGAAATTATAGGGATGCTCTCATAAAAGACCTAGTGAGAGCATGTGGTACCTGGATAGTGGCTGCTCGCGACACATGACTGGAGATATGAAGAAGTTCATCCTATTGGAGACAAAAATTGGAGGCAAAGTAACGTTGGGAGACAACACTACCAGGAAGGTGATAGGCTCAGGTATCGTTGGTAATGCTAAGAGTTTTTTAATTGAAAATGTTTTACTAGTTGATGGTTTGAAACATAATTTACTTAGCATTAGTCAACTGTGTGACAAAGGTTTTGATGTTAAATTTTTTACTGATAGATGCCTGATTAGTTTATTTGATGAAATAATTTTAGAAGGAAAACGAATGAACAATGTTTACATGTTAGACCTTGATTGCGTTGATAGCTCAAAATCATTTTGCTTGAAAATAATAGTTGATGACTCGTGGCTATGGCATAGGAGACTATGCCATGCTAGTATGAAAACTCTTAGAAACATCACTCAGAAAAACCTAGTTAGAGGTGTACCTAAGTTAGACTTTACCAAGGATCACTTATGTGATGCTTGCCAACTAGGAAAACAAATCAAATCATCATTTCACTCAATTAGAGATGTGATCACCTCTAGGCCACTAGAAATTCTACACATGGACTTATTTGGACCCGTTAGTACAGCCAGTCTAGGTGGAAAGAATTATGGATTTGTGATTGTAGATGACTTCACTAGATTTACTTGGGTAAGATTCTTAGCACACAAAAATGAGTCTTTTGAGGAATTTAAAGTATTCTCCACATGGATTCAACAAAAATTAGGTTGTGAAATATCAACAATCCATAGCGATCATGATGGAGAGTTCCAAAATGATAGGTTTGAGTCATTCTGTCAAGAGATAGGAATAGAACACAATTTCTCAGCTCCTAGAACACCCGAACAGAATGGCATAGCAGAAAGGAAGAATAGAACTTTGGTAGAAGCTGCTAGGGCAATGTTAGCGGAGTATACACTTTCTAGATACTTTTGGGCAGAAGCAGTCAACACAGCCTATTATGTTTTGAACAGAGTAAACATAAGATCAAAGCTAAATAAAACTCCATATGAACTCCTTAAGGGTAGGACACCAAATCTTTCACATTTACATGTCTTTGGGTGTAAGTGCTTCATCTTAAATAATGGTAAACATCTCTTAGGAAAATTTGATCCCAAGTCTGATGAGGGTGTTTTCTTAGGTTATTCTTCTCTAGGGAAGGCCTATAGAATTTTTAATAAGAGAACCCTTATAGTAGAAGAATCCACCCATGTGGTATTTGATGAATCAGATATGCCCTCAGAAACTAAAATTGAAGATGATGAAATAGAGGAAATTTAAGGAGTAGAGACTATGATCTTAGGAGAAAGGGTCGAAACTCAGGAAGCTTTGCCTAGAGAATGGAGATATTCTTCTAGTCATCCTAAAGAGTTAATTTTAGGAGACCC
Source organism: Dendrobium huoshanense (assembly GCA_016618105.1). Classification (NCBI taxonomy): domain Eukaryota; kingdom Viridiplantae; phylum Streptophyta; class Magnoliopsida; order Asparagales; family Orchidaceae; genus Dendrobium; species Dendrobium huoshanense. Next base: position 57,250,484 of record CM028343.1, read on the forward strand.
TTCAGAAGGTGTAAGAACTAGGCATGGACTTAGGAAGGAGGTTAGTCACTCAGCATTCATCTCTATGATAGAACCCACAAGTATAGATCAAGCCTTAGGAGATGAATTTTGGATTCTAGCAATGCAAGAAGAGCTGAACCAATTCACCAGAAATGATGTTTGGGAGTTAGTCAAGAGACCTAAAGAACACAGTGTTGTTGGAACAAAATGGATCTTCAAAAATAAGGTGAATGATTCAGGAACAATAATAAGGAATAAAGCAAGACTAGTAGCTAAGGGGTACAACCAAATTGAGGGGATAGACTTTGAAGAAACCTTTGCCCCGGTTGCTAGAGTAGAAGCCATAAGAGTGGTCTTAGCTTTTGCTTGCTTCAAGAACTTTAAGTTATATCAAATGGATGTAAAGAGTGCATTTCTGAACGGGGTAATTAAGGAAGATGTCTACGTTGAGCAACCCCCCGGATTTGAAAGTTCACAATTTCCAAACCATGTATTTAAATTAAAGAAGGCACTATATGGATTAAAGCAAGCACGTAGAGCATGGTACGAAAGACTTAGCTCATTTCTTTTAGATAGAGGATTTAAAAAGGGTAGTGTAGATACTACACTCTTTTTACAAAAGGCCAAAGAAGAAATTCTCATTGTTCAAATATATGTGGACGACATCTTGTTTGGATCTTCGGATAAAAACTTGTGCGATGAATTTTCAAAAACAATGAATAATGAGTTTGAAATGAGCATGATGGGAGAACTTAATTACTTTCTTGGCTTTAGTGTAAAACAAATGGATAATGGAACTTTTCTTAGCCAATCAAAGTATATTAAGGATATTTTAAAGAAATATGAAATGGATAGTGCAAAACCCATGAACACCCCAATGAGTTCGACAATCTAATTAGATAAGGATCCTAGTGGAAAATCAATAGATCAGAAAAAATATAGAGGAATGATTGGATCCCTTCTTTACCTGACTACCAGTAGACCGAACATAATGTTTAGTGTGTGCCTTTGTGCCCGTTTTGAAGCCGATCCTAAAGAGTCTCACTTAATTGCTGTCAAAAGAATTCTTAGATATCTACTAGGCACCCCAAACTTAGGAATTTGGTATCCCAGACACAGCACTTCCTTTGAAATCCTAGGGTACTCAGATTCTGACTTTGCAGGATGTAGGATAGATAGAAAGAGCACCTCTGGTACCTGCTAATTCATCATACAATCATTAGTTTCTTGGTCCAGTAGGAAGCCAAACGCAGTAGCACTTTCCACAGCCGAGGCAGAATATATTGCAGTAGGAAGTTGTGTTGCACAGGTGCTATGATTAAAACAACAAATTCTTAATCTTGGACTACCTGTTGGAACCATCTCGATCATGTGTGACAACACAAGTGCAATTTATATCTCTAAGAATCCAATTCAACACTCTCGAACGAAACACATAAACATTAGACATCATTTCATTAGAGATCACGCCGCTAAGGGAGATATAGAACTACATCACATCGCTACAGGAGATCAATTGGCAGACATATTCACAAAACCTTTAGATTTCGATACCTTTAGCACCCTGAGGACCAGATTAGGTGTCATAGACATAACAACATAAAAAAAAAAAAATTGTGTTTTTTGTTTGGCTGCTCCTGATCATCACACACTCACCTCACCAAAACTCTGCGTTCATTATTCATCGTACTGTACGACCTACATCGTACTGTACGATACATCTCACTGTCCACAAACAAGCTGATTTCGGCTCTGTTGTTCGTATTGTACGATCTATATCGTACTGTACGATATTCATCCAGTATAATTGCCTATTGTATTGTACGATATCTCTTCTTCGTACAATATGATCCACGTCAGCAACGGATTGGGATGAATTAAACCCGGTTGGTACGACATTATTGAGTATCGTACTGTACGATACCACTATATCGTACGGTAAGATCCACATCAGCACACGGAATAAATGTGAGTTAAAGCTGTTCGGTACGATATTTATTATGTATCGTACTGTACGATACACCTATTCGTACAGTACGAAACTTTTGGTCAAACATCGTACTGAGGCCTCAGGACGATCGAAATTTGCCTGATCGTACTATACGATACATATCGTACTGTACGATTTAACTGCCTTTTCCTGAAACGAACGGTCAGAATATTGATTGCCTATCGTACTGTACGATTCAAGATCGTACTGTACGATTCACAAAATTTCCTATAAGAACCCTTGCCTAGGCCGTTCTTTTCACTAAAAAAACCTCTCCTCACTCACTTCTTCACTCATTTTCGTGCCCTATTGCAATGTCTAAGCGAGGTAGGATGACTGCTGGAAGCTCGTCCTCATCGAGTCGCCAATCTGATCATTTTTTGAATACTGAAAATGAGGAAGCCTACCATCGATATAGAGCCTGCAAAATTTCCCCTTCAAAAATGCTTAATCAGGCTGCTCTCAATTTTGAGGTAATGAGCCTCTTTGCTTCCACCACCTTCCAATTCCTACTCACCATGACGTTTCCATATAATTCTGAACTTCTTTTTGAATTTCTCGCCAACCTCACCTACACCGTCGACAATACCACTATTCACTCTTTTGTTTGTGGCCGCACCATTGAGATCACTAGAGCCGATATCGCCCAATATATTGGGCTGTCCACTGAAGGACCTATGGTTCGCTCGTTTCTTACCGATGAATTTTATTGGAGCGATGTAAATAGAGTCCTTAGGAATACTGCTTTTCATCAACACCAACCTCTTGTTCAATCATTAACTCGAAATGCCCGTATAATTCAACATGTTCTTCGAACCTCAATCATACCCAAAGGTGGCGACCGTATCAATCTGACCCCTACCTTGTCCGTCGCTACCTATCTTATTATGTCCAACATTTAGTTTGATGAGGTCGACTTAATTAGCAACTACATTCATCACATGACTTTTGTTCGTCTACCTACCACCCGACGGAAAGAGAATCTAGCTCTTGGTCTCCTAATAGGATATATCCTCCACAATAAATATCAATTATCCTACCCTGGTGAACCCGACATTCTTCCTATTTTTTATAAGGGTGCTTCCTTCCGTATTCTCTTTCATCGAGGACATGAGCCTGAAGATCCAGTCTTTGATGAATAAGAAGGAGAAGATGCCCCAGCCGCAGCTCCAGCTCGACCATGACGCCATGCTGCACCCCGAGCACCTTCACCAGCACCAGCGCACCCTAATGATGATTTAGTCGCCCGCTTTGACCAGCTGCAGACTCGTCTCGACATGCATATTCAAGAACAACATCACCAACACGAGACTGATATGCAGTGGTTTGGAGAACGTTTCACTGCAATTGATCACCGCTTCGATGCTCTATTTCAATATTTTCAACCAAATCCACCTCCACCACCACCAGATCAGGACCCGTCTGCTTAGTTTGTTTATGTTTGTATTGTAGTTTTTTGTTTTCTTCTTTTGCTTTTTGCTTTTAGTTGCTCCTCCTTTTTGTGCTGTCAAAAGGGGGAGAAGTTTGTTGTACCTGTTGTTGTGCCTGTTATCTAAATGCATACCTTTTGTTTTGCACATGCTTTTGATATCATTTTTTTTCTTGTGTTTACTTTAAAAAAAAAAAAAAAAAACAAAAGAAATGCTTTTCGTACTCACTTGCAAAAAATTATTTGACATCATCAAAAAGGGGGAGATTGTTGCAACCCATGACCCTGAGTTTGAGATTTTGATGATGCCAAATAATGAGTGTTTTGGAACAACCTTTCATTGAATACTATTTTATTTGCTATTATCCTTGAGTACTAACATTTCAGGAAGATCACAAGTGACTCAGGACGAAAGGAAGACTCAAGAAAGGGTAGATTAGGAGTATGAGTCAAACCTTGTATTTTTCTATTTATTTTATTTTATTTTATTGAGTCTGGCCACAAAATGCATAAGAGTAAGAGCAACCATGCACACACACAAGGGGAGAGTTTGTTTTTAAATGAAAATTGTCATAGAAATTCTTCTCTGTAGATCGTACTGTACGATGTTATTTCGTACCGTACGATCAGAGCTATGTGGACGATTCTGTGAATAGATCATACTGTACGAATATTTTTGTACTGTACGATATGTTCAGATCCAAAACCCTAGCCGTAGTTTAATTTGAGTAAGTGATTTTGCGCCGCTCGTACTGTACGAACGTGTTCGTACTGTACGATCTATTTTTAATACTTACTTAAATTAACCCGTAATTAGTGCATGTAATCCAGGCCTAATTAATTTTTGAACATCGTACTGTACGAACTGGATCGTACCATACGATGAACAGAGATGACATATTATCGTCCAGACTATCGTCCTGTACGAATAGTGTTTTGTGGATCGTACCGTACGATATTATATCGTACAGTACGAATTGTTTTTGAACTGTTCGTACATCTTCATACCAGGACGACATCTGTTTATACATATCTTACTGTACGATGTTTCATCGTACTGTACGAACAGTAACGACTACTTTTGAAATCAGAGGTTTTTGGAGCCCGTTTTTAGATGTCAATCAAGTCTTTTTTCAGTAAGAATCACAGTGGGGGTGAACGTGGTTAGAGAGGGATTCCAAGGGAGAGAGCTCTAGAGAAATTCTTGAGGGTTGAGAGAGGAAGGAGGAGGTGAGCGTTGTGAGGGAGAAGAGGTGTGAGGGAGATCATACGGTTGCTCCAAGCTTGCTGCATCTTGCTCCTTCTGTGGCCCTAGAAGGATTTGAGGGAGGATCTCCAAGGGAAAGGCTCGACTACATCCATTTCCTCGAGGTTCTCTGCCTTCTCAAGGAGGGAGAAAAACGAGAAGGTTCTCTGCCGTCGCCAGGAGGGTGAAAACAGAGTTTGGCACTCCGCCACGCCGGGTTGGTGAAAGGGAGGTTTGTAAATGTTTCTCCGCCTTGCCGAGGGGGGCAAAAGGAGAACTAATTTGATAGTGAAAATCCCGGAGCGGAGGACTCCGGGGAGTGGACGTAGGTCATATTTTGACCGAACCACTATAAAAATTCTTGGTGTGTTTTTTCCTTATCGTCGTTTACTTTTTACTTGCATTTAATTTTCATAACTATTGCATGGTGAAATTTGTGGAAGAAAAATTGTTTAAAATTTTGTTATAGAATTTCAAAAATAACAAAAAAAAATAGAACTCTTGTTTAGGGTTATTTTTATTAAGGAAAAGATTTTCACAATTCACCCCCCCCTCTTGTCATTTAGTAATTTCAATTACTTGGGTGTTCAAGTGTCTCCAAGAAGTGAGAAGATCACCCATCTTCTATATGCCGATGATGTGCTACTTTTTTCTCAAGCAAAACTTCATTTAGATAGATTAATGAAGACAATTATTGCAGAATTTTGTGGATGGACTGAGCTTCGGGTTAACATCAACATGTCTCAAATTATATTTGGTAAGTTTGTCAAATGATCTGTTAAGAATATACTTCATAGAAGACTTGGGTATAAATTAATAAAGGAAATGAAATTCTTGGGAATTAAAATCATTATGAGAAGGTTGGGTATGGCTGATTTTTAAGATTTGTTGAATCATGTCCTGGATAAACTAAATGCTTTTGGAAATAATAATTTATGTATGGGGGGAAGAATAATTTTGGTAAAGCCATCTTTGTTATCATTGTCAAACTATTTGATAGCACATTCCTTGGTTCCAAAAAAATTATTACATGAGATAGACAAGTTTAGTAGAGATTTCATTTGGCACAATCCAAATGGAAGAAGAGGTCTACTCTATGTAGCTTGGGAGGATATTTGTAAACCTAGACGTGTTGGGGGATTGGAAATTCATTATGCAATTCACAGAATATGTCAACTCAGAGCAAGGTTAGCATGGAATCCTATCAATAATCTTGACTCATTATTACATAGAAATCTGATTTTGACATATGGTGATAATATATTGAATGGAGATTGTAAGAAGAATGCTTCTAGCACATGGCAGATTTTTATAGATGGAGGTAGACATCTTAATCCAATCGTCAAATGGAAAGTGTGTAATGGAAGGAAAATCAACGTGTTGAAAGACATATGGTTACTTGATAAATACTTAAACATGTGGCCAACATTTGCTAATTGTGGGGAATTGGATGGAATAATGCTCAGCTACTTTATAAATATGGATGGCAGTTGGAATGAGATGGAATTGCAACAATTTTTTCATCATGAACTTATAATGTTGATTGTGCAGATTCATATTGGCTCCATTCATGCGGATGATCACATGGAAGTGAAAGTTCATTAGGGATGTTAAGCCCTTATGAAATATCCCAAGCTAACCAAGAGGGGGGTGAATTGGTATTTTAAAAAATCTTTCAATCAAAAAACAAAATCTTAACCAAACAAAAATTCACCACAAAGATATCGTGTGGAAATTAAATGCGAAGAAAGTAGTAGAAAAGAACACAAAAATTTATAGTGGTTCGATCAACTCGACCTATGTCCACTCCCTGGAGGTGCCCTCCAAGTATTGCACTAAACTCAACAACTCTCTTTTTGCTCCCACAGCAAGGCAGAGAAGCCTGTACAAAACCTCCTTTCCACTGATACCGGTGAGGCAGAGAAACCAACTCCTTTTGCTTTTCCTTAAGCAGACATAAATTCTTGATCGATTGCTGAAGTGAACCTCTCTCGAACCTCCAAGAACAAGGGATGATGATAGAAGAAGATTACTTAGATTCTTACTTGGAGCAACCTTTGTAAAACCTGTCACAAACTTCCATTCACAAGATCCTCTCTCTCTCTCTCCCTCTCTCTCCCTCTCCTCTAGGATCTCTCAGGTCAAAGTAGTAGCAAAAGATGAGCTCTTGGGTAGAACAAGAGCTCTTAAATAGAAAAATTTTAGAATAGCTCTTATTTTATACAAACTGACTTTATCATCTAAGAAGATCAACATAAATTTCACTCAATCATCTCGGATAGTTTGGGACGATCAGAAGATTTTTATTTATATCGTCCAGGCTGATATAATATCGTATTATACAATTAGTAGAAATCCTTAAATTTCATCTAGACAATTGCATTGAATGGATGTATGAACAATGAAAAAATAGCTTGATCATCTAGGCTGATCTCACGATCATCCTGGATGATTAGTTCAAATCCATAAAAATATTCCAGACTATCACCCTGAAGGAAGTTGGCCGATGAAGACCGTCCAAAAATAACTAAGGTTTTTTTGAACAGATCATCTCGGCCTATCCTGCAATCGTCTAGAACAATTTGATCGAGTAATCAAAACCTTAATTACTTTCCTTAATAAGCAGATTAATTTTGGCATAATTATGTTGCATCATCTAGGATAATGTCCTGGATGATATCCAAAAATAAATAATACTTAAACAGTTCTAGCGATTAATTCTTTCTAATTTGAGCCTATCATCTCGGCTGATAAAAATATCGTCCAGGATGATGAGCTTAATGATGACTTCCTTATCTAGGATCAACTATCCAATAATAGAATCAAACTATAGAACAAACAATACAACTAACTACTCCCCCTTTTGACATCACAAAAAAAGAAGAGGGAAACTAGAGAAGAAACAAAATAGAGACAACCAAATAGAATCAAACTATAATAAAAAATAATATAAAAAAAAATAAAATAATGATGGCCCCTGATCATATGAAGGAGGTGGTGGTGGAGGTGGATGTGGCTGAAAGTAACTTAAAAGAGTGGCGAACTGCTCTCCAAACCAGGCCATATCCTGGTCGTGCTGATGCTACAAGCGAATAATATCCTCAGTATGTTACTGCTCATGTATAGCAACGTACACCTCAAAGCAAAGCTCCCACTGGTCGAATCACTCCACCAACTGATCCAGTTGAGAGTGCTATCAGAGCGGAGTAGGTGCATGAATAGGTGTAGGAGCAGGTGCAGGAGCTGCTCCTCCTTAGCTCCCTCACCTTCCTCATGCCTCAGGTGGAGATGAGTACTGTGAAGAATGTGGAAGGAGTTGTTTGAGTAGAAGGTAGTCAGAAAATTTGGTGTGACAGGATATTGAAGGTTGTATTTTGATTCTAATATATAGGCAATAATATGTCCTATAATAAGATTTGGCTTCCTCCTATATCATGGATCTCGAATAGTGGTTAGATGCTCAATGTAGTGAAAGATTAAATCTGTGGCATTGAATTCTCGGCAAGCCAAAATATAAAAAGTGGTGATAAAAAAAAGAGGAGTGGTATGAATGCGATCACTAGCTTTAAGAAGAATTGAGGTGCGAAGGATATGCTGGATTGTCATAACATCTTTGAGTAAGGTGCAAGACTCTCCAACGTGAAAGTGAGCATTAGTATTTCTAGGAAAATGATTGGTTAGAGCCCAATTATAATCAGGATCAGAATAGAGGATATGGAGTGTGTCCCCTATGGTGGAAAGTTGCAAAAGTTCTGTATAGTCCTGATATGTGATCTCGATGGGGCATCGATTCACATAGGACCCGAGAGCAGTGAAAGAAGAATTAATGTAGAGGCTAGCAAAAAATTCAAGAAGAAGCTTAAAGTTGAAGGGGATAGAGAGAGTAATGAAAAAAATATAAGGAGGTGTGAGTAAATAGATTAAGTATTAGATATGAAAGAATGTTCAGGTTGACAGACCAGGAGATAGTGATTTCAGTCATCTTGTACCTTTGGTAGGTGGCTTGATCGTCCGCCTCAGTGAATTGATGGTCCAAAGTGGCCCTTGAGGAACTCCTAGAAAGATGGTGAGATCACTTTCCTCCTGTCATTATCAAGAATAACAAGAAAATAGGAAGTGCAAGACTGATGGAAGAAGAGGGCGTGAGAAAACTGCTTGAGGGGCTCGATTTATAATGAATCGGCGGGATCATCCAGGACGATCGCAGAATCGCCCAGGATGATCTGGTGCAATAATTGTATCTATGACGATTGGTCAAAAAGGCTGTAATATCATCCAGGATGATAAGATATTGTCCGGGATGATAAGACACAGGCGATCATCCCGAGGAGTCATTTTGGATGACCGTTAAAAAAGCAGATCATCTTGGATGAATAGGTGGATTGTCCAGGATGATATACAATAATGGGTTATAACAACCGAACTAAAGTTGAGTACCAAATTTTGACACTTGGATCGTCCAGGATGAAAAGTGGCATCGTCTGGGACCATCCCTAATAATTGAGCAGAGATTGTGAAGATAGTCCAAAATGAGGAGGATCATCTAGGATGATCACAAATGATGGAAATAGAAGATGAGCAGATTGTCCAGGGTGATAATGGGATCATCCAGGATGATCAGAAGCAGAAAAGTCAGAATAGCCAATATATGAAATTATAAGAATGATTGATACTCATCGTCTAGGATGATATGAATATCTTCCAGGACGATGTGACAAAATATTGAAAAATAGAGGATGGATGGAGATGATTAGAGAAGGCCTAAAAATAGAAAATTCAACTGAAAAAGATAAAAATAAAATACTAAAAAGACAAAAAACTGAATAGAATTTTTTTTTTCAAAGCTTGAATATGATAAATTTTCTATATGATTGCATTAAAAATTTGTAAGAATCAATGAGTTTATATCATTGAAATCTGAAAAAATGGTAGAACAACCGATCCTATTAGCCCTACCTCAGACTTTTCCAGGGCAAATCATCTTTTGAAAGCAAAGTTATAAATTAGAAAAATAATTGGATAAGAAAAAGAGATCTTTTTAATATTTGGTTCTAAAAGAATATTTTATAGAATAATATATCAAAGTAATTAATCAAGATCATGAATTTTGGAAACCAAGCCTTTGTAAAATATTAAGTGACACATGAATTCTTTTAAGGTTTAAAAATTTTGAAAGGTAAGAAGCTTGCTTTTGGTGGGCTCATTTTGTGCCTCTTGTCAATTTGTTTGGCGCTATTTGTGCATCTTTTAATTTTTTATACACCTTGTGTGTGTGTGTGTGTGTGTGTGTGTGTATATATATATATATATATAATTTGGCGTCATTGCGTATCTTTTGATTTTGTCATCATTGGCAACTTTTTTTTATTTAATTTTGCAAGCTACGTACCCTTTTTTCAAAATTCTTAAATACTCCTAGTTAGGATAATATCTTCTAGATATTAGAGAAGAAAAACTCACTCTCTAATATAAGAAAGAATGAATCTCAAAACAGAATCAAAAGTAATATGATAAATACAATGACAAGATTTCAAAAATTTGAAGATAATATAAAGACTTTGAATATTATATATATAAGATAGATTACTGTAGTAAGATTGAAAAGATCTAAATTGCAAAGTTATGTTATTGATTTAAGATAAACTTTTGTTTCGTAAAGAAAAATTACACCACTAAAAGAAGTTAGAGGAAAGGAAACAATCAACAGTGTTTTCCCTTTAACTGATTTAGAGATGTCAATCTTTGACTTATAAATTTCTAAAAACAAAAATAAGGCATAAGATATCAATTTAGTAATGATTAGAAAAAAATCATACGAAAGAAAAAAAATAGAAAAATAAATAAATAATGCAAAACTACATAAATAAAATAATAGAAGTAAAAAAAAAGGATAATAGACCAGAAATCAGTAAGAATCAAGTTCATGCATTTATATCAATAATACCCAATCTGGTCGTTAAAGTGCTGAAAGTGTCGAAGGCCAGTGGTTTAGTAAAGATATCAGGCAGTTGATTCTCAGTTGACACATGGAGAAACTCAATATCTCCTTTGGTCACATGGTCTCTAATAAAGTGATGCCTTATGTTTATGTGGTTGGTCCTTGAATGTTGGATAGGATTCTTAGAAATGCAAATGGCACTAGTGTTGTCACGAAAGATTAAAATTATGCCTACAGGTAATCCTAAATCCAGAACTTGCTACTTCAACCAAAGGACTTGAGCCACACAACTTCCTAAGGCAATGTACTCAGTTTCAGTAATGGAAAGTGCAATAGAGTTTTGCTTCCTACTAGAACAAGAGACTAAAGACTGTCCTATGAATTGGTAAGTCCCAGAAGTGCTCTTTCTATCCACCTTATAACCCGCAAAATCAGAATCATAATATTTAATAATCTCAAAAGAAGTGCTATGCATATGATACCAGATTCCTAAGTTTTGGGTTCCTAAGAGGTATCTAAAAATTCTCTTAACAATAGTTATGTGGGATTCTTTAGAATTAGCTTGAAATCTAACATAGAGACAAACACTAAATATTATATCAGGATGACTAGTAGTCAGGTAAAATAAAGATCCAATCATCCCTCTAAACTTTTTTTGATTAACAGACTTTCTATTTGGGTCCTTATCCAACTGAACACTGGAGGTCATGGGAGTATTAATTGGCTTGGCTTTATCCATTTCATACTTCTTCAAGATGTCATTTATATGTTTTGTTTGATTTAGAAAGGTTCCATCATCCAGTTGTCTTACGCTAAATCCTAAAAAGTAGGACAACTCTCCCATCATACTCATCTCAAACTCCCTACACATTATTTTAGAAAAATTATCACATAGCCTTTTATCAAAATATCCAAAAAGTATATCATTGACATATATATGAATAATGAGTAAATCATCTCCTACTTTCCTCAGAAAAAGGATGGTTTCTACACTCCCCTTAACTAATTCCCTCTCTAGTAAGAATGTGCTAAGCCTCTTATACCAAGTTCTGAGTGCCTGCTTTAATCCATATAAGACTATTTTTAATTTGAAAACATGATTTGAAAATTGGGAACTCTCAAAACTTGGGGGTTGCTCTACAAACACATCCTCTTTTATTACCCCATTTAAAAAGACACTCTTAACGTCCATTTGAAAAAAGCTTAAATCTCTTATAACAAGCAAAGGCTAAAAGCACTCTAATGGCTTGAAATCTAGCTACAGGGGCAAAGATCTCCTCAAAATTAATCCCTTCTTTTTGGTTGTACCCCTTAGCCACCAATCTTGCCTTATTCCTAGCCACCACACCCAAATCATTCATTTTATTCTTAAATACCCATTTGGTTATAACTACACTTTATCCCTTTGGTCTTTCTACAAGCTCCCAAACATCATTCCTAATAAATTGGTTTAACTCCTCTTACATAGAGATAATATCTAAAACTCACTAAAAAGGGCTTGGTTGATGTTGGTGGGTTCAGTCATTGAGATAAAGATAGAGTGGTTCACTTCCTTCCTAAGTCCATGCATAGTCTTAACACCTTCATAAGGGTCTCTGAAGTTCAGTTCTTTAGGATGACTTGAAGAATATCTCTAATCTCTAGGCAAGATGTGTGCAGGTTCAACCCTTTCCTCTAGATCTACATTTTTTACTTCTTGGGTAATCTCACCTACTCCTTTAATATTTTGGGGCTCTACCCTCTTCTCCAAATTTTCAACTCCAGTGGTATTCTCGTCAACTTCATCTTCCTCCTCAACTCTAGACTTATTAGGATCAGATTCATCAAATACTATTTGAGTTGTCTCCTCCATTACCAATGTCCTCTTATTAAACACCCTAAATGATTTCCCCATACTTAAATATCCTAAGAACACTCCTTCAATAGATTTTAGGTCAAATTACCCTAAGTGTGACTTTCCATTATTTTGAATGAAAATCTTACAAATAAAGACATGGAGGTGGGAAAGATTGGGTGTCTTACCCTTAAGGATCTTATAGGGTGTCTTATCAAGTTTGGCTCTAACATTCACCCTATTCAACACATAACTAGCTGTGTTTACCACTTCAGCCTAAAAGTATTTTAGAAGTGAATACTAGCAAGCATGGCTTTAGCAGCTTTAACTAAGGTCCAATTCTTTCTTTTAGCTACCCCATTATGCTAAGGGGTTTTAGGAGCTAAGAATTTGTGACTAATTCCTTTATCCTCAAAGAAGTCTCCAAATCTCTCATTTTTAAACTCTCTCCTATGGTCACTATGGATGGTCAAAATCTCACAACCTAACTTTTTTCTGAATCCAAGTGAAGAAGGATCTAAACTCATCAAAAGACTCATTCTTATGTGACAAAAATCTAATCCAAGTTAACCTTGAGTAGTCATCGACAATTACAAAACCATAGAATTTTCCTCCTAAGCTAGCAATGCTAATGGGTCCAAACAAATCCATGTGAAGAACTTCTAAAGGTGTAGAGGTGCTAATGTCCTTAATGGAATGAAAAGAGGAATAAACTTTCTTTCCTTGTTGGCAGGCATCACAAAGGTGATCTTTTGAGAATTTAAGTTTGTGGACACCTCTAACTAGGTCTTTCTGGGCCACTCTCGTAAGGATTTTTATACTGCCATGATATAATCTCCTGTGCCACAACCATGAATCATCATCAACAAATTTTAAGAAAAATGAAGCAGTACTTTCAATATTATTTAAGTCAAGCATGTATACATTATTAATCTGCATTCCCTGCAAAATAGCGTTGTTATTTAAGCTTATAATGTAAGTATTTGCCAAGAATTTAATAATGAAGCCCTTATCACAAAGCTGACTGATACTGGGCAAGTTATGTTTCAGTCCATCTACAAGCAAGATATTTTCAATCAAAAGGTTCTTGGAGTTTCTAATTATACATGTGCCCACTACCTTCCTAGTGGTGTTGTCTTAAAAGTAACCTTGCCTCCTATCCTGGTCTCAAGCAAAATGAATTGATTGGCATCTCTATTCATATATACTGAGCATCTGCTGTTTAGGTACCACATGCTCTCACTAGGCCTTTTGTGAGACCAAGCATGCAAAATCATCAAACGTCAGATTTAGGAACTCAAACATATTAGGGTCCCTTCTTATGGAAAGTAGAATGCAATGCATGTGTGTTATACTGTGAATCATATAATTTGGGTTTCCACATCCAATGTGTACTATGGTGAATGGTGCAAGTGTGTGCAATATGTCCTAGCATGTCACATGAAAAATATCTAACTCCAGGAAAAGGATGTACTATTATACTCAGGTGGTGATGCTTCTTTTTAAAGTTATGTGATGAATGCAATGATGATTTATTATTTTCAAAATCTTTGAGATATGCTAATTTCTTAAACTTCTTTTCTAACTCAGCATGGGATGACTTCAAGGAGTCATGTGTATCATATAATTTCATATGCTTTTTATTTAATGCATCAAACTCATCAAGTAATAACATGTGATTGCTATCAATTGTAGAATAATATTTAAGAAGAATTTCATGCTCTTTTCATAAATTTAAAACCTACAATTTCAAGCTAGCATGTGATTTCTTAGGTATCCTATATGATGCATGAATTTGTTCAGAAACTTCAAGAAGTTGCTCATAGGTTAGTTTACATACCTCTTCTTGGTCACTTTGGCTAAGATTTTGGTCTGCCATCAAGCACAAGTTTGTAGTCTCCTCTCCAGCTTCAATCTCAAAGGTGTCAGATGCAGAATCTGCCCAAAATGCCTTTTGGAACTTCTTCTTATCCTTTTTGAACTTGGTTTTTTCCTCACCCTTCTCCTTGCTAGGATGAGTTTTAAGTGTAGGGAAATCAGCTTTATATATCATGGCTTCCTACATTAAAAACAAATTTCATCATTAAAACTCTTAAAATTTTTTCTACCCTTACCTTTATTCCACTTATGATGGTTTTTATGCTTCTTCCTTAGAAAGCTTTTGAATTGCCTCGTGATTAAGGCAACATCATCGCTTTTAGATCTGAAAGAGTCAGTGTCCATGTTGTTGGCCTTCAACGCTATAGTTTTCTCCTTCTTTTTCTCACTTGCATCAAAATTTATTTGATTCACTCCTTGCTTATAAGCAATGAGTGATCCAAGCAAATTATCAATAGAATAAGAAATTGCAGTGATTTTAGCATCAAAAGAAGAAGGCAAGCATCTCAAAATTTTATTCACTTTTTTATAGTTAGTGAGTTCTCATCCTAAGGCATGCAAAGAGGTAACAATTTGAGTAAACCTTGTATATATTTCAAAAATTGATTAAGAAGGCTTCATATAAAAAAGTTTGTTATCATGCAATAAAATATTAAATTGAGATTGCTTAACTTTATTTGTTCCTTCATAAGTAGTACATAATCTATCCCAAATCTCTTTACCAGTAGCACAAGTTAAAACATGCATGTAGTCTTCAGATTTTAAAGCACAGAAAAAATAGTTCAAATATTTTGCATTAAGTTGTGCTAAATCTCTATCATTAAAAGTCCATTTAGTAAAAGAAAGTTTAGTTTTAATGCCATTAATTTTACGTGAAGGAGGTGAATAACCTTCTTTAATAAGTATCCACATGCGATAGTTAATTGATTGTAAAAATATAGACATGCAACTTTTCCAAAAATCAAAAGGAATATTATCAAACAAAGGTGATCGAGTAATGGAATACCCTTCCGCAGTATTACAATTTTTGGAGTTATCCATGGATCAAAATTCAAAAGTTTTCAAAAACTTATTTTTATGAATCCCGCTCTGATACCACTAGAAAGTTTGTTAGAGATGTTAAGCCCTTGTGAACTAACCCAAGCTAACCAAGAGGAGGGGGGGGGGGGGGGGGGGGTGAAGTGGTATTTTAAAAAATCTTTCAATAAAAAAATACAAAATCATAACAAAACCAAAATTTACCACAAAGAAATCATGCAAAAATTAAATGTGGAAAAAGCAGTAGAAAAGAACACAAAAATTTATAGTGGTTCGGTCAACTCGACCTACGTCCACTCCCTGGAGGCGCCCTATGAGTATTGCACTAAACTCAGTGGCTCTCATTTTGCTCCTACAGTAAGGCGAAGAAGCCTTTACAACACCTCCTTTATACTGACATTAGTGTGGCAGAGAACCCAACTCCTTTTACTTCCTTCTGAAGCAGGCAGAAAACCATGATTGATTGCTAAAGTGAACCTCTCTCGAACCTCCAAGAATAAGGGATGATGATCGGAGAAGATGACTTGGATCCTTATTTGGAGCATCCTTCCTAAAACCTCTCACAAACTCCCCCTCATAAGATCCTCTTTCTCTCTCTCCTTCTCTCTCTCTCTCTCTCTCTCTCTCTCTCTCTCTCTCTCTCTCTCTTCTAGACTCTCTTAAGTCAAGATAGCAGCAAAAGATGAGCTCTTGGATAGAATAAGAGCTCTTAAATAGAAATGTTTTAGAATAGCTCTTATTTTATACAAACTGACTTTATCATCTAGGATGATATACATATTGTCTTAGATGATCAGCGTAAATTTTGTTCAATCAGCCCAGACGATTTGGGATGATAAGAAGATTTTTGTTCATATCGTCCAGGCTGTTGCAACCCATGATCCCGAGTTTGAGATTTTGATGATGACAAATAATGTCGTTTGAATTATCTATTCATTGAATATTATTTTATTTGCTAATGTCCGTGAGTACTAACATTTCAAGAAGATCAAAAGCTACTCAGGATGATAGGAAGACTCAAGAATGGGTAGATTAGGAGTATGAGTCTGTAATATATTTTGTTGTTTATTTTATTTTTATTTTCTTGAGTCTGTCTACAAAATGCATAAAAGTCTGAGCAACCATGCACACACACAGAGGGAGAGTGTTTTTAAATGAAAAATTTAGAGTTTTTTTTCTCTTTAGATCGTATTGTACAATGTTATTTCATACCATACAATCAGAGCTTTGTAGGACGATTCTGTGAATAAATCATACCGTACAAATATATT
The DNA here is from genome assembly GCA_016618105.1 of Dendrobium huoshanense. Classification (NCBI taxonomy): domain Eukaryota; kingdom Viridiplantae; phylum Streptophyta; class Magnoliopsida; order Asparagales; family Orchidaceae; genus Dendrobium; species Dendrobium huoshanense. The sequence continues at coordinate 57,267,108 of CM028343.1, forward strand.
CGTAATGTAAGATATGTTCAAATCCAAAACCCTGGCTGTCATTTTAACTTAAGTAAGTTATTTTATGCCGTTCATTCTGTATGAACATGTTCGTACTGTATGATTTATTTTAAATACTTACTTAATTTAGCCGGTGATTAGTGCAAGAAATCCGGGCTCAATTATAATTTGAACATCGTACTATACGAACCAATTCGTACAATACGATGAACAGAGACGAATTATAATCGTCCCGAAGATCATCCTGGACGATCTCTTGGGTTTTGTCTCATCGTACTGTATAATGTTCATCATACCATACGATGAACAGAGACGATGTTTGATCATCCCGACTGTCGTCCTGTACGAACAGAATTGTTGTGGATCATACTGTACAATTTAATATCGTATTGTATGAATGTTTTTGAAATGTTCGTACCACTTCGTACCAGGATGAAGTCTATTTATACATATCATACTGTACTATTAGAAATCATACTATATGATAGTAACAGCTACTTTTGAAATCTCAGGGATTTTGGAGCCCATTTTTAGGTGTAAAACTTATCATATTTTGAGGGTGTGAATCAGAGAGGAGAACATGGTTAGAGAGGGATTCCGAGGGAGAGAGCTCTTGAGAAGTTCCTTAGGGTTTGAGAGAGGAAGGAGAAGGTGAGCGTTGTGAGGGAGAAGAGGTGTGAGGGAGATCACACGGTTGCTCCAAACTTGCTGCATCTTGCTCCTCCTTTGGCCCTAGAAGAATTTATGGGAGGATCTCCAAGGGGAAAGGCTCTTCTACATCCGTGACCTCGAGGTACTCTGCCTTCTCCAGGAGGGTGAAAAACGAGAAGGTTCTCTGCCATCGCCAGTAGGGTGAAAATAGAGTTTGGCACTCCTCCACGCCGGGTTGGTGAAAGGGAGTATTGTAAGGGCTTCTCCGCCTTGCCAAGGGGGGCAAAAGGAGAGCTATTTCTTGTAGTGAAATACCCGGAGTGGAGGACTCTGGGGAGTGGACGTAGGTCATGGTTTGACTGAACCACTATAAAAATCTCGGTGTGCTTTTCCCTTATTGTCTTTTTATTATTGCGTGCATTTTATTTCATAATATTTGCTTGAAAAAATTTGTGAAAGAAACGTTGTTTAAATCTTTTTCAAGTTAAAATTCTAAAAGTATCAAAAAATTAGAATTCATGCTTAGGTTTTAATTATTCTCAAAAACGTTTTCACAATTCACCCCCCTCTTGTCCATCTAGTAACTTCACAGGCTGATATAAATTGTCCTGTATGATCAGTACAAATCATTAAATATCGTTCAGACAATCACACTGAATGGATGTAGGGATGATGAAAAATAGATTGATTGTCAAGGATAATCTCATGATGGTCCTAGATGATTAGTTCAAATTTGTGAAAATCATCCAAACCATCGCCCTGAAGGCTGTTGGCTGATGAGACCGTCTAGGAACAACTAAGGTTTTTTTGAACAGATCGTCCCGGGCGATCCTATGATCATCCAAGATGATTGGATTGAGTAATCAAAACTTTAATTACTTTCCCTAATAAGAAGATTAATTTAGTAATAATTGTGTTACATCGTCCAAGACGATGTCCTAGACGTTGTCAAAAAATAAATAATATCTAAATAGATATGGCGACTGATTCTTTTTGATTTGAGCCTATCATTTCGGCCGATACAAATATCATGTAGGATGATGAGCTTAATGACGTCTGTCTTAACTAAGATGCCCTAATTAGGGTTTCTCTTTTTAACAGATCATCTAGGAAGATGTTTGGATCATCCTGGACAATGTGATTAAAATAGAGAACTCTAACCAATAGATAAAAATTTATCCCCCATGTGTGTGTGTGTAAGGTTACTCAACATCAATAACCATATTATTTACAGTAGACTCAAGAAAGGGAAAAAAATTACAAACTGACTCAGACCTAATCTACCCAATCTTAAGCTGGCTTGAGTTGCACTCGATCTTGTGGACCTGAAATATTAGTGGGCAAGACAGTCATAGAAAAAAATAATATGAATATATTCGCATCACTTTTATAAATTGCTAATAAACAAAGAAAATTAAAATGTGATAATTTATTAAATGTGAAAATATAAATTATTTTAAACTTTAAAGAAAGTCTAATTTATTAAATTTGAAAATCAAGATTTAAAAACAAAAATCTCAGAATGTGTTCTTCTCTCATCTTTCAAATCTAACTTATTGATGCAAAAATTAAAATTTTAAAATAATATTCACTTTTAACCTGACTCCTATTTTCACTTTTCAACTTTGGTTCTTCCTAGCTAGAAGGCTAGAGCTATGGAAGAAAGAGAGTGAAAGAGATATACCAAAAAAATACCTTGCGAGTTGTGACTATGGAATGCAGAGGAAAATCAAGCGGGGATTGAGGAGTGCGTTCAGTGTGGAGGAGGGAGGAATGTCGATGATTTGTCGGAGGGAAATTCCAGATAACAATAATCAGTTAGTAGTTGGAAAGAAATTATATTATATAGAAGGTCTGTAGAGAGGGAACTCATGGAGCGAATGCAAGATTTAAAATTCTGAACCAAATTATTAAAGTTAAATTATTAGGATTAAAGTTGGTTTTTTTATGAAAGTGTATATTATTGCAACTCGGGCTTCGGAGTTTAAGATTTTGATGATAAAAATGTTATTTATTACCTTTTTATTTCTCATATTATTTGTTATACATATATGTTTGTGTGTCCACTAATATTTCAGGTACAAAAAATACAGTTCTTTGAAGATTGAAGGATAAAGAGTAGGTAGAATAGGCTATATTAAAAGAGTATGTAATTTTTATTTATTTATTTTTAATTTCTTGAGTCAAGTCCTATAAGGGTGTATATTAGCCTGGTGACCATGCACACACACAAGGGGTGCAAAAATAAATTTAAATATTTTAATTTTTTTTATACATCATACCATATGGTATGGATTGTACTGTATGATCTGGTGTTATAAAAATTAATTAAAATATTTAATTTTTTTAGATTTTTTATAAATATAAATAATCGTATAGTGCAAATGCCACATCGTACTGGATGATATATTATAATTAGAAACCCCACCGCTTATTAAATTAGACAAACGTTTGAATTTTAAAAAATATTATATTCATACTATATGAACATAATCGTACTGTATGATGTTTAAAATATTATTTGATTTAATTCTATGATTAATCAATCAAATCTGCTTAATTTTGATATTTTAATCATATTGAACAAACTTGATCGTATTGTAGATCATCACAGATGTTTTTGGTCATCCTATAATTCATCCTAGACGAACTGCATTTCAGTTGAACTAATCATATTGTACGATTGTTAATTTGTATTGTTGATCATATAATATTAATAGGCAAATTAAATGTTTGTACTGATGATCATACATCACAAAAAGGTCAAATTATGTACATCATACTAGACGATCCTGCGACCATACTATATGACCTTTGACGACTGAGTTAAACTTTTAGGGTTTTACGAAGACCTCAATTTAGGCTTTCTCATAAAACTTTGTAAGAGTCTTTGGCATGCATTGAATCTCCATTCTTCTGGAGAAAATTTGAAGTGAGAGCCTTAAAAGGGAGAGAGGAAAGGGTGGAGTTTAAGAGGGAGAAGATCATTATGGGTTTCAAGGGAGTGTGGAGGGGATTTCATACGGTTGATCCGACAAGCTTTCATCTTAGTACCAATGTATTTAAGGTTTATCTTAAGTGATTTTTTGGGAAGAAGAAGATCTCTTTGGTGTCAAAAGACTCAGCTACTCCGCCACACTGGGGAAGGTGAAAGCAATTCAAGGTTCTATATCTCACTAGGATGGTGGAAAGAAGTCAAGATTATCTGCATCACTAGGAGGGTAAAATGAGTCAAGGTTATCTGCTTGTGAAAGGAGTATGGTCCTCTGCCATACTGAGTTGATGGAAGAGAGTTTGTAAGGGCTTCTCTCCCTATCTGTGGGGGCTAAAGGAGAGACACTATAGTGATAGTATAATGTTCGAAGTGGGTGACTCTGGGGAGTGGACATAGGTCATGGTTTGACCGAGCCACTATAAAATCTGGATTATTCTAAATCTTGATTATTCTTTCTGATTTTATTTTATGCAGTTTCTTTTCCACATTTTATTTTTTTATAGCTACTTGATTAAAAATTTGTCATTGATATTATTTTGTTTTGAATATATTATTATTAATATGTTTGTAACTTTTGATAAGTGTACTAGCTTCAGCAACAAGTGATAGTATTGCTACAACATTAGTATACATCTGGCTAGTTCCTTAAGTTTTAACAATTTTCATGATTTTTCAAGTGCTATCAGAGTAGGATTAAAAAATAAAGTTTTAGAAACTTTTGAAAAAAAGAAATCAATGGCTAAATTTGGAAATCATAATATTGTGGAAGTCTATTCAATTATGTGACCACCTTTAAAAAATTGAATTTTAAAAATTATTCTATTTGTACTATACGAACTTAATTGTACTGTACAATATTTAAAATATTTCCTAATTTAATCATGTGATTAAAACAATTGAATTAACTTAGTTTTGATATTTTGATCATACTATACAAACTGGATCATATTGTATGATTAATAGAGATGATTTTGGCCATCCCATGATTCTTCTTAGATGAACCACATTTTGGTTGAACTAATTGGACTGTATGATTGGTCATTCTTAATGATGATCATACAATACTAACATGAAAATTAATTTATTCATACTGATGTTTGTGCTGATAATCGTACAGTACTAACAGGTCAAATTCTACACATCATATTGGACATCCTGTGTTTGTACTATACGATCTTTGACAGTCGAATTAAACTTTTAAGGTTTTATGAAGCCCTCTATTTAAGGTTTCTCATAAGAATTTATAAGAGTTTTTGGCATACATTGAGTCTCTATTCTTCTAGAGAAAACTTAACGAGAGAGCCTTGAATGGGAGAGAGAAAAGTGTTGAGTTTAAGAGGGAGAAGATCCTTGTGGGTTTCAAGGGAGTGTGGAGGGGGTTCCACACGGTTGCTCTGGAAAGCATACATCTTATTACCATCATATTCAAGCTTTATCATGAGGGAAGTTTTGGGAAGAAGAAGATCTCTTTGGTGTCAAAAAACCCACTACTCCGATTAACCGGGAAAGGTGAAAATGATTCAAAATTCTTTACCTCACTAGGAGGGTAAAAAGGATTCAAGATTCTTTGTCTCACAAGGAGGGTGAAAACAGTCAAGGTTTTCTATTTTTGAAATGAGTATAGTCCTCTCCTACACCGAGTTGGTGGAAGAGAGTTTATTAGAACTTCTCCGCCTAGCTGTGGGGGTTAAATGAGAGACACTATAGTTATATTGTAATACCCGGAGTGGGTGACTCTAGGGAGTGGACGTAGGTCGTGATTTGACCGAAACATTATAAAATATGGTGTGTTCTTTCTAACTTTATTTTCTATAATTTATTTTTCCATATTTTATTTTATATTATAACTGCTTGGTTGAGAATCTGTGATTGATAATATGTTTTATTGATTAGATTATTATCACCATATTTATAACTTTTGATAAGTATCCTAGCTTCCACATCAAATGATAGTATTGCTTCCATATTAGTGTGCCTTGAGCAAATTCCTTAAGTTTTAACAACATTCATGAACTTTTATATACTAGGTAACTATGTAGATGCAGTGGGGTCCCATGACCCCAGGTTCCCAATCATGGATCTGCTTTTAATGTCCATGATTGTGGATAGACACCGTGACCAAGCCATCTGTATTGAGGTTAGTGACCTCAAGGGCATGACAATTTAGACGACTTCTATTATGGAACTTGTTGAGGATAACTATGGCTTTATTTAGCCTACCAAGATGAGTCATCATGCTACAATCCTTGGAGAAGATAAAGGGTGTGAATTTATGAGCTAGTGTCAAGTAGCCTCTAACAAGGTAATATTCTCTTTGGGCAAGTTCTCCACTTGGATGATGTGTCCATATTGACTTAGGCACTTTATGAAAATAGGTTAGTTAGCTATGATTTATAAGTACACATAGACTCTATGACCCTAATTATATTCCACTCATTATAGTTAAAAAGGAAGTTATAATATACTTTTTTTTGAAAGAAAATGAAAAATGCATTAAAATAAAAGCTATTACAAACTAATTAAAGTAAATCTAAAGAATCACATTCCTCCTTTAAAAGTAACAAGAAAGAAGCAGGAATGTCTACATAACTAAGGTCATCCCAAATAAAATTACTAAATAAAGCAAAATTAGCACGTAAATAGGCTATTATTACAACTCTTAATAGAAAAATTAAATTAAACTTGATTAAGTTCTTTAAGAAAAGAAATCTCATCCTCTACAAACTGATTATTCTTCAATTTCTTCAATGAATTTTGAAGCAATCTGATGATATTAACATTGCTCCTTCAATAATGATACCATGCACTTCCAACATTCATTTTTAAACAACATTCTTCAAAGCACGAATCACCATTAATTCCAATTAGGATACATCCAAATGCAAGCATTTGAAATCTAAAGCAAGCAATAATCTTCCTTTATGATATCTGAACACTCCACCAATACTAGCCTTGTTAGTTTTTAATGGAGAAGCATCAATATTCACCTTTATCCATTCAGGTGGATGGGGTGCCAAGAAAAAAATAGTTTACACTGGTTAACACCCAAGTTATCTGAATAGACATTAATACCAACTAATGCAAAGTAAAAAATATAGTATTTGCAACAATAACTACCACACTATCCTCCTTATCAACATGAACCAATTTATTTCTATTTTTTTAAGAAAGAAACATAGATGTACAATAAATATTTACAATGAAAGAGTTAGTAGATGATAACCTTCTCAATTCATCTGTACAACTCACGAAGGAAGAGAACACCAGAATTCATATCCTTATTTATTTAAAACTATTAAAATTTGTCTTAGTTTAACACAATCCATAGCTATATGGTTAGTATCCTCCACTACCTTATAGCCTCTCTGATACCCATAATAGTCTAGCATCCTTCTATACATCGAAAAAGAATTCAAAGGAAGAGCATCATTAAAAAGACACCATCAGAATAATTCAACATGAGGTCTCAGGCGAAGCTTCTTCATCCAGCTTCAGTAATCTAACTCACACGCAAACCCCAATGATGCCTTCTGAGATAAAGCATCAATGCTCTTCTCCGTATCTTTCATCTTCAGCTCCACTTGATCCATACAAACATCATTATAATTTATAACTTGCATAATCAGTTCAATTAAATGCTTCCCAAAATATGTTTAAAGTTGAGGCACCTTCCATAACCCATTTAAGATAAAGTTATTAAGACTGTATCCTTCATCTTCCAAATCAGCTACAAATGTATGCTACTTAGAGATACTTCTATCAAGAATCCATGCATTATGAAGAATATTAATAGAATATCAAGTCAAAACTTTCCATCTCATAATAGTCCGGAGACAAGCCACCCCATTTAGTATTATCTTCCTAGTAATCGAGCTTCCCTTCTTCACAACAACATTCCAAATAACTGTGCCATACTTTGTAATTAAATTATGATTCAGTAAAGAATTTTGATTTATAATGAAATTCCAAGAAAATTTAGCATGAAGAGGTCCAACTTTAGCAACAGTAGAGAATAGACTGTGACCACCCTTATCTTTTAGTTTACATAGTAAATTTCGAGCTGCATAATGCATACCTTGATTACAATCTTATTTCTTCTATATAAAACATATGCACATCCTATCAAACTCTTTCAATAGTCCCAAAGGCACTAAAATATGCACCGAGAAAAACATTGAAAGAGTTAGGAAAGTAGATTTCACAAGGATCATCTTTCCTTCCAAAGAAATAAATTTCTTCCCCCATGTGTTCAATTTATTCAATGCTACTACAATCAACTTTATAAAATCTGAGGCAACAAGTCTTCTTAAACCAGTCTTCACTCCAAGATATCACAGTTCATTAACAAATCTAAAAGTCAACAATTATGAAATTTCTTTTCATCTCTTTAATTTGACAGATTTCCCAAACAAAATAATTGATTTATTCATATTCACCTTCTGGCCTGACCACATGTAGTATTTATACAAAATACCTTTCACCTTCTTCATACTCTTGTTGCTAGCTTCTTAAAAAATGAGAATGTCGTATGCATAAAGTAAATGAGTGATTTTGGGAGCACTTGGAGCAATTCTAATTCCAATATTGTCACCACTTTGAATAAAGGCATTATATAAAATTTGTGAACATATTATGAAGAGATAAGGGTGTTGAGATTATTACAACTTAGTTTTTCAATTATTGAGATTATTTCAACATGTTTGTTTTTGATATTTTCAAATATTATTATTTTAATTATAGTTTCTCCTAACATATATTGGATATAGTTATTTTTGTTGTTTGTGTGTACTAACATTTTAGGAAAATCTTACTCCAAACTGTTGAAGACTTCAAATCAGATTATATTAGGATTTACTATAAATGGATAGTATGATTCTTTCACTTTTATGTATCTTTCACTTTTATCAAGTCTGAGATAGTATGATTATAATTGAGTAACTGTGCACACACACACTGGGGAAGTGTTTAAAATTTATAATTTTTTAAAACTAATTGTACTGTATGATTTCATTTCATACATGCCAATTTGTTCAGTTATTTCCTCCTATGAGAAATTAGATGAATTATGCAAAGAAATTTTTTCTAAGTACTGATCGTACTATACGAAGTGACATTCATACATACAACACCCAAAGTATGAAAGGAACAAGTCCCTTTTCATCCTGATTAATCTCAAATTTTTCTGAACTAATTGTATTATATGATGCCTTGTTCATACAAACGATGTCTAGAGTATGAAAAAAATAGGTCCCTTTTCATCCCGATGAATCCCAAATTTTTTTGAACTAATCATACTGTACAATTCCTTATTCATATAGACGACGTCCAGAGTATGAAAATGTGGGGAACCTTTTCGTCCCAATGAACGCCAAATTTTTTTGAATGTATTATACTGTACGATGCCTTGTTTGTCTAGACAATATTCAGAGTACAAAAATGCAGGGAACCTTTTCATCCCGACGAATTATAAAATTTCTTTTAACAATTCATATAGTATGAACATGGTTCATACTGGATGATTAACGTGTACGAAAACATTTTGTATAGGTTTGTACATAGCAATTTTTGAACTATTTGTATATATAAAATATGATCGTATTGTATGATCATGCACACTCAAAATGGAAATTTTCAATTTTTTGTATAGTTTTTTTGTCTTTCATAAATGAAGTCCTTAGAAACTAACTTTAAAAGTGCTGTTCTTAGTGATTTCTTTGAGAGCAAGTGAAAGGGTGTTTCTGGAGAGTGTTTGAGAGAGATTCCTTGTAAATGGAGTGTGAAGAGTTCACAAGGTTACTCAAAGGTAAAAATATCTTTTGTATTTCGGTTACCACTATTCTTTTCTTCTTTCTAGTTACTCAAGAGAAGATCTTTGAAGAAGATCCAATACTCTATCAATACTTGGAGGGTGTGAAAGGACGATGCTACTATGCTGACACTTGGAAGGTGTGAAAGGATGATGGTACTTTAATGCACCAGGGATTGGTGGAAGAGAGGAAAATTATAAAGGCTTCTCCACCTTACTGTGGGAGCAAAAGGAGAGTCACTTTGATAATAGTGCAATACCTGAAGGTGGAGTCTTCAGGGAGTGGACGTAGGTTTTGTTGGACCGAACCACTATAAATTTTTATGTTCATTTTTATTTTCACACTTTTATTTTTCAGCATTTTATGTTTTATGGTTTAAAGATTATTTTTGAAAAATATATAAAAATTAGTTGTCATTAATATCCAAGAGAATTTTTTAAAATACCAATTCACCCCCCCTCTTGGTTAGCCTTGAGACATTTATATAGGTTTAACAACCTATACAGACTTTACAAGTAGTATCAGAGCTGTATTTTAAAACTTTAAGTTTAGACTACTTTTTAAAAATGATAATGGCTATTTTTAGACACTATAACACACCTGAAGGGCATTCAATCACTACATATCCGTTATTTGATAATATCCATTTTGATTTTTACAAAACATGTATGTCTACTTTTTTCAATCGCTTGACTATCACATGTGAATTTTAGTTCAGGATGGGTATACTAGGCCTACTAGATTTGTAGATGTTATTAGAGTTGAAGCACCCTTTATTGAATGGACTATAGAATAATGAGACTTAATATAATTAAACATAAAATATTTCAATAGTTTTTTTGTGCCCTTAAGTATGAAGATTACATGCGGGTTTCTACTTATAAAAATGGAAATGATATATGGGATAGGCTATATATTACATACGAAGGGATTAATGAAGTGAAATAATCTAGATTAAATATCTTGTTACATGATTATGAATTATTTTGCATGAAACCAAATGAATTCATATCAGATATGTACACACGATTCACTCAAATAGTCACTTATTTGCATGCATTAGATAGAGAACTAATGAATGCTAAAATGGTTAATAAAATACTTCATTACTTACCTACTACTTATGTTGCAAAAATTTCTACAATTACATAATCTAAAGATTTAAATATATATTTTATTGGCAATCTATTTTGATCACTAATTGCTTATGAGTAAGGAGTGACTCTAAGATAGATTGATGTAGGAGAAAAGTGAAAATAGAAGAACATAGCTTTGAAAGTGGATAACTCAGAGAGTGATCAGTCACAACCTGAGGATGAGAACGATATTGCCTTGATGACTAGATAATTTAAGAGTTTTCTAAAGAGGAAGAAAAAGAGACGCCAATAGTGAAATAAAAGTAAGTTTCACAAAAATATTAAGATTTCTAATGATGTTATTTACTATAAATGTAGGAAACTTGGACATGTCAAATCATATTATCTCAATCTTAAAGCCATTCCTAATAAAGAGAAGGTGGAGGAGAAAATAAATGTGAGGAAGGGCAAGAAGAAATTTCAGTGAGCTTTTTAGATGGATTCAACTTTGGATTCATCAGAAATAGAAAAGGAAGAAAAAGTTACCAATCTGTGCTTAATGGCTATTAATCTTAATCAATCAGATCAAGAGGAGGTATATGGCTTAAGTTATAATGAATTACTAGAAGTTTCTGGAAGAATTCATACTACATATAAAAAACTCAATAAAATATATGCTAGGTTGAATTTTAATTTTTTAGAGTTATAGAAAGAGCATAAAATCCTTAGGAAAGATCACACACAAATTGATAACAATCACATGAGTTTATTTGATGAATTTGAAGATTTGAATAAATAAAATAAATTATTAAAATCATCATATACTGAATTTGAAAAAGAATTTAAAACTTTTAAAGATGATTATGAAAATAGAGAGCAATATTTGACATATGATAATACTATATTAGAAGATATAAACTCATTTCTTAAAGTGAAAGTGAAAGCTCTTGAGGAAAATATGACACCTCTTATGCTTGAAGATTTTACTGATCCTATTTTAAAGTAAAAAATCTTAAAACCTAGGAAGAGATAGTTTTAATATCAGAGATTAAAAAATTCTTTTCTTTAAGTTAAGTGCTTTTCTTATGGAATGATTTAGCATATTTTACACACATATACTATACATAGCAAAACTCATTTAGTGTGGTGACCACAGATGTATAAAATAAGTCATATCATACATGAATCTAATTTAATTTTTCTAAAAAAAGAACCCAAACTTGTTTGGATTCCTAATATTAATGTTTGATTATTTTATAGATATGCTCTCATATAAGATCTCCTGAGAGGATTTGGTACATGGACAGTGATTGCTCGAAGCATATGAATAGAGATACTACACAATTCATATCACTGGAAGACAGGAATGGAGGCAAGATTACACTGAGAGATAATACCACTAGGAAAGTGGTAGGCATAGGTATGATCGACAACTTAAATAAATTTTTCATTCAAAATGTGTTACATGTAGAAGGCTTAAAGCATAATCTCTTAAGTATTAGTTAGCTATATGATAAAGGATATAATGTTAAATTTTTTCCCACTAGATGCATATTAAACCAAAATTGAATTGATGTATTGCATAAAAATAGGGTAAATAATATATATATGCTAGACTTAAATTATATTGCATCTCCTAATACTTTTTGTTTAAAAATAATTTTTTATGAATCATGGTTATGGAATAGGAGGATTTTTCATGCTAGCATGAAAAACCTTAGAAAAATTACCTAAAAAGAACCTATTAGAGGTATACTAAAACTAGATTTTACTAAGAATCACCTTTATGATGCATGCCAACTAGGAAAATATGTGAAGTCCTCTTTTCATTATGTTAAGGATCTTAGAACTAGCAAACCATTAGAGATTATTCATATGAATCTTTTTGGACCTATTAGCACTATAAGTCTTGGAGGGAAGGTATATGAATTTGTGATTATTGATAATTTTTCAAGTTTCAATGTGGATTAAATTTTTATTTCACAAGAGTGAATCATTTGAGGAATTTAGAAAATTTTTAACTTAGATTCAGAGAAAATTAGGATGTGAAATTTTAATAATTTAAAATAATCATGGTGGTGGATTTGAAACTAAAAAATTTGAGAAATTTTATAATGAAAAAGGAACTGGTCATAATTTTTTTGTACTTAGGACCCCTCAGTAGAATGGGATAGATAAAAGAAAGAATAGAACATTAATTGAAGCTGCTAGAGCCATGTTAAAAATATTTTTAGGCTAAAGCAATTAGTACAGCTTATTATGTTATGAATATGATGAATATTAGATAAAAATTGAATAAAACACCTTATGAGCTTATTAAGGGAATAATACCTAATTTGTCACATTTGTCTATTTTTGGATGTAAAGTGTTCATACATAATAATGTAAAATCCCCTTTAGAAAAAATTGATCCAAAATCAGATGAAGGAATTTTTCTTGGTTACTCTAGTATTTGAAACCATATAGAGTATTTAACAAAAGAACTTTGCTAGTTTTTTTTTTTTTTGAAGAAAATGTGTAAAATTGCATTAATAAAGAAAAGGTAACAAACTAAGAACTCACCACACTAGATTCATCCTTTACTATAAAGAGAGGAGGAATCTTATCCATGGTAACATCTTCCCAAACAAAAGAACTCATAATCCTATAGTTAGCATATAGATCCGCTAACTTATTACATTTTCTATCAACCAAATTAAAAAAAAATGATGAAACTCTTCAAAAAGATGAATATTACCATACCTTGAGGAGTCTTTATGTTTTGAATTTTGCAAGAACCTCATCACATTAGCATTGTCTTCTTCAATTATAATGCCCTTATACTTAAACATCCAATCCTTGATCACTTCATTGAATGATTGAGTAGAAAGCAGCTCCAAAGTTGCAATATCCCAGTGAACATACGGTTTACCAAAAGCCAAGAGAAATCTTCCTTGGTGATCACGCACCACACCACCAATTCTAGCTTTATAAGAAGGTAGAAGTGATGCATCCATATTTACCTTAAACCAATCAGGTGGAGGGGGATACAAATGAATATTGGACAGCTTAGACGACTGATTAGTATCCCATTTACCTGAGAAATTAATAGATCCTTGAGCCATAGTTGAAGAATAGCTCACTGCATTAGCGCTAATAATCAAGGAGCAGTTTTCTTTACCATTATGAATCAAATTGTTCATAGATTTTCAAGTAAAGAAAACCATATTACAATATAAGTTGACCATGAAAGAGCATTATTTGGACATCTAGTTACTGCATTCCAACAATGAATCAAAATTAGGAATATGAAAGCCCCACTTATCAATTTGAAGAAAAACTTCCTTCAATTTTTTTCATCTAGCCGCAACATGATTTAAGTCTTCTTCTTCTAAACAATTTCTCGGACAAAGAAAGAACTTTGCTAGTTGAGGAGACAACAATTGTTATATTTGATGAATCTGTGATTTTGGAAGAGCCAAATTTGGAAGAGGATCATTTAGAAAATAACTCCCAAGGAATTGAAAAGATAAATCTGGAAAAAAATTTTGAGATAGAAAACCCTTTAGCTAGAGAATTGAAATTTTCTAAAAATCACCCTAAGGAATTGATTTTAGGTAAACCTAGTGAGGGTGTTAGGACTAAGCAGTAAAGAGGTTAAACATTCTGCCTTTATTTTATGATTGAACTCACAAATATTAATCAATCACTTTTTGATGAATTTTGGATTTTGTCCATTCAAGAAGAGTTGAATTAATTTGTAAGGAATACTATTTGGGAATTGATTGAGAGGCCAAAGGAACAAAGTGTAGTTGGAACTAAGTGGGTGTTTAAAAATAAAATAAATGGTTTAGGAGTTCTGGTTAGAAATAAGGCTAGACTGGTGGCTAAGGGTTATAATCAAATTAGAGGGATTAATTTTAAAGAGACTTTTGCCCCTGTAGCAAGGCTTGAAGCAATTATGGTTTTATTAGCCTTTGCATATTTTAGAGGATTTAAATTATTTCAAATGGATATTAAAAGTGCCTTTTTAAATGGAGTGATACAAGAGGATGTTTATGTTGAGCAACATCTAGGTTTTGAAAATTCTAAATTCCCTAATCATTTGTATAAATTGAAAAGGGCATTATATGGATTAAAACAAACACAAAGGGCTTAATATGAGAGGTTAAGCACTATCCTATTAGATAGATCTTTTATAAAAGGAAGTGTGGACACTACTCTATTTTTTGAAAAAATTAGAAGATGATATACTCATTATTCAGATATATGTTGATGATATCATTTTTGGATCTACAAACAAAAATCATTGTGATAAATTTTCTAAAATAATGAGTAGTTAATTTAAGATAAATTTAATGGGAGATCTAAGTTATTTTTTTTTTTGTTTTAGAATTAAGTAAAATGAGGAGAGAAATTTTTGTATTTAGTTGAAGTATATTAAGGACATCCTCAAGAAGTATAAAATGGACAATACTAAACTAGTAACTACCAATGAGTTCCACAGTTTAATTGGATAAGGACCTAAAAGAAATATTTATTGATCAAAAGAAATTTAGAGGTATAATTAGATTATTACTTTATTTGACTGCTATTAGACCATATATAATATTTAATGTTTATTGGTGTGCTAAATTTCAATCTGATCTAAAAGAATCACATTTACAGTTGTAAAAAGAATTTTAAGATATCTTTTGGGAATTCAAAACTTAGGAATTTGGTATCCTAAGGACAATACTTCATTTGAAATTATCAGATATTCTGATTCAAACTTTTTAGGTTATAAGATTGATCGAAAGAGTACATCTAGAACATGTTAATTCATAGGAAATCTATTAGTTTCTTGGTCTAGTAGGAAACAAAATTCTATAGCCATATCTACTACTAAAGATGAATATATTATTTTAGGAAGTTGTGTGGTATGAGTTTTTTGATTGAAATAATAGTTGATTGATTTAGGATTTATAATCGGCATAATTCTAATTTATTATGATAACTCTAATGTTATTTAAATTTCAAAGAATCCTATCCAATATTATAGAATCAAACATATAGACATAAGGCATCATTTTTTTAGGGATCATGTTGCCAAAGGAGAAATTAAATTGAATCATATTTCTACTAAAAAATTAACTTGCAGATATTTTTTACAAAATCACTAGCCTTTGATATTTTTAGTACCTTAAGAACAAGGTTAGGTGTGATTTATCTTAATAATTAGATAAAATTTTATGCAAAATTGATATGTTCTATATATTTATGTGATTTAGTTTTTTTTTGTTTCTGTTTTATTATTATTTTTGTTTGCCAGTGTTTTGTTTTTTGTTTTTATTTTATGAGTTTTTATTTTGGACATTTGTCACTTGTCAAAAGATGAATAATTTTAAGAATTTGTTTTTAGATTTTATGCTTTATATTCTAAGTGTTTATTCATATTGTATAAAATTGCTTCATACTATACAAATTCTGTAGCTTGTCTATGTCTATTTTTGGAGTTGAACATGAAATATTTGGATTTTTCACATACTTCATACTATACGATGAAGTCATCGTACCGTACGAGCTATATCAATTCGTCTATATACATGTGGATGGTTATCCAGTTAGAATCAGTTATTACAACTGATCGTATGTATGAAATCATCTTTAGTCTGTATGATATAGGTGTCAATTTTTATGGGGGGATGAAACTAACTGTCATTAAAATGATCTTAAATAATTGATCATCCTGGACAAATACATGTTCCTTTGTATGAATGTATGGTAAAAAAGTCTGTACAAAAGGATGCCTCATAAATTATGTGTTTACGAAAAGTTATTTTGTTTTGGACATTATCATTTGTACATGCAAAATTTATTTTGTCCCATATGATCTCAAGAATGTATATATGAATCCAATTTCATACTGTGCGGTAGGTTATTTTTGAAAGCTCGTTAGAGATGTTAGGCCCTATGAACTGGCCCAAAGCTAATTAAGAGATAGAGGTGAATTGGTAAAAAATAACTTTTCAAACAAAACACAAATAAAAACACCACAAAGAAATCAACGATGTAGAAATTAAATGCGGAAGCAATAATAAGAAAAGAACACACCGGATTTATAGTGGTTCGGTCAAACCTTGACCTACGTCCACTCCTTGGAGGCACCCTCCAAGTATTGCACTAAACTAAGTGTCTCTCTTTTAGCCCCCACATCTAGGCGGAGAAGCCCTTACAAAATCACTTCCACCTTCCCCGGTGCGGCAGAGTCGTCGGGTCCTTTGACACCAAAGATATGTTCTTCTTTGGTGAACTTCCCTTGAGATAAGCCCTGAATCCGATGGTATTCAGGTGCGAGCTTACCAGAGTAACCATGTGGAACCCCCTCCACAGTCCCTTGAGCCCCCCTCACAGGATCTTCTCCCTCTCTCAAACTCCACCCTTTCCTCACTCCCTTTCAAGCTCTCTCTTCACGTTTCCCCCAAAAGAACAAAGCTATAATGGCTGCCAAAGACACTTACCAAGTGTCATGTCATAGCTTAAATAGAAGATCTCAAAACAAGCTCATTAATGCAAGTTGCTGATATTATCATCCACGATGATAGGTATATCATTATATATGATCAGTACAATTTAAGCCCAATCAGCCGAAACGATTTGAGACGATTATAAGAAATTTGTTCTTATCATCCCGGACGATAATATATCATCCTGGATGATCAATATAAATTATGGAATATCATCCTTAACATCGCCCTGAAAAAGAGCTGTCCGATGTCCAATCGTCCAGCATATCAGCCCGGATGATCTAGCAATCATCCAGGACGATTTGAACGTGCAATCAAGTCATAATTTCTTTCCTTAAATTCTAGAGAAATTTTGGAAAAATTGGCCTAGATCATCCTTGATGATATGTTATAGTTCTGGACAATCCAACTAGATGATATCCAAAAATAATTAATTCCTAAATAGATTTGGAGGCAGATTCTTTCTGTTTTGAGGCTTCCTTCCTGGTCGATACAAAATCTTCCAGGATGATGTAATTTTCTTAATGACGGCTACTTTAATGAGGATGCCCTAATTAGATTTTCTACTTTTGAACAGATCGTCCAGGCCAATTTAAATATCGTCCCGGACGATGTTACCAAAAATAGTAAACTCTATGGATCAGTCAGAAAATCTTTCAAGTTATAAAGCATAAGGAGCCACACCAAATACAATAGACTCAAGAAAGGAAAAAATGTACAAACTGACTCAGACCTAGTCTACCCAATCTTGAGCTAGTTCCAAATTGCAGTCTGATCGTGTGGACCTGAAATGTTAGTAAATAAGGTCGTCGTAGAGAAATTGAAGTGTTTGTTGTCATCAAAATCATAAATCATGAAAATAGATCTACATCATTCTCGCCCTTTTTGATGATGGTAAACATTTTAATTTGAATTTAAAAAGGGATATTTTCTCCTAATCTTTCCCTCACTAGAATAACACTTTAAAAATAGGGGAGATAAAAATATTTTTGTTGTTTTTTAAATTTTTGAACAAAAGATACAAATACGACAATAGTACAAAAATTCAACAATACGTTCTCACCCTTTGACATTATCAAAAAGAGAGGAGGCACAAATAAAAAATAAAACAACCAAAAGACAAAAACGTTCCCTGATCTAGTGAAAAGAACAAATATTCTTAAATGAGAAAGTTACCTCTTGATTTTATTCAAAACCTTAGTGAGGAATGAATTGACAACGCATAATCCACAAAAAAGTAAGAAATTTATAAATTGTTAATCCAAGCTTAAGTTATTTTAAAGGCTAAAAAAACTTTTTAATTCAATATCCAAATTAAGGAATAAATGAGAAAAATAAACATCAATTTTTCAAAACTCCTTTCATAAAACATATATAATAGAAGATCAATGCACGAATTGCTGAATCAGGAACCAAGATTTTCAAGCACAATTTTCGAACATATCAAGGATTTTCTTAGACTTTTAGTAGCATAAGAAAAAATAAGCATTTTTTGTGGGCTCATTTTATGCCCTTTATCACTTGAATGGCTCTTTGAACATCTTTTGATTTTTAATACACTTTGTGTATTTTTTTTTCAATTTGGTGTCATTGCGCATCTTTTGATTTGGCATCATTGGCTACTTTTTATTATTTTCAAAAAATATGCTTTCTTTCTTATATTTTCAAAACTAAAGTAAACCCAAATTATTGACAATACGAACAACTTGATTAAGAAAATTTTAAGGTGGATTCAACAATCTTGCAAAAGATTCTTATGTGATAGAAAAAATATAGGGAGATGAAAAAAAATCAGTTTCAAAATCCAATTTAAAATATGATGAAGATTTTAATTCAAAAGTAAAATAACCTCTTTAAGAAGAGAGAAAGAGAAACAAAATCACGAGTTCCCTTCCTCTAACTATTTTTAGAGAAATCAACCACAACTTTCATAAGAATTCAAGAAAAATACAGGAGATATATTTTTCATTTTTTAGAAAAGTGACCGTGTGTGTTGATCAGAGAGAAACTCCCAAAAAATTAATGAAAAAAGAAAAATAAGAAAAATAGAATAAAAAAAAGAAAATCACAAAAATAAAAGGACAAACAAAACATGTAAACATAAAAACACACAAAACAATTTAAGCATCATCTTGCTCCTGATCAGATGATTCAGAAGCAAGATCTGCCCAATAAATTTTTTTCTTTTCATTATTTTCCCATTTTATAACTTGCTTTGCTTTACCCTTTTCTTTTGCAGGAAGAATTCTCAAATTAGGGCACTGATTTTTCTTATGTCCAGGCCTCCTACATCCAAAGCAAATAACATAAGAAGAAATATTAACATTCTTACCATTTTTTACCTTTATTCCTCTTTTGTTTATGCTTATGTTTTGGTGAGCTTTTTGATTTGCTTGACAAGTCATTGCATTCTTCACCAACTAAGCTATCTTTTTTAGTATCTTCAGCTTTTAGAACAATCGTTTCACCTTCATCCATAAGTCTTTGACCCAAATTTTGATCGTAGGAAATGTGTGAGCCAATCAAAATATCAATAGAATATTCATTCAAATCTTTTGATTCACAAATAGAAATTACTTTAGCATCAAACTTATCGAGTAGACAACAAAGAATTTTGTTAACTTTTTCAAAAGTTGACAATTCGTTTCCTAAAGCATGCAATGATGTCACAATTTGAATAAACATAGTATACATGTCTAAGATCATCTCATAAGGTCATGGAAAATAGTTCTAAATCATGCATTAACATATTTAACTTGGATTGCTTGATTTCACTAGTGCCTTCGTATATGGTGTGTAATTTATCCCAAACTTCCTTCCAAGTAGTGCACATGGATACTAACATAAAATCTTTAGAATTTAAAGCACAAAAAAACAATTTAATGATTTTGCATTCAATTGAGCATATAGTTGGTCTTCCCTGTTCCATTAATTAATAGGAATATCAGTTTTAACTCCATCTATACCATGTGACGGTGAAAAATAACCAGTTAAAATCATATTCCACATACAAAAATCAATCGATTGAAAGAAAGTAGATATGCGAGTTTTTCAAAAATCAAATGTAATATTTTCAAACAAAGGTGGTCCGGTGATTGTATAGCCTTCCACAATATTATGATTTGAAAAATTAGCCATGGATCAAAATTCAAAAGCTTTTAAAAACTAGATTTTATGAACACTGCTCTTATACCACTTGAAAGCTCGTCAGGGACGTTAGGCCCTATGAACTAGCCCAAAGCTAATTAAGAGATAGAGGTGAATTGGTAAAAAATAACTTTTCAAACAAAACACAAATCAAAACACCACAAATAAATCAACGATGCAGAAATTAAATGCGAAACCAAAAATAAGAAAATAACACACCAAATTTATAGTGGTTCGGTCAAACCTTGACCTACGTCTACTCGTTGGTGGCACCCTCCAAGTATTGCACTAAACTAAGTGTCTCTCCTTTAGCCCCCACAGCTAGGTGGAGTAGCCCTTACAAAATCACTTCCAATTTCCCCGGTGCTACAGAGTCACCGGGTTCTTTGACACCAAAGAGATCTTCTTCTTTGGTGAACTTCCCTTGAGATAAGCCTTGAATCTGACGGTATTCAGGTGCGAACTTGCCAGAGTAATCGTGTGGAACCCCCTCCACATTCCCTTGAGTCCCCCCTCACAGGATCTTCTCCCTCTCTCAAACTCCACCCTTTCCTCACTCCCTTTCAAGCTCTCTCTTCAAGTTTCCCCCAAAAGAACAAAGCTACAATGGCTGCCAAAGACACTTACCAAGTGTCATGTCATATCTTAAATAGAAGATATTAAAATGAGCTCATTAATGTAATTCGCCGACATTATCATCCAGGACGATATGTATACAGGATGATATGTATATCGTCCTGTATGATTAGTACAATTTAAGCCCAATCAGTCAGGATGATTTGAGATGATCATAAGAAATTTGTTCTTATCATCCCAGATGATAATATATCATCCTGGATGATCAGTATAAATTATGGAATATCATCTTGAATATCGCCTTGAAAAAGAGTTGTCCAATGTCCAATCGTCCAGCATATCGGTCACGATGATCTGGTGATCGTCCAGGATGATTTGATCGTGCAATCAAGTCATAATTACTTTCTTTAAATTCCAGAGAAATTTTGGAAAAATTATCCTGGATTTTCCTGGACGATATTTTATAGTCCTAGACGATCCACCTGGATGATGTTCAAAAATAAATAATTCCTAAATAGATCTGGCGGCAGATTCTTTCTGTTTTGAGCCTATCGTCCTGGCTGATACAAATCGTCCAGGATGATGTGTTTTACATAATGACAGCTGCTTTAATGAGGATGCCCTAATTAGGGTTTTTGCTTTTGAACAGATTATCCAGGCAGATATAAATATCATCTTGGACGATGTTACTAAAAATAGTAAACTCTATGGAACAGTCAGAAAATCTTCCAAGTTATGAAGCATCAGGAGCCACACCAAATGTAATAGACTCAAGAAAGGAAAAAGTGTACAAACTAACTCAGACCTAGTTTACCCAATCTTGAGCTGGTTCCAAATTGCAGTCTGATCGTGTGGACCTAAAATGTTAGTAAATAAGGCCGTCGTAGAGAAATAGAAGTGTTTGCTATCATCAAAATCATAATTCATGAAAAAAGATTCACAATAATTTTTCTTTAGATATAAGGGCCATTGAAATCTTTTTCATTCATTTTTATACCCTTCTCTAAACCCTCTAGATCCTCTGACCTAGGAATGGAAAGCTCTAACAAATGCTCTTGAGTTTTTAGGGGATCATCATCTAGGGGTGGGGATGATAACTTCTTGTCTAGGGATAATGAGGATGCATTCTATGGGTATATAGCCGCCAAAATTACTCCTAGACTCCTCATCCAAGATGAAATTCATTTTTCTGTCATGCCACTCTTTGCTTCAACTTAGTTCTCTTTTATTCTGACCTTGATCTATGCCTACCACAGAGAGACCTTTCATTATTTCTTAGCAAATATGAGATTCAGTGAAGATGAAACTATGATAACCTCTTTTGTAAAAAAATAGTGTGTCGAAATCATGAAGGAAGATTCAGGCACTTTTCTTCATTTAAGGACTCATGGCACTAAAGCTCACGCCTTGACCTCTAAATCAGATTATGATTGGTCTGAGATTAATAAAACTCTTAGAAGTGTAACTCAAGTATGTCACTTAGTGAAAGTTTATCCATTGAACCAAAATGCCTAGGTCATTCAACATGTCTTAAGAACTTCAATCATTCCTAAGGCTGGTGATTATATAAACATAACTCCTCTTCTATCCACCATTATATATATGATCATGATCAGATAACCTATTGATGAGGCCCAACTCATCCTGGATTACATTAATAATCTTTATGAAATTGGGCTTCCTCATCATAAGAGGAAAAATAATATTGCTCTAGGACACTTAGTGACATAAATTTTAGACAAGAAGTATCACATTATTCATCCTGATCCTCCCACTAAAATTCCAATCTTTTTTATTGATGCTTCTTTTCAATCTTTGTTTGGGAGAGATCAGAGTTCTAGTGGAGATTCTAAAAAAGATGGGGGAGTTGCTGGACCTACACCTGGACCTGATAAGTAATACTTTCAGGAGTTGGTCCAGTGTTTTGATCATATAGAAACTTGCTTTAATCAATGTTTTGATCAAATTAAGACACGTTTAAACCAGCAAGATACAAGGTACCAGGAGAATATAGGGTGGATCCTTGGTCAGTTTGACACGGTTAATAGAAATGTACCTATGATAAATAACTATTTTTTAGTATTCAACTAGCCACCTCCTCCAGACTAGGGCCCCTTTGACTTTTAGATGTACTTCTTTATCATTACTTCTGCTAGTCCTTTACCTATAATGTGATGTGATGTGATGATGTCTTTTTATTTCTCTTTTATAGTACTTATTTTATTTTGAGATGTTTATATTTGGATTTTATATTATTTTGATATTGGTATAAATGGTCTGAATGTATTTGATATTTTATTGATATCAATAAAAAAAGTAATGTATTATGAATTTGTTTTTTGGTCCTTATTTTGAAATGTGAGTTTGTCTATACGAAAAGCTTTTTATAATTGATCCAAAAATGTGTTATAAATTAACTTATATTATAAAATTAATTTCAATAGAAAATCAAAATTTTTAAGAATTTAAATTAATTTATAACTGAATTAAGTTAAGGAAATTAATTTCATTTTCTTTTAGACAAACATGATTTTAATATTATTATTACACTATTAATGTCTTATTATTTTTTATTTCTTTTTCAATATGATTATTTTTGTTATTAGGGAAGTTTATTTTTAGATTACTGATTTTAGAAATACTCAAAAATATTTAAAAAAGTGGGAATGCACAATGTGTGCAAAAATCAAAAGTTTGTGCAATGGTTTGCAAAGTAAAAAGAGGCACAAAATTAACCCATATAGAAAAGATACACAAAGTGTGCTATACATATTTGAAAAGATGTGCAATGATGCCAATTGAATTTTATATTTATTATGTTCATTCCACTATTATTTAATCTTCAATTCAAATTAATCTAATTTTCAATTATACTCTATAGTGAAATTGAAGTTAACTAGTCTTCATTTCATCATTTTTGCAATAATCATCCTTATTTATTTTGTCTAGACTGACTCATGATCATCTTAGTTATTTTTTGATTTAAAAATTTGAATATTTCTTTTTAGTCTCATGAAATTGATATTTATTAATTGCAATTATTTTCAAAATAATTTTCAAGATCAAATCTTTCGGTTTATCATTTGACATCTTTTATTTTTAATTTTCTTCAATTTTTGTTATTGTCAAAGGGGGAGTAATAATATTATTTGTTATTATTTGTTGTTTGTATTTTGTGTTTTGTAGTTTGTTTTCTTGTGTTTTGTTGTTTATTTATATGTTTTGTTATTTATGTTTTTGGTGTTTTGTTATTTGTAATTTTTTTTTTAGTTGTGCTCTTCATGGAATCTCCCTATATTCAAATGTTCATTCTTTTAGGGGGAGCTAAGGAGAAATTTATGGTATAAATGTTAACTCAAACAATAATTATTTGTGAGCTGCATAATCTTCAACGTTAGAGAGAGTTTTGGGATTTTAGAGAGAGAAACCATTTCTTATTTTTTCAAATTATTTCTTCCCATTTGTTTCTGTGGTTCTTTCGCTCATGGTGGGAGGTCTTCTGGTCGCCTATGTGGATCATCGGTCTGTTGAGGAACATCATTCTCAGGTTACCTGTGTTGAAGATCGGCGAAGTGGTTTTGACGGACCTCTAGTTTTTAAAGAACATAAGGTTCTTTCTTCGAAAGTTTGCTCTTCGGTGATTGGTAAAGGAAAAATAGTTGTAGAGGGAGGTATGTACAAAGCTCCAATTTTGAATTGTGATTTTTCTTTGTTGAAAAATCAAATTACTGGTGAAAGTGCTTCCTCTTCGGATTTGAATTCCCTCGTAAAGAGTTTTGGTTGTGTAAGTGTATCAGGTAGAATAGAGAACCCAGGTGTTGAGAAGGAGACATCAACTATTTGTGGTGTTGTCCATTGAAAAGATAGCAAAGGTTGTAAAGACAGCGAGGGAGTTGTGTCAGCAAACCCTTGGATTAAACCGCCAAATATTAGTGTCAATTTGACAAAAGATTCATCTTTTTTGTCTAAGGATGGCATGGCGGTTAAATTGTTTGAGCCAAACTTTAAGGTAAAGTCTAAGAAATTACTATTCTCAATTGTGGTGAAGGTGTTCGGGAGAAACTTTCCTGTTCAGACCATATCTTATGAACTACATAGATAGTGGATGCAATTTGGAAAATTCCACCTAACCATTCTTGGGTTAGGTTAGGTTTTGTGTTCCTTCTTTTCTCAGGAAGCCATGGACAATGTTTTGTCAGGAGGTCCGTGGTTGTGAATGGACATATAGTAGGGATGAACAAGTGGAATACCAATTTTTCAACTACTTATTTAAAAGGTTTGACTTCTCTGATTTGGGTGAGGATGCCTTATTTGCCTTTGTACTGTTGGGATGAGATAAATATTGCTAGAATTGCTTCTATGGTGAGAACTCCTTTATTTCTCGAGGGGAATACGTTTTGGTGGGGTCGTAGAGAGTTTGCCTGTGTTTGTGTATGTAATGATTTGGATAAGAAGCTTCCGTTAGGTGTTTGGGTGGAAAGACTGGGAGGTCATTTTTTTTTAAAGTTAGAATATGAGAAAATTTCATCATTATGTTATAACTGTAGCAGAGATGGCCATCTAAGTAATGATTGTAAATTGAATACTGTTTCAAAGTTGAATGAAGTGGTTGTGAAGGACAAATGAGGTGAGTAGTACTGATACCTTTGTGTAAAGTAAGGTTATGGAGGAGAATTCTACTTATGGGCCATGGATTCATGTGAATCATGGCAGAAGGAAGTTTGGGAATTATAACTCAAGAAAATTTTAGAAGAAAGAAGTTCCCAAACATTTAGGTTCGGCTTTTGTTAAAGAGGATCATATCCAGGATTGTAATGTGGATGATATGAAGGAGAAAGACGGTAGAGTGGTACAAACAGTTGATTCGTTTTAGGCTGCTACTGGCATTCAGGATGACTGGGATTGCAAAGAGCTGGAAATTGATCAGGTGGACAATAAGGAGTTTTTGTCTGGTGACCAGGCTGTTCAAGATAGTAAGGAGGTTTCTATTCTTAATACCAATAAGTTTCAGCTGCTAGAAAATGTTGAGAGGGATATGGACTTGAATCAAATAGTTGATTCATCCAGTGCCTTAGATAATGATTGTGACGAGGGGGAAATTTGTAACAAAGAAAAAGCTAAGATCAGTGCTCTTGAGAAGGAGGCAAAGACTGAATTTGTGGTTACGAAGTTTCCAAAAAGAGTTGAAATCTTTGGGTAATAACAATGTGATACATAAAGGCAAGAAAACTGATATGTTGAAGAAGAAGAGTCGTGAGACTTTTCTCACCTTTACTTCTAAATGACATCTATCATTTTTTGGAACCGTCGATGGGCTATAAAAAAAGGTTGTCTCTCGATATTTGAAGGAAATTGTGAATGAGCATGACGCTTTTTTTGTTGGTCTAATAGAGACTAAAATCTCATCTATAGATGTTATAGAATTCAAAATTTTCGTTGGGAACAAATGGGAGTTCTTTCTACTACCGTCTAATGGGCTCTCTGGTGGGATGATGGTTTGTTGGAGGGCTGATATAGCTTCTTTTTCAGTTACGGTCTCTTCTTCTCAGGCGGTGATTGGTGAGTTCAATATTAAAGATAAAGGATCTTGGATGGTTGCTACAATGTATGAAAGTTGTGATGTTAACAAAAGAAGGATATTATGGAATAGTTTGGAGATTTTGTCAAGTAAACCATTCCCTTCTATTGTAGGAGGGGATTTCAACAGTATTCTCTCATAAGAATATAAGAGGGGTAGTAAGAGATTTGTATTCTCTCAGGGTGCTGAATATATGCTTAAATTTATGAGGAATAATGATTTCCATGAAGTTTGTATAGTTGGGCCTAGATTTAGTTAGTGTAACAATAAGATTGGTTCAACTAGAATCTTAGAAAGATTGGACCGATGTCTTATTAATTCGGCTGTGTTAAAAATTTTGAATTTACCTATGGTAAGACATTTGGCTAGAGTAGCTTCGGACCACTATCCTATCTTGTTGAAGATTTCATCTGTTGGTGTTCGAAAATATAGAAATTTGAGATATGAAGACGTGTGGTCTTCTTATCCAACTTCCTATGCTGTTGTTGGTCATTCTTGGAAAAAATCTGTTCTAGGAAATGAGGTGAATGTCTTAAATAAAAACTTTCTAGAGCTTTGAAAGCATTATTTTTATGGAGCAAAGCTAAACATAAGAGCTTGTATGAGTTGAAAAACAAACTTAAGGTGGAAATTCTTAAGTTGCAGGAGGAGGAGTAGGCTAGTGTTAACGGTATTTCCGATTTCAATTTGATTTTACTTAAATCTAAAGTAGGAGAACTTAATTTGACGATGGGTAGTTTATGTACATGGTGGAAACAGAGGTCGAAGGTGGCTTGGATGGAGTATGGGGATGCCAACTCTAAATTTTTTCACTCCTTTGCGACGGCGAGGAGGTGTAGTAACTGGATTCAGCAAGCTAAAGATTGCAATGGTTTGATGGTTAAAGATAAGGATCGGATGGAACAGATTTTCTTTCAGTTTTTTCAAAATAAGTGGAGGGAACGGCATTACAATTTGCATTGTTTGCCTAATGTTTATTTTCGATATATGAACTAGACAGGTTTTTCCTTAGCAGCGAATTCACCAGAGAGGAGTTTGAACTAGTGGTAAGGCATTTGAAGGGCAATATGTCTCCAGGTATTGACGGTATCACGTATTCTTTTGTTAAAAATTATTGGCAGGTTATTAGCAATGATGTTTGGAGTGCTATTAAGTCTTTATTCTCTTATGGGAGGATGTGTCCTGCTTGGAAAGAAACGAATGTGGTCTTGATTCCCAAGACTAGTAATCCCTGCTTACTGTCCAACTACTGACCTATCAGCCTTTGTAATTCAATTTACAAAATTGTGACTCAGATGCTGTTGAATAAGATGAGCAGTTTATTTCCTAAAATTATTTCTGAAGTTCATTATGCATTTATTAAAGGAAGAACTATGTCTGATCAGATTCTTCTTGCTCTAGAATGTTTTCATAAGATGAGATTTTCTAATACTAAGAAGGGATTTATGGCTTTGAAGATAGATATGGAGCATGCATATGAAAATATGAGTTGGGATACCTTGAAGATTGTTCTAGAGAGGGTTGGTTTTCATGATGATTTCTCTTGCCTAATTATGGAATGTGTAAAGAATCCTACGTTCTCTATTTTGGTCAATGGAGTTAATTCTAGTTGGATTCAAGGTAAGAGTTGATTTAGGCAAGGTTTTCCACTCTCTCCTTATCTTTTTATTTTATGCTCTCAGCTTTTATCCGATTCCTTTTATTAGAGAGGTAAGGATGTGGGCATTAAAGTGGCTCCATCTGCTCCTTTGATCTCTCACTTGATGTATGCAAATGATGTGGTGATTTTTTTTATGCTAAATGGCAAAGTTTGAAGATTGTAAAGAGGATTCTTAATGACTACTGCAATTGGACGGGATAGAAGATCAATTTGTTGAAATCTTCGGTCTTGTTTGGCAACTCAGTAAAGACAAGAAGGTGTTGTAAGTTGGCTAAAAATCTGGGCTTTAAAAAGGTTAATGAAATGGAGTATCTAGAAGTGAAAATGATTCTGAGGAGGAAGGTATTTTCTGATTTCCAAATCTTGCTGGAGAAAGCTATTAAGAAGTTGAATATTTGGGGTAATAGACTTATATCCCAAGCTGGGAAGCTAGCTTTACTCAAGTCTTCATTTTTGTCTTTACCTCTATTTCTATCAGCTCACTCTTTAATTCCTATGGGAGTTTTAAAAGATTTTGACTAGATGTGCAAGAATTACTTATGGCATGATAATAATGGTAAGATTGGGCTATATTATATTGCATGGGAAGTTATGTGTATGCCTAAATCAAAAGGTGGCTGGGGGCTGCAGTCAGTTGTTGATAAGGTTGGGTTTTTGAGAGCCAAGTTTGCTTGGAGCTTCATTTCCAACCCAAATTCTCTCCTTAATAGGTCATTGATTGTTAAATATGGGAAGAATCCTTGGAATGCATATGGGTTAAAATGTTATTCATATATGTGGAAAATTATTTTACATGGTGCTGAGATGTTACAACCTTTGATTAAATGGAAAATTGGTTATGGATCGAAGGTCAGGACATTGCAGGTAGTATGGATATTGGATAGGAGGATTGATAGGTGGCCGACCTTTGTGGATAGCACTCTGCCATATGACTCTTATCTTTCGGCTTTCATTACTGGTGGTGTGTGGGATGAGGAGAAGTTGAAATTGAGATTTGGTATTCAGTTGGTTGAGCTCATTCTCAGTATTCCTATTAATAACAGTTTATGGGAAGATCAACTGGAACTGTTATGTAAGCATTCAGGTAAGATAATTACTGCACTTGCTATAGAGAAGATATTTGAGAATGCTGTAGATGATGATTACCTGATTTGGCTTAAGAGGATTAAGCTTCGTCCCCGTGTTGAGTTTTTTTGGTGGCGGCTGAAGAAAAATGCTATTCCAACAAAAAATTGGCTAACACCGAGGGTTGTCCGAGAGGGTGTTCGTGTATAGAAGATGTGCATCATGTGGCTGTTCAGTGTGAGCATCTAATCAAGGTTTTGTTTATCCTTGCTAAATGGGTTTTTGTTTTCCTGACCTCTATTACTTTGAGGACTATTTAAAGTTTCTCCAGCATTATTTTGTTCATCATCCTTTCATGGGTAATCTATATTGTTCTGCAGTTTTTTTGTGTTGGCAGAGCTGAAACAGGGTTGTTCACGGAGGTGTGGAGGATTCTGCTTCTCATTTGGCTGCTAATGCAATCAGTTTTGTTTCTACTTCATTTAAATCTGATCGTATTTGGGAGAGTTGGGATGTTAATCAGCTTGCAAGCCTGTCTCATATTTCTTGGTATCCCCCTCCTCCTAAATGGATCAAAGTTAACTTAGACACTTCGTTATCTTCTTCAAACATGGCTGCCTTTGGAGGTGTGTTCAGAGACTGTAAAGAAAGGTATTTAAGTACTTTGGGGTAAGCTTAAGGCATTGTGATTATTCCCAAGTTGATATACTTTTGGTGTCCTCTCTTAGCAAATTTATTTAAGACTGGATGTATGATTGTAATGGAATTATTATTGAGGGTGATAACTTGAATGTTATGAAATTCTTTCAGCATTCTATGGATAAGGTGGAGATTGAGGTGGAGGGATTTGTGAAAGTTCATTAGGGATATTAGGCCTTTATGAATTAGCCCAAGGCTAACAAAGAGAGGGGGGAGGGGGTGAATTGGTATTTTAAAAAATCTTTTAACCAAAGCACAACAAAGCTCAAACAAAAATCACCACAGAAAATAAGTGCGGAAAAATTAAATGCGGAAGCAGTAAAAAGAACACAAGGGTTTATAATGGTTCGGTCAAATCGACCTAAGTCCACTCCCCGGAGGCGCCCTCTGAGTATTGCACTAACAAAGTGACTCTCCTTTTGCTCCCACAGCAAGGCGGAGAAGCCCTTACAAAAACCTCCTTTTTGCCACCACTAGCAAGGCAGAGAACCCAACTCCTTTTGCTTCCTCCTGAAGCAGGCAGAGAACCTTGATCAATTTCTTAAGCTTACCTCTCCCAACCCTTCCAAGGACAAGAGTCTCTAGTGGAAGAAGAAGTGGAACAATGCTTGGAGCAACCCTTGTGAATCTTCATCACAAGCTCCCCCTCACAAGATCCTCTCTCTCTCCTTCTCTCTCTCTCTCTCTCTATCTCTCTCTCTCTCTCTCTCTCTCTCTCTCTCTCTCTCTCTCTCTCCTCTAGGCTTTCTCAGGTCAAAACAACAGTAAAAGATTTTTCAAAATGTTGAACAATAGCTCTTAAATAGAAGAGCTGCAAAATAGCTCATTAATTGCAAGTTACCGACTTTATTATCCAGGATGATAGGTATATCGGTCTGTACGATCCGTACAATTTGAGCCGAATCAGCCGGGACGATCTGGGACGAACAGAGGAAAGTTATTCATATCATCCAGAATGATACTATATTGTCCTGTATGATTAGTTCAAATCACAGAATATCGGCCAGACAATCACTCTAAAATGAGGTCTGGATGACTCCAAAATAGCTTGATCATCCAGGCTGATCTCACGATCGTCCCGGACGATTAGTTCAAATCAGAGGAAAATCATCCAGAGCATCACCCGAAATCTGAGTTGTCCGATATTGATCATTCAGGAGAAACTAAGGTTTTTGAACTGATCATCCCTGATCTTCCCAGTCGATCTTATGATCGTCTAGGATAATGTGATCGTATCAATCATCCTTAATTACCATATTAATTTAGGCATAATTATATCAAATCGTCCAGGACGATACAAGATCGTCCTGGCCAATTTCCAAAAATAAAGAATGCCTAAATAGATCATGGAGGCTGATTCTTTCTTTTTTAAGCCTATCATCCTGGCCGATACATTTATTGTCTAGGACGATCGACTAATAATGGCTGCCTTAACTATGATGACTGATTAGGGTTTCTGTTTTGAAGCCTATCATCTAGGATGATATAAATATTGTCCAGGACGATGTGAGTAAAAAAATAGAAATTCTAAATCAGTTAGAAAAATCTCTTAAGTGTGTGTGTAGAGTTACTTAGCATCGGACACTTTACAATTGACTCAAGAAAGGGAAAAAGAAAAATACAGGCTGACTCAGACCTAGTCTACCCAATCTTAAGCTGGTTTCGATTCCCATCCAATCTTGTGGTCCTAAAATGTCAATAGAAAAAAGACAATCGTAGTGTTTGCTAATATCAAAAGTATAATCCATGAAAACACATTTGCAACAATCTCCCCCTTTTTGATGATGGCAAACACTTTAACGATTAATTCTAAAATAACAGTAAAAAACATAGAAAGCTTTCAATTTTCAGAAAAGAACAGAACAAGTACAAACATACTACTCCCCCTTTTGACATCTCAAAAAGGATAAAAACAAACTAAAGCAACTAAAAAACTAAAAGAAAAACATAATGCAGAGAAAAAAAACTACATAAAATAGAAACTAAAACTAGAGAAACGAGGGACCCTGATCATCAGACGGAGGTGGTGGTGGTGGCTGCTGAAAGTAACAAGAGAGCGAAGCAAACTGTGCCCCAAACCAGGCCATGTCCTGGTCATGCTACTGTTGCTAGCGGGCTACATCCTCATCGTGCTGCTGCTGCTGATGAGCTACGAAAGTGTCAAACCAGGCCTCCAACTGATCAAATCTCTCTACTAACGGATCCAGCTGTGAGTGCTGACGGAGAGGAATAGGTTCAGGAACGGGAGCGGGAGCCTCCTCCTCCTCGCCCCCCTGAGCTTCCCCATCGCCTGGGTGGAGACGAGTACTGTGAAGGACATTGAAGGAACTGTTTGAGTCGCAGGGGGGCTGAAAATCGGGATGAGCAAGATATTGAAGTTGGTATTTGGTTTCAAGAACATAAGCTATGAGGTGTCCTAAAGCAACATTGGGTTTCCTCTTATGACCTGGATTGCAGATTGTTGTTAAATGATTAATGTATCGAAAGATTAGTTCAGTAACATTAAACTCTCTTTGGGCCATGATGTAAAAGGTAGAAAGTGAAAGAAGTGGAGTGATGTGGACTCGATCCCCAACTTTTAGAATAATAGAAGTGCGAAGGACATGTTGGATTGTCCTAGCATCTTTGAGTAAAGAGCTAGTCTCTCCAACATGAAAAGGTGCATTGGTGTGGCGAAGAAAGTGGTTTATAGAGGACCAGTTAAAATCAGGATAAGAGATAATGGTATACAACTTATCCCCAGTGGTGGATAGCTGCAACAGTTCAGCACAGTCCTGGTATGTGATCTCGACAGGGTGTCGATTCACATAGGAGGTGAGGGCAGTGTAGGAGGCGTTTATGCGGAGGTTTGCAAAAAAAAATTAGAAAAGAAGTTCAGAAGAGAAGGGGACAGTAAGAGTAAGAATAAAACATAGAGAAGTGTGAGTGAAGAGGTCTAATACCGGATATGAGAGGTGGATAGGATTGATTATTCTGGAGAGAGTGATCCCGCATTCTTTATACCGATGGTAGGCAGCCTGATCTTCTGTCTCCCTGAATCGAGCGTCCAGTGTGGCCCTCGAGGAGTTTCCAGAGGTTTGTCGAATGCGTTTTCTGCTAGCCATAAGCAAGGAACAACAAGCAAACAGAGAGTAAGAAAGCAAAGGGAAAGAAAGTGTGAAGAAAAATGGCTGAATTTAAAGAATCAGCCGTATCGTCCATGATGATTGTATAATCATCCAGGAAGATCATGTTCAGTAATTGCGTACAGGCCTATTGGTCAAAAAGGTGGTCTAATCGTCTAGGCCGATCAGATATCGGCCGGGACGATTAGACATAGATGATCATTTCGAGGAGTCAGGCCGGACGACCATTGAAAAAGCAGATCATCCAGGCCGATTAGGTCTATCGTCCAGGATGATGCTCAATAATGAATCGTACGAGCCAAATTTAAAACATTTTAAATCTATGCCACGTGTATCGTCCAGGATGAACAGTGGATCAGCCAGGATGATTGTCCAATAATGGATCATCCAAGGAGATTTTAAAGATTTTAAACGTACTGAAATGTGTATTATCCAGGACGATCAGGTGTATCGGCCAGGACGATGTCCATAAACGCATCGGCCAGGACGAAAATTTTATCGGCCAAGACGATCAAGATGATTGTAACAGAGTTCGGTCAGATCGTCCAGGATGATATCGGATCATCTAGGACGATGAATTTCAGCAAAGTCAGAAATGTCCAGCAGATCGATTTTGAACAAAGATAGTCCAATCATCCACGATGATAAAAATATCGGCCAGGACGATGTGACAAAATTTAGAAAACCAGGGAAATATGGAGATGATTATAGAGAGCCCAAAAATAATAAAACCAATCTAAAAACAACAACGAAAAAAAATAAAAAAAGATAAAATCAAGAAAAGAATTTTTGTTTTTAATTTTTTTTTTGTATTTTTGCAAAGCAACATATGATAAATTTCCCAAATAATTAAATTTTAAAGATTCGAAAGATCAATGAGTTAACAATGTCAAAATTTGAAAATGGTATAATATATGATCATGTTAACCCTAGCTCGGACTTCTTTCAGTGCACAAATCATCTTTTGAAAACAAATTGAGTAAAAAGAAGATCCGTTCAAAACTTGGTTACAAAAAAAATATCTTATAAAATAATATACCAAAGTAATTTGTCTCAATCATGGAATTTGAAATCAAGCCTTTGAAAATATCAAATAACTCATGAGTTCTTGTAAGTTTTAAAAGTTTTAAAAAGAGAGGACAGATTGCTTTTTAGTGGACTCAATTTATACCTCTTGTCACTTTGATTGGCTCTTTGAGCATCTTTTGATTTTTGAAATACTTTGTGTGTGTGTGTGTGTGTGTATATTAATTTGGCGTCATAGCGTATCTTTTGTTTTTGGCATCATTGGCCAATTTTTTGTGTATTCTTGCAAGCTAGATTCTCTTTATCAAACTCTTAAAAAGGATTCTTAGTTGTGAGTATATGTTCTAGATATTATAGAAGAGTAACTCACTCTCTAATATAGGGAAGAATAAGCCACAAAATAGAATCAAAATTATATGATAAATGCAATGACAAGATTTCAATTAACTTGAAAGATATATAAAAACTTTGAGCATTATATATAAGATAGATTATTGTAACAAGATAAAGAAGATCTTAATTTCAAAAACCAATTGTTAATATGGGATAGACCTTTATTTAGAGAAGAAAATTATACCACTAAAAGAGGTTAGAGGGAGGGAAACCATCAACGGTGTTTCTCCCTTTAACCGATTTAGAGATACTAATCATTGGCTAAAAATCTCCAAAATTTAAGAACTAGGAAAAATCATCATAAAGAAGAAGAAAGCCAAAGTAAAAACAACTAAAATACCTAAACCAAAAAGGCTAGCACAAAAGACAAAAAAAATAACAATAATAAAAAAGCAATTCAAGAAATTATTAAGCAGCAAGTTTAAGCAATTATGAGCTGCGAGCCTCTATTTGTTCAAGTATTATATGCTTCTCACAAGGTCTTTGGTGAGAGCAATCTTGCAAAAATCAACAACCATCAGATTTAGGAACCCAAGCAAGTTTGGGTCCCTTCTTATGAAAAGTAGAATGCAATG
Organism: Dendrobium huoshanense; assembly: GCA_016618105.1. Taxonomy (NCBI): domain Eukaryota; kingdom Viridiplantae; phylum Streptophyta; class Magnoliopsida; order Asparagales; family Orchidaceae; genus Dendrobium; species Dendrobium huoshanense. The sequence continues at coordinate 57,301,966 of CM028343.1, forward strand.
TATGTGTGCTATGCTATGAATCATGCAATTTGGGTCTCCACACCCAATGTATATAAAAATAAATAGTACAAGTGTGTGAGATGTGTCCTAGCATGCCATATGAAAAGCATCTAACATCGGGAAAAGGATTTCTTAAATGGTTTGGATTATGATGCCTCTTCCTAGATCTTGGCTTTAGATCAAAAGTGTGTGTCATCCAATTTCTCTTAATTGTTTTCAATTCAGTTTTAAACCTCGAGTTACTACTTCTTAAAGCATTATTATCAATCCTCAAATTGTGCTCCATCTATTTAGATTTCTTAAAATCAGATTCAAGTGAGGTGTGTAAAGCTTTTAATGAATCATGCTCATCAATCAATTCCAAATGCTTTTTATTTAACTCATTAAATTCATCAAGTAGAGCCATGTGATTTGAATCTACTGTTGAATGATCATTGATCAAAATTTCATGCTCTTTTTATAAATTCAAAAGCTCCAATTTCAAAGTAGCATGAGTTTTCTTAAGTTTTTTGTATGATGCATGAAGTTTTTTACAAATTTCAAACAGTTGATCATATGTTGGTTTACATACCTCTTCTTCATCACTTTGATCAAGATGAGCTTCTGCCATTAAGCATAAGTTTGTTGTTTCTTCCTCAGGTTCAGATTCAGATGAATCAGAAGCAAATTCTGCCCATAATGCCTTTTAAATATCCTTATGTTGTATTACGATTTCCAAAGTTATCCATAGATCAAAATTCAAAAAGTTTTCAAACTCAGTTTTTATGAATCCCGCTCCGATACCACTTAAAAGTTCGTTAGGGATGTTAGGCCCTTATGAACTAGCCCAAGGCTAACCAAGAGGGGGGGGGGGGGGGGTGAATTGGTATTTTAAAAAAATCTTTTAACCAAAGCACAACAAAGCTCAAACCAAAATCACCACAGAAAATAAGTGCGGAAAATTAAATGCGGAAGCAGTAAAAAGAACACAATGGTTTATAGTGGTTCGGTCAACTCGACCTACGTCCACTCCTCAGAGGCGCTCTCCGAGTATTGCACTACCAAAGTGACTCTCCTTCTGCTCCCACAGCAAGGCGGAGAAGCCCTTACAAAAACCTCCTTTTTGCCACCCCCGGTAAGGCAGAAAACCCAACTCCTTTTGCTTCCTCTTGAAGCAGGCAGAGAACCTTGATCGATTGTCGAAGCTTACCTCTCCCAACCCTTGCAAGGATAAGAGACTCTAGTGGAAGAATAAGTGGAACAATGCTTGGAGCAACCCTTGTGAATCTCCCTCACAAGCTCCCACTCACAAGATCCCCTCTCTCTCTCTCCCTTTCTCTCTCTTCCCTCTAGGCTTTCTTAGGTCAAGATAGTAGCAAAAAATTGTTCAAAATGTTGAATAATAGCTCTTAAATAGAAGAGCTTCAAAATAGCTCATTAATTGCAAGTTGCCGACATTATCATCCAGGACAATAGGTATATTGTCCTGTACGATCCGTGCAATTTGAGCCTAATTAGCCGGGATGATCTGGGAAGAATAGAGGAAAGTTATTCATATCGTCGAGAATGATACTATATCATCCTGTATGATTAGTTCAAATCACAGAATATCGGCCAGACAATCGCTCTGAAATGAGGTCTGGACGACTCTAAAATAGCTTGATCATCCCATCCGATCTCACAATCATCCCGGAGCAACTAAGGTTTTTGAACTGATCGTCCCGGCCGATCTTGCGATCGTCTAGGGCGATGTGATCATATAAATCATCCTTAATTACTTTTCTTAATTACCAAATTAATTTAGGCATAATTGTATCAAATCGTCCTGGTCGATTTCCAAAAATAAAGAATGCCTAAATAGATCATGGCAGCTGATTCTTTCTATTTTAAGCCTATCGTCCTGGATGATACATGTATCGTCCAGTTCGATCGGCTAATGACTGCTGCCTTAACTATGATGACTGATTAGAGTTTCTATTTTAAACCCTATTGTCTAGGACGATATAAATATCATCCAGGACGATATAAATATCGTCCTGGACGATGTGAGTAAAAAAATAGAAATTCTAAATCAGTCAGAAAAATCTCTCAAGTGTGTGTGTAGGTTACTTAGCATCAAACACTTTACAATTGACTCAAAAAAGGGAAAAAGAAGAATACAGACTGACTCAGACCTAGTCTACCCAATCTTGAGCTGGTTCCGATTCCCGTCCGATCTTGTGGTCCTGAAATGTCAATAGAAAAAGGCAGTCGTAGTGTTTGCTAATATCAAAAGCATAATCCATGAAAACACATTTGCAATAATTTGATCCTAAGGACTTCCTCTTCCTTAGAGATTTCAACCATGTAATATTTTAGCATGTGAAGAGAGATTGTAATAAAGTAGCTCACAGGTGTGCTAGGTTGGCTCTTTTTAGTGAATTTTTTTGGGAAGATCTCAATTGTAATAAGATTCCTCCTTCCTTTTTAACATTAGGAAAGGGGGAATTTAGTTGTTTGTAGTTTTATTTTAATAAAGTTTCTTTGGCAGTTTCTTCAAAAAAAATATATATATATTTTGTCATCATCAAAGAGGAGAAGATTATTGAGGTTGTTGCAATTTAATTTTTCGATTGTTGAGATTATTTCAACAATTATATTTTTGATGATTCTAAATATTATTATTTTATTTATAGTTTCTCCTAATATATATTGGATATAGTGCTTTTGTTGTTTGTGTGTACTAACATTTAAGAAAAATCTTACTTTAGACTTTTGAAGACTTCAAATCAGATTAGATTAGGATTTACTATAAATAGAGTCTATATCTTTCACTTTTATTGAGTCTGAGAGAGTATGATTGTAATTGAGTAACTATGCACACACATATTATGGGAGTGTTTAAAATTTATAATATCTTAAAACTAATCATACTGTACAATTTTATTTCATACGGGATGATTTGTTCAGTTATTTTATCCTACGAGCAGTTTGATGAACTATGAAAAGAAAATTTTTCTAAGTACTGATTGTACTATATGAAGTGACTTTCATACATATGATATTTAGAGTATGAAAAGAATAGGTCCTTCTTTATGCCGTTGAATCCCAAAATTTTTTGAACTGATCGTATTGTACGATGCCTTGTTCGTACAAACAACGTCTAGAGTACGAAAAGATCGGGTCCCATTTCATCCCAATAAATCTCAAATTTTTAAGAAATGATCATACTATATGATGCCTTGTTTGTATATATGACATCTAGAGTTCAAAAATCTGTGGAACTTTTTCGTCCCAACGAACGCCAAAATTTTCTGAATGGATCGTACTGTATGATGTCTTATTCATCCAGACGATGTCCAGAGTATGAAAATGTGGGGAACCTTTTCATACTAACAAATTAGAAAAAATTGCTTAACAGTTCATAAAATTTGAAGATGGTTCATACTAGATGATTATCGTTTATGAAAATATTTCGTACATGTTCATATGAAACAATTTTTAAACTATTTGTACATATGAAATACGCTTGTACACGCTCAAAATGGTAATTTTTTTTTTGGATAATTTTTTGTGTCTTCCATTTAAAAAGTTTTTAGAAATTGACTTTGAAAGTGTTGTTCTTCATGATTTCTTTGAGAGCAAATGAATGAGTGTTTTGGGAGAGTGTTTGAGAGAGAGTTCTTGCAAGTAGAGTGTGAAGGGTTCACAAGGCTATTCAAAGGTAAGAATCTCTTTTGTATTTGATTACTTCTCTTCCTTTCTTCTTTCTAATTGCTCAAGAGAAGATCTTTGAAGAAGATCTGGTACTCTGCCATTACTTGGAGGGAGTGAAAAGATGACGGTACTCTGCCGACACTTGGATGGTATGAAAAGATGATGGCACTCTTCCACACCGGGCATTGGTGGAAGAAAGGAAAATTGTAAAGGCTTCTCCACCTTGATGTGGGTGCAAAAGAAGAGTCACTTTGGTAATAGTGCAATACTTGAAGAGGGGGTCTTCAGGGAGTGGATGTAGGTCTTGTTGGACCGAACCACTATAAATCTTTGTGTTCATTTTTATTTTCACACTTTTATTTTTTCAGTATTTTACATTTTATGGTTGAAAATTTATTTTTGAAAAAATTATAAAAATCAGTTTTCATTAATATATGAGAGAATTTTTTTAAAATACCAATTCACCCCCCTCTTGTTTAGCCTTGGGACATTTACATAGGTTTAACAATCTATACAGACTTTACAAAGGGACACTCTTGTCTAAAACCAATTCTTGCCTCAATCCAATTAGAATTCTTCCCATTGATTAATATAGAGAATTGTAGTTCAATAACACACTCTAATACAAGTTCAAAAAACTTCAAAAGAAAATTGAAATACTAGAGAAATTTCCTTTAAGCCGGCCACCACATGCTATCATAAGTTTGTTCCATATCTATTTTTATTGCCACTCAACCTTTCATAGTGTTAGAATATCTAAATTTATTGAACAATTCTTGTGCCATTAAAACATGATATGATAACGAGTGACCTTTAATAAAAGTAGTTTGTTCATTTGAAATAATTTTATGAATATCCTCATCCAATCCATTTAACAACATCTTAGCTACCAATTTGTATATAGGCAAGCAAAGACTAATGGGGCGATAATTAGAAGGAACCATTGGGTTATTCACGTTGGGAATTAGAACAATTAAGGTTTCCTTCCAAGCAGGAGACATAATTTTGATAAAAAAAAAAAAGGTTGATAGCCTTCCACATATCTTCATGAATATTCTTCCAACAATTCTTAATAAAAAAAAGTAATTACATCCAGACCTGGAGATATATTTCTACCCAAGTTATCCACCACCACCTGAAGCTCTTCTCTAGAAAAAACACCATCCAATCTAACTTTGTCATGCTCTCCAAGTGTTAAAATTGGTTTCTGCCAGCCCTGAAGCACACAAACCCTCTCCCTCCATTTGTCTTTGAAGAACTCCATAATAATACAATCAATCACAATTTGATCTTCTATCAAATTTCCTTGATTTGCTTATTCAAAGCTCCATTTTCATCCTTGATTTGCTTATTCCAATTTGCATTCCTCCTAGCATTAGCAAAAGAGTGAAAAAAATTAGTATTAGAATCTCCCTCTTCGATCTATTTATCTTTTTCCCTTTGCTTCCACCAAGTGTTTAGCCGAGCAAGAGTTATATTAAGTTCATTAAGCTTAGCCATTAACAACACCAATTTCTCATAAGAAAAATTTCCTTTAGCCTCCTCCAATTGCAATTCCAATATTTCTCTTTTCAAAGAATTCTTCAAAACATTTAGGTTTTTTAGTTTGGCTTTGCTCCAAAATAAGAAAGCTCTTAAAGACCTTTTGAACTTCAAGTTCAGAACTAGTGCTGGATCACCTCCCACTATGTTCTTCCATGACTTAGCAATAATAGATGATGCCACATGATAAGAAGACAAAATATATTCGTGCTGAACAACTCTTCTATAAGTAATTACTGATTTGTATACCTTTAATACAAGCAGATAGTGATCTAAAGCCACTCTAAAAAGATGCCTTACAAAAGCAAGATAAATTAAATTTAGAGCCACATAATTTAATAAACACATGTCCAGCATCTCTAAAATGCGAGCACCTCTGATCTTATTATTGCACCAGGTAAATTTAGGACCCACAAATCCAACTTCATAATAGTTGTTTTTATTCATAAACATCTTCATGTCCTTAGAACCTTTAATAAAACAGGTTGTTCCTTTGAAATAATTTTATGAATATCCTCATCGAATCTATTTAACAACATCTTGGCCACCAATTTGTAAATATACAAGCAAAGACTAATGGGGTGATAATTAGAATGAACCATTGTGTTATTCACCTTGGGAATTAGAACAATTAAGTTTTCCTTCCAAATAGGATACATAATTCCCTTAAAAAAACCAGTAGATAGCCTTCCACACATCTTCATGAATAGTCTTCCAACAATTCTTGATAAAAGAAAAAGTAATTACATCCAGACCTGGAGATATATTTCTACCCAGGTTATCCAACACTACCTGAAGCTCTTCTCTAGAAAAAACACCATCCAATCTAACTTTGTCATCCTCTCAAAGTGTTAGAATCGGTTTCAACTAGTCATGAAGCACACAAACCCTCTCCCTCCATTTGTCTTTGAAGAACTCCATGATAATATCATCAATCACAATTTGATCTTCTATCAAAGCTCTATTGTCATCCTTGATTTGCTTGATCCAATTTGCATTCCTTCTAGCATTAGCAAAAGAGTGAAAAAATTTAGTATTAGAATCTCCCTCTTCCATCCATTTATCTTTTTCCCTTTGCTTCCACCAAGTGTTTAGCCGAGCAAGAATTATATTAAGTTCATTAAGCTTAGCCCTTAACAACACCAATTTCTCATAAGAAAAATTTCCTTCAGCCTCCTCCAATTGTAATTCTAATATTTCGCTTTTCAAAGAATCCTTCAAAACATTTAGGTTTTTTAGTTTGGCTTTACTCCAAAAAAACAAAGCTCTTAAAGACCTTTTGAACTTCAAGTTCAGAACTAGTGCTGGATCACCTCCCACTGCATTCTTCCCTGACTTAGCAACAATAGATGATGCCACATGATAAGAATACAACACATCTTCATACTAAACAACTCTTTTATAAGTAATTACTGATTTTGCTACCTTTAATACAATCAGATAGTGATCTGAATCCACCCTAGAAAGATGCCTTATAGAAGCAAAATGAATTAAATTTAGAGCCACAAAATTTAATAAACACCTATCCAGTCTCTCTAAAATGCGAATACCACCGATCTTATTGTTGCACCAGGTAAATTTAGGACCCACAAATTCAACTTCATGATAGTTATTTTTATTCATAAACATCTTCATGACCTTCGAACCTTGAATTAAAATCCCCCCAATCACCGAAGGGAGATCTTTGGATGAATTCAATTCCAAGTTATTCCATAAAGATCTTATTTCATAAATAACTCTATTACCATACACCATTAAAACTAACCAACTTTCTTTATTTGTCACATTCAACTCACCGATAATAGATTGAGAAGAAGCCTCAATAACAAAAAACAAAGCCAAATTAGATCTCCACAAGACCATAATCCCACCAGATAATCCATCTGAAGGGACTAGAAAAAAATCCCAATTCATGCCCAAGAATCTATTAATCTGCAACCTATTAATAGAAGAAATATTTGTCTCAACAAGCCCAACAAAAAAGACTTCATGATCTTTAAAAAACTCTTTAAGATACAAATAGAGGCCTCCTTCTTTGCCCTCTACAATTCCAAAAAGAAATAGAGGTCATTAAGAGATAAAGGGGGAAGGACCCCATTCCTTTTTATTCTTCCCAAATTCATTCTTCGTGCTTCGAGTAATGATATTATATGATCCAAGAGATTTGAGCTCTTTTTGATGTTTAACTTTATACTCGAATGAACTACAATCATCAACAACATCATTATGTACAAAATTACTCTCCTCCTTACCAAAATTCTTCTCTAAAACCACACCCCCTACACCTACTCCAACCCCAACCGAATTCACCCCAAATAAACCATGATTCCCCTTATTAGGAGAACCCGCCACCTCCTCCACAATACCACCCGAATTACCCACCAACTCAACATCCCCAGAAACCCCCTCCTCTTCCATACCAGAAAGCAACTCAAACTTATTACCAGTAAGAACACCAGGAGCAGATAAAGGCTTACCATACTTCTCACCTCCAGAACCCACAACAACGCCATAAGGCAAAACTTCATGATCTTGACCAACAAAGCCTTCATCCTTATGAACAAAATCATCATCCAACACCGCAGCCCGAGCATATGAAGACCCACGGCCAATCTCAAGCATCTGAACATGATCAACATCCACTTTAGAATCAACCAGAAGACTTTTTTTTGCTACATAAACAAGAACTTTCCTACTATTACTAACATCATTATGCTTTCTCAACCTCCTATCAGCAAATTTGAACCTTCACTTACCAAGGCCCATATCCAACACCAATATTCTCCTGACCACCTTCCACACCTCCTCCAAAAGCTCATACCACAACATTCTTAGAAAGCTCCGGTCCCACACCATCCTTAGTCACCTCCAAACACACTTTAGGACAATTGATTTTAAAGTGCCCAATTTTATCACACTCAAAACAGAGCTTAGAAACTCCCTCATATTCCATCTTTTGAAAAAACCTACCCGCACTCCCTTCATCAGTTCATCCCAAACACCAAAAGGAACCCGGCATATATTAACCCGGGTGAATTTGAACGTACCGCTCTTTTTCCCTTAGCATGAGCGTCGCTTCTTACGCCTCCCTCACAATTCAATCATGCCCCCGATCTCTAAACACTCTTCTTGACTGCAACAGACGCTTGAACTTCCTTTCGAAGTCTGGTCGGCTCAGCGATGCCAGGCGTCTCTTTGATGAAATGCCCCACCGAGATGCCATCTCTTGGAACACCCTCATTTCTGCCTACGCCCGCTCCGGCCTCTTTCCCGAAGCTCTTCGTCTTTTTCACAGCTGCCCTCATCTTCACTCCTCCTCAATCCCCTGGTCTTCCCTCATCTCCGGCTTTTCACGGCACGGCCGTGCTGCTGATGCCCTACTCCTCTTCCGCAGCATGCTTGCGGCCGGCATCCGCCCTGATCCCTATTCTCTGGGCGCCTCGCTTCGTGCGTGCTCCACTCTCCCTTCCATCATCGTAGGTCTTCTCGGCCATGCTCTCGCGATCAAGTCCTCCCTCGACGCCGATTCCTTTATAGCCGCCGCCCTAGTGGACATGTATTCCAAATGCGGCGAATCTGCGATTGCAGGCGCGGTCTTCGCTTCCGTCCCAATAGAGCATCTGACCAACCGGGTTCTCTGGACCGCTGTCATCTCAGCCCGTGTAAATAATGGCGACCACTTCAGTGCGATGGACTGCTTTCGCCTAATGCGAGCTAAGGATATGTATCCAAACCAATTTACTCTTCCGAGCGTCCTCTCGGCATGTGCTTCTGAACTTGCTCTTGGGTTCGGTCAGCAGATCCATGCCGTTGCGATTCATACAGGGCTCGACACTAACCAGTTCATCCAGAGCTCGCTGGTGAGCTTATACGCCAAGTGCTCCTACATCTCTGATGCAAAGATGATTCTTGAGTCGGCGGAGCACGATGATCCGGTATCGTGGAACAGTCTCATAGTAACATGCTCCCGCGCGGCGCTCCACGAGGTCGTACTCTTCCTCTTCCTTCAAATGCGCCAAAGAGATATCAAACTAGACGAGTTCACACACCCCTCAGCTCTCAATTCCGTTGCTTCTGTTGGACATCTATGCAATGGATGCTCTCTCCATTGCTTGATCTTGAAAACGGGCTTCACCAACCATCAGCATGTCGGCAACGCCCTCATCGATATGTACGCCAAGTGTGGGCGACCGAAGATCGCCCTCGAGATGTTCGAGGATTTGCCGCACAAGGATATTGTTGGATGGACTGCGCTGTATAATGGCTATGCTCGGCACGTCTCTCACGAGTCAGCGCTCCAGCTCTATTGCTTGACGCGAGCTGCCAGGGTCAAGCCGGATGAGTTCATTCTTTCCGGTGTGCTCAGTTCTTGCGGCGAACTCACTCTTCTTGAATTGGGTACACAGGCTCATGCGCTAGCAATCCAACTGAGTCTTGAATCATTCCGTTCGGTTGGCAATGCCCTTGTTACAATGTATGCTAAGAGCGGGTGCGCCGATGAAGCGCGTGTGGTGTTTGACTCAATGAGCTGGCGCGATGCAATTACGTGGACAGCTATTATCATGGGGTATGCTCGCAATGGTCGAGGCTGCGAGTCTCTCCCGCTCTTCGACTGCATGGTTCGAGAAGGGGCTCGACCAGACTATGTGACATTTATTGGTCTTTTGTTTGCTTGTAGCCATAGCGGTTTGGTGGGGATCGGTCGGACATACTTTGAGTCAATGGAGCCGGTCTATGGGGTATCCCCTGGTCCTGAGCACTATGCGTGCATGGTGGATTTGTTGGGTCGGACGGGTCGATTTAGTGAGGCGATAGAGCTATTGTGTCAGGCAGGTCAAGCTGCTGATTTGACTGTGTGGAAGGCATTGCTAGCGACAAGTGCAATGCATCGCAACATTGATGTGGCAGAGTGGGCGGCGAAGCAGGTGCTACGATTGGATCCAAGTGATGCAGCATCATATGTGATGCTATCAAACATGTACTCATGGGCTGGTCAATGGGCAAAGGTGGCCCAAGTGAGGGGGATGATGCGTGCAAGTAGGGTGTATAAGGAACCCGGCTGTAGTTGGATGGAGGAAGAGGGGAAAGTATACGTGTTCCACGCAGAGGACAAAGGTCATCCGAGGGCGACGGAGATATACGAGAAAGTTAGGGAGATGTTAGAGCGAGTGCGAGCTGAGGGGTATGTGGTTGACACAAAGTGGGCTCTACAAGATGTGACAAGGGAGGAGAAAGAGAGGGGGCTAGCGCACCACAGTGAGAAGCTCGCAGTGGCGTTTGGGTTGATGAGCAACCCTATATGTAAGCCCATACGAGTTTATAAGAATTTGAGGATTTGTGGGGATTGCCATAGCGTCTTGAAACTGGTTGCTAAGGTGTATGAAAGAGTGATTGTGTTGAGGGATCTCAATTGCTTCCATCACTTTTTGGGGGGGAATTGCTCATGTTCTGATTTCTGGTAGTATTAGGCGAGAAAATTTATTGAAGGATCTCAACTGATTGTGAGCTTATAAAATTGATCTTATCGGCTCACACTATTCTATATCATCAAATCAGAAAAGTTGCTAAGACTGAACATGAGCAAAATATATGAATTGGTCAAACAAGATAGAAGACCATGTTGTCGTTGTACCATCTTTATTTTATTTAGATTACATTTATGATTCTTTTTAATGTTTTTTATATGTTATCATATAATAATTATTATTTAACGATAATTTGTGTTGAACAATCTCAATCTAAAACTCAATTGTATTTGTCATAACTGGGATTGATTTCAAGAACAACTAATCTGTTATATAGGCTGTTGCTAGTAACATTGGTTTAATGCATTTTCTATAACTCTTAAGGCACAGAACGTAACTTTTCGACTATATTAGCCTTTAGTGGTCAGATATGGAGGCAAAAATTCACTAGAATTCTCTAATAATTTGCTCAATCTAAAATATTGAGTTCTAAAGAATCTGTTTAAAAGTTGATAACCTAATTGAATTACATAATAAAGTATTAATTGAATTCGTTGAAGCTAGTGTATAGTAGCGGAATTATGCGTAAAATTGGCTTCAGACCTACGAATTTTGGACATGTTTTGGATTCAGAATAAATACCAATAGTGAGTTCTTTTGGCGAGAATATCTAAGAGAATAATAAGAATTCTGAATGCGTTGCTATGCTCTTTGGGCAAAAAATCTCAGTTAATAGGCTTTCTATTTCTCTTTGGTGTCATTGCTAACTTTGATATTTCGATTGCTTACTATTTCTTTGGTGTCAGCTTTGCAAATTTTTTTTGTGATGAAAATTGTGGTGGGATTGTCTCAGCCATTTGTTTTTGCGGCTATGATGCTCATGTTCAACCAAGTAATGTGCTACTCTGAATGGAACTTGATGTGCTTATTTAAATAGATTATATCTGAAAATCTCTCATTTAAGTCCTGGCTAAAAGCCCAAAACTCCCTTTAATTAGAAGTTTTGTGCTAATGCAGGTGTGGCTTGTTGGTGAATAAAAGAATAAAAATACTGAAAACATTAATATAATCAAAGCAATTGAGCAAACATACCTGATCAGGATGAGCTACCAAGGGCAGTTGCTAAGTGAAGTAATACTAGAATGATTGGTTATAATTGACAAAGATGAAATTCGATCGTCCTAGAGATCGTACCAGATTAAAACCTTAATTTTTAAATTAATCGTATAATATGATATATATATATATATATATATATATATCATACTAGATGAACTATTGATATTACACTGACTGAAAAGTCATATATTAATCATACCGAATGATTGATAGGCATGATTTTTAATCATACCTGTAATCATTCTATACGAACAAAGAATAATTATACTAATCGTACCATATGAACTTACGATCGTACTATGTGATATGTTTGCTGGAATGGAACAGTTCATATGAATTATTGTTTCAGCAAATGGGATGAGTTTTGCTTTTGGACTGATCGTACTGTTTGAACCCAATTCATATTTTAAGAGTAGAGATGAGTAAATTAAAAATTTAGGGGTTTTTTAAGCCTCATACCTAAACAACCTTTTAAAGCCATTTTAATAAGAACTTTGGCTGTTGAAGGAACTCTTAGGGATGTTGTTCTTGATAGACATTTGACTTAGGGAGGAAGAAGAAGGTGAGGCTGTGTGTGAGGGGTATTCAAACGGTTGCTCCATGTATGCTTGCACCTATCTTCCTCATGTGGCCTTGGTGAATTCTTGAAGATTCTCTTGGGAGAGAAGCTTCAAAGTCAAGCTTTTAGGCTTTTACTAGGAGGGTGAAAAAGGATTGTGGTTCTCTTCCATCTCTTGGCGGATGATGAAGGATTCTAGGTTCTCTGTATTCACTAAGAGGGTGAAAAATGATTGTAGGTCCATTGCAGTCACCAAGAGGGTGACATAAGTTCTGATTCAACTCCGCACTGGGTTTAGAGGAAGTGATTCTTGTAAGAGTTTATCCGACTTGCTGTGGGGATAAAAGGATAATCATTATAGTGTCAGGGCAATACCTGGGGTGCAGGTCTCCAGGAAGTGGACATAGGTCAAGGTTGATCAAACCAGTGTAAAATTTTTGGTATGCTCTTTCTTATTTATTTTTTACTTTTATGCATTTTTTTACACTTTAAATTTACTACACGAATTTCATTATTTATTATCAACTACAATTAGGTTAATTTGTGATTTGCCAAAAGAAAATTTTTCATATTTTGATTTATATATTTGTGCCTCAAAATAAAAAATATTTTAAACTCTTATTCATTTTCGCATGTGTTAAGTTATTTGTGTAGTTATTTCCCTATTTTCTAACATAAAATAAAAAAAAGGTATTACCATTATAATATTTAACTTTTTTAAAAGTAGCAATTAACCCCCCTCTTAGTGCGCCTAGGTCTTACAACCTCCCCGAACTTTTAGAAACCATCATTGACCGTGGACAAACTTGGTTAACTAGGTTAACCCTTGTTGACAAAAATTACCTTATACTCTTAAAAATTAATTTCTTTATATTTTGACCAAATAATTTATCCAAACTATTAAGGGTTATTTATGAAGTCAACATGAGTCCCTTAAAACATTTCTAAGCCTTGGGACTACAAGGTTTGACTAATAAAGTTGAAATAAGTGCTAAAAATAGGATTTTATTGATCTAAACTACTCCTCTTGTCAAATTAAAATTTTAAAATTATTGTAGCAGATGGGTAATAACCCCATGAACAAACCTCAAGAATTTAAACCCATGGTCTGACCTCGTTCAAAAGTATGGCTTGAATCAATCTCTCCAAAACCCATATTTTTTGACCCTAGACCAACTTGGACCTAGCTAATGCATTGAATAGACTCTTGAACATTCTTATAGCATTTGATCCCAATCCCTTGCCACCTAAGTAACTGAGGTGGCAATATTACTTAAAATAACCTATCTCCAATAGTTTGTTTAACCTCCCAATAACAACCCATGTGCTTTTAAAGTCTTAATAACCTTCCCTAAGATCTCACTGGTTAGTCCCAAACTAAAATGGCCGCGTGCCTTAGCTTATGTGACATAACATCAACCCTCTATTCATATTTCTCTCTCCTATAAATACAACCACTTTCCAATGGTTTCAGGTTGATAAATCTAATTCTCTAGTCCCCTTGCAACCTTCCTAGCTCTTCCATAGCTCCCAACCTTCTATTATACAAGAAGCTCCCAAATCATCAAGAGAGAGAGAGAGAGAGAGAGAGAGAGAGAGAGAGAGAGAGAGAGAGAGAGAGAGAGAGAGAGAGAGAGAGAGAGAGAGAGAGAGAGAGCTGAAAGTGGATAATTACTGTCTAACTTTGATCTAGCCAGAATCAGCTGTTTGAGTTTTAACGGAAATTATATAGGGTCACACAAGATTTCTATAGTCTACCATCAAGAAAATCTAACCAACAGTATGTAAAACATCCAACCAACAACAACAACATCATGAGACATATATGGCATGGTTTGGGGAACAATTCTCGTCAATCCAACAATAAATCTCCTACATTCACAACTATTTCCAACAACAACCTCCACATCCACCTAATTAGGATCCATCTTATTTTTAGTTCTTGTTCATTATGGTATATTACTTTTAGGTCTTGTAATGTTTAGCTTATTTTTTCCATGTTCTACCCCTTTTTAGTGATGTCAAAAGGGGGTTAAAATGTATGTAATAGTTTTATATGTGGTTGTATAATTTTTAAAGTAGAATTACATTATTTTACCTTTAACTTTGTTATTTTACTTCTCTATATTAAAAAATATTTTGAACCCCTAATTTATAAATCTATCACCCATTGAGGGGGAGCTTAAGAGAAAAGAATTTTATTTTACCTCTCAAACAAAACTATTTGCCATCAAAAAGAGGGAGATTATCACAATACATGATATCTAGCCTGGGATTTTGATGATACAAATATTATTGATTGAATTATTATTTTTTAAGTAGATATTTTTAATATTCTATTTATCTGTGAGCACTAACATTGTAGGTAAAATATACACTACTCAAGGCTACTAGAAACTCAAGATTTGGTAGTATAAAATGTCATGTAAAAGAGACTATAATATTAAATTTTCTATTTTCTATTTCTTAAGTCTAGCCATATAAAAGTATATGCAATTAGTTGACCGTATACATATACACAGGGAGAGTGAAAAAAAAAATTAAAGTTAATTTTTTTGTACTAAGTATACTTTATGACTTATAATTATACTATTCGTACAGTTATACAAACAATTGGTTTAATGATTGATTGAATAATTAATTTTTATGAATTAATCATATTATATGATTAAGATCATACTGTATGATTTGTTCCAATATAAAAGCCCTAGCCGCCATATAAATTAAGATATTTAAAATTTTAATTTTTAACTAATCATATTGTACAATCTTATTTATATTATAAAATAATTTGAAATCTTACTTAAATTAACACTTGTAATTAGTCAACAAAATTATGGTTTAATTAATGATAGCCAATCTTATTGTACAATGTTAATCATAATATATAATTGATAGAGATGATGTTTGTTCATCTTGAAGATTGTACCAAATGAAACCATGCTTTTTGAACTAATTATAATGTATGATGTTCACATTATACATAATGAATCACTAAAAATGAAATAACTTTATTATACATTGAGAGAAGTACAGGATGATTGACATAGATGATTTCCATGTTGCGACCCATGACCCCGAGTTTGAGATTTTGATGATGACAAATAATATCGCCTGAACTACTATTCATTGAATATCATTTACTGTTTTCTATTGTCCATGAGTGCTAACATTTCAGGATGATCACAATCTACTCAGGATAACAGGAAGACTCAAGACTGGTTAGATTAGAAGTATGAGTCTGATAATATAATTTGTTATTTATTTTATTTTTATTTTTTTAAGTTTGGCCACACACTACATCTAAGTCTGAGCAACCATGCACACACACAAGGGGAGAGGGTTTTAAAAATAAAAAAATATAGATTTTCTTTCTATGGTGATCGTACTGTACGATTTTATTTCGTACTATACGATCTGAGCTTGTAAAACAATTTCTGTGAATAGATCTTACCGTACGAATACTATCGTATTGTACGATGTTTTCCAAATCCAAAACCCTAGCCATCAAATTAACTTAAGTAAGTTTTTTCTCAGTCGTTCGTACTATACGAAGGACTTCGTACTGTACGATTTATTTTAAATACTTACTTAAATTAACCCGTGATTAGTGGAATAAATCAAAGCTTAATTACTAATTGAAAATCGTACTGTACGAACACATTCATACTATACGATGAATAGAGATGAATTTTGATCTTCCTGGATGATCCCTTATTTTTGTCTCATTGTACTGTATGATGTTTATCGTACCCTACGATGAATAGAGACGATATTTGATCGTCCCAAAATTCGTCCTGGACGATGCCTTGATTTTGAACATTCATACTATACGATGTATATTGTACCATATGATGTACAGAGATGACATTTAATCGTCCCGACTATCTTCCTATACGAGCAGTAGTGTTAAGGATCGTACCGTACCATTTATTATCATACTATACGATTATATTTTGAACTGTTTGTACACCTTCGTACCAGGATGGGGCATGTTATACATATCGTACTGTACGATTTGAAATCGTACTGTATGATTGTAACGACTACTTCGAATAATTTAGGGATTTTGGAGCCTATTTTAATTATCAAATTAGTAATCTTTTTGAAAGAGACAAAAAGAGGGGAACATGATTGAGAGGAAATCCTTGGGAGAGAGCTCTTGAGAAGTTTTTAGAGTTTGAGAGAGGAAGGAGAAGGTGAGCTTGGTGAGGGAGAAGAGGTGTGAGGGAAATCACACGGTTGCTCCGTTCTTGCTGCATCTTGCTCCTCTTATGACCCGGGAAGAACTTGTGGGAGGCTCTCTGAGGGGGGGAGACTCTTCTACATCCATGATCTCGAAGGTACTCTTCCTTCTCCAGAAGGGAGAAAAACGAGAAGGTACTCTGCCGACACCAGGAGGGTGAAAATAGTGCTTGGCACTTTGCCACGCCGAGTTGGTGAAAGTGAGTCTTACAAGAGCTTCTCCGCCTTGCCGAGGGGGGCAAAAGGAGAGCTATAGTTTGTAGTGAAATTCCTGGAGCGGAGGATTCCGGGGAGTGGACGTAGGTCATGGTTTGGCCGAACCACTATAAAATTTTGGTGTGCTTTTTCCTTATCGCTTTTTATTCTTGTGTGCATTTTTATTTTCATAATATTTGCTTGGTAAAAATTTGTGAAAGAAAAAGGATTCTATTATTGTACGTTGTGTTCAATTGTTTGCCTTCATAGTAGTTTAAATTTTCATGTTAAAAATTTAAAAACACCAAAAAAAAAATAGAACTCCTGCTTAGATTTTTAATTATTTCTACAAAGTTTTCACAATTCACCCCCCCTCTTGTCAATCTAGTTATTTCATTCCAATCATCCCAAGAATTGTTCCGTACAAATATAGAGAAAGTAAACAGATCGTATTTGATGATCTTAGGATCATATCATATAATGTATTTAAAAAGCTGAACATTTTGTCTGATTGACTATTTGTATTATACTGGATGGGTCTAATTTTTTTCAAACTAATCGTACTTTACGAACATATATGTCTAACTTAAATTTTTATGATTTCTTAAAAACTAACACTTAAATAATAGAGAGGGCTGTGTGACTACTAAAGAAACTCTGAGAGAGGTTCTTTTAAGTAAAAATCAAGGTTTGAAATGAAGGAGAAGGTGAGTTTGAGCATGATGGAGAAGGAGTGTGAGGGGATCAGATGGTTGCTCCAGTCTGGCTACACCCTTGCTCATCCTGTGACCATGGTGAGTCCTTGAAGGCTCTCTTGGGAGAGAGGCTTCAAACTCAAGTCCTCGAGATACTATGTTCTCTAGGATGGAAAAGAAGATTAGAGGTACTTTTCCTTCTCTAGGAGGGAGAAAAATCTTTGGGTTCTTTGCCTTCTCTTTTTTTTTTTTGAAGAAAGCCGAAACTTATGAATTACTAGAAAAAAGATAAAGCAATTACAGACTAGATTCCTCCTTCAACATATTTAAAAAAAAGGAGGAACCTTATTCTCAGAACAATCATCCCAAGTAAAGCTACTAAATAGATCATAGTTAGCACATAAGTTTGCTAACTTATTACATTCTCTGCTAATGTAATTAAAAATAACAAAATTAAAGTTTGCTAGAAATTCCATACCATCATCCTTAAACTTCCCTGTTTTCCAAGCCTTTTTAAAATAAGAGATGATATTTGAGTTATCTCCTTCGATGATAATGCCCTTAAATTTGAACATCCAATCCTTAATCTCCTCATTTAGAGAGTGAATAGAAAGCAACTCCAATTGAGCTATATCCCAATGAACATAAGGTTTACCATATGCAAAGAGGAACCTTCCTTTACTATCTCAGAAAACAGCAACAACACCTGCTTTGTAAGATGAGAGAAGAGATGCATCAACATTAACCTTTAGCCATTTGGGTGGAGGAGGATGCCAAGCATTAGACAGTCTTAACGACTGATTAACATCCCAAAAGACCAAATTATATTGACTAAAGTTCTGAAAAACCGAAGCTTGATGAATAGCATTTGAAGCTAAAAAACTGGAATTATCTTCAACACCTTCATGTATCATCTTGTTTCTACCCTTCCACGTTAGGAAAACTATATTGCAATATAGATTAACCAACATGCCTTTCTTCATAATATTGGAATCAATCCAATTGATACAATGCTCACTTGTATCAAACATAGGAATACCGAATCCCCAATGGTTTAAATGATGAATTATCTCTCTCAGTTTCCAGCAGCCACAAATTATATGCTCCACATCTTCTATTGAATCACATCCCCTAGGACAATTCGCATTCTGGATTAA
Organism: Dendrobium huoshanense; assembly: GCA_016618105.1. Taxonomy (NCBI): domain Eukaryota; kingdom Viridiplantae; phylum Streptophyta; class Magnoliopsida; order Asparagales; family Orchidaceae; genus Dendrobium; species Dendrobium huoshanense. The sequence goes on from CM028343.1 coordinate 57,320,618, forward strand.
TCTTCTATAGCATAAATATTGGAGTGAAGGAATAACATTTCTATTCAATCTCCACCAGAAAACATCGACCCGTGCATTCAATTTCACTTTTTTGATCCAATTCAAGTTTAGATCGTTCATAAACTCATAAGCAGCAGATTTACTGATTAGACCCGGAATCGTCATTCCGGATTTTTGATTTATTAGTTCCATGTAATATTCATTCTTCTCCTAATTTATTTTAATTTGAGTGATCAAATAGATAAGGTCCCTACCAAAATATTTGCTTAGCTCTTGTTCATTCCATTGAGCATCCAGAATGAATTCTTTTACATGAACAGAGCTGTCTTCAAATGGGATGACGAAGGTAGGCCATCTATTTATACATTTGTCTAGAATCCAGGTATCTTTAAGAGCATCCACCGAATCTCCATTTGTTATTTTCCATCTTACAATAGGCTTGAGCATTTTATATCCTTCTCTCAGTAATTTAAAAGCTGTAGAATTACAACCTCTACTATTACCTTTCTCTAGTTTTTAACCGTATTTTGATGCCATAACCATGTGTAATAGTGATTGTTTATCATGTAAGAATCTCCAAGCTAATCTAGCTCTTAAAGCTGGAGTCATAGTAATATTTGAATGTAAACCACGCCCCCCATATTCAATTTGTTTACACATATCAGACCAGCTAACATAATGCATCCATACTGATCCATTCTTCTTATTCCAAATGAAGTTTCTGCATTGTTGATCTCATTTTTGTATGAGGTTTTTAATAGAATCTAAAATCAATTCAAACTCAAATCAATCCAAAATCAAGTCAATCCAATTCCAGACCCAGATCTCAGGTCCTAAGGCTTAGTCCTAAAGACCTTTTCCAGTGAATTTTTCAGAACTTCAAAACCCACTCAAATGGACTCTGATTTAAGCTCTGTCAATTTCATACTGATTGGTCATGTCTCTAGAGTCAACCCTCCAAATTTAAGCCCATTCTGAGGTCTCTAACCACAGAAACAAAATTCGAATCCAAAGGCTGTAAAACCTTCAAATATTTACAGTCCATGCCACTGGACTTGCCATTCACTAGATCATGACCTTAGAGCCCTCTCCAAAGCTTCTAATCACTTCCAGACCATTAATCCTGATATGTTGATCAATAAACTACACTTTTCTGGACTTATTTCAGCCCCTAATGGTCATGCGTCCAAAATGACCAAAATACCCCTAAGGGGGCTCAATTTGGGATTCCAAACCAAATGAATCCCAAATTGAATACAATCACTTCCAACAAGTTTCAAATGCCATTTAAAACTTGTCAAACCCAAACCCAAACCCTGGGTCAACCTGGTTGACCAAGTCAACCCAGGTTGACCAAACAGACCCTTAAGAGCCAAAACGGGCTTTTCCAATGGTCTCCAAATATTGTTTCAAACATGTCCAACTTAGACCCACACCTTGGGTCAACCTGGTTGACCCAATCAACTTAGGATGACCTAAATGTCCCTTAAAGCCCTTAATGGGTCATTTCAACCCATTTGCTCTACCTAACTCATTCAAGCCCTCAAAACAGCATCAGAACTTGAGTCAAGTCCATTCAAATTATTTAGAGTCAAATCATAATGAGTTTGATTTAGTCAAATCAATGAAATTCTTTTTAAAACAAATCAATTCCTTAGGTTTCATCTTAAAATTCCAACCCTCAAGCCTTGACCCTTCTCTAGCCCAATTAACCAGTTCATTGGGACTACCTAGGTGTCACCTCATCAACCATTGACTTGTCAAACTAGTCAACCTAAGGCTTAGAGAAGCTTTCCTAAGGTTAACCCGACCTATTCAATAAATTTATCTTAGCCCATGTCCACTCAGCCATTTGGAAAGTTATATGACCTGTCTTGATGCCAACTCAGCAAGCATTGACTTCTGTTGACTAGTCAAATGGTCAATAAAAGCTCAAAGCGAGCTCACTCGGTCAAACCCGTGCAAATTGATTTACCCAATTTGAACCAAGCCAGTCCAGCCATTGGACTTGACTCCAGAAACCTTCTAGGAGCTAATCCCGTCCTGCCCGAGCCTTGGCATGCTCCTGAGCTCAAATGGGCTCGGTTGGTCAACTTGACCAAGCCACATTATCCACTATGATCCAGGCCCATCTAGCCCATTACATTTACTCCAGAACCTTCTATGGATTTAACCAAACCTAACCCAACTCAACCCAGCAGCTAACCCGAGCCTACTCACCTAGTGGTCCCCTCCACTTGAGAACGACCCCATGTCATTTTCACCTGAGGGAATGACCTCCTCAGCTCCTCTAACGGCCTGAGACAGATGTCTCACATCTGGGATGCCCCTCTGAGCGATCCCAGCCGTCCAAGCAAGCTCCCACAGCTGGAATAGGGCATGAGAGGCGGGAATCCTCATTCCAAGCAATCCTGCATCCCAGTCACTCCCTAGTTGCTTTGGTTTTCATTTTGATTCTGCAGAGCTCCTCTTCCATCTTCCCAGTAATTTCCCAGCGTTTGAAGCTACCGGCGGTGAGATCAGTGGCTGATCGAGAGCTACTCCCTTCGAAGCTTCCTCAACTCCGTGTAGAAGCCTCCTCTGAGCTCGAAGTGTGAAGGATATAACCACGTGGACAGTCAACAAATTCAACCATTTTAAAATCAGCTCAATCCATCACCTCTAGCTCGGTAAATCCTAAACTCTAGGCGATTACATAGTTTCTTAAATAAATCATTAAATATTGCATCAATGGCCTTGAAAATACCCCCCATTCTTCCTTAGACCCTATAGGTCCTCTGTCTTAAGTTTGGAGTCTTTTGGTTGAGTGTCTGGCAAAAACGAAACAAGAAAATGGGCTTAGGTTTCGCAGTTTTGGCTGGAGGAAGAAGATGATCTCTCAGCCGTTTGATCTCTTCTATTCAGATCAACGGCTGAGATTAAGTCTAGTTCGACCCCCGTTTCAATCCCTTAAAATCATGGCCAGCCAGAGCTTCGTTCGACCAGATCTACACCCTATATCCAAACTGCGGGATCTTTTATAGCCGTCTGATCATTCTAGATCGATCTCGACAATGCGGCTTTGATCTCAGCCGTTAGATCTAACCCATGGTAGGTCTGACGGTCGTAAGCCCTGCCAAGCTGGTTAAGTGGCGGGTCCCGTGTGACCGCCGCCGTCCGCATGGCTGTCCTTGCGTGCGCCGCGTGTCCCAGTCGTCGCCGCCATTTGACTCGCATTTAAAACCCTAAAATATAAAACAAATCCTCAGAACTTCAAAAATTCACTGTAATTTTATTTATGGTCCAATTTTGGAGTTCTTAGGCTCGTTTTGTTAGTATTTTCAAGCACTTTATTTTAAAAATAATTAAAAAATATTTTGACTAACATTTCATTAGTAATTTCAATTATACAAAAAACCTTATGTTATTTTTAAATAAATGTATATATAATATTTTTGGCTGAAAGTTGGCAGAGAAGATTTAGGGTCTAAGGGTGATGTCCCATATTTTTCTTAGGCGATTTGATGCAATATAATCTGAATTATGAATTTTACAAAATCTTGATCATGATTTGATCTTGATTTTTATAAATTCATAATACATTCAATCTAAAATCCATTCAAGCATGTTAGGATCCTATGGGGTTAGTAAGAGCTTTCCTCTCACTTATAAATGAATTTGGATTCTCAATCAAGTATGATTCCATAGCTTTTATCTATCTTGGAATGTTAAATCTATACATATGAGTATAGTTAGCTATATAACTATAAAATCTTACTTGATTAAGACATCAAATTGAATAAAAAAACATACTTGGAGAGACCCCTTTCATCTTTAAGTATTGACTAATTCAATTTGATATACCCAAGTCCTCATGGTAAATTAGTAAATTTATAGACTATGTTATAGTCTATAACTTAATAATCTACCATGAATAACTTCATAGGACATTATGATGCACCTTTATTGTTCATGGTTTGTATTGTTGTGCTTGTAGCTAGTGTTTTTGTTGCAAATCTATTTTTTATGGCTTATGTTTTGATGATTGACAAACACTGTTTCTCTTGGACTGCTTGTTGCTTCTAACTTTTCAGGAATCGAAGATCGGACGATCAAGAAGGAGCCAAGTTCAGGATTGCGTAGGTTTAGGGTTGAGTCAGTCTGTACGTTTGATTTTAACCTCTTGAGTCTACTTGTAATAGTCAAAGAGACTGATGCTATGTAACCCTTCACACACATACTTGAGATACTTAGAATTTCTGTTTTTACTCATATCGGCCAGGACGATTTTTGGATCGGTCTGGACGATCAGCTTAAAAAAAGTCTAATTAAGGATTCTTAATTAAGGCAGCCGACATTAATAGATCGTCCTGGATGATACGTGTATCGGCCAGGACGATAAGCTCAAAACAGAAAGAAGTAGCCGCCATAGTCAATTATGGTATACTGTATTTTTAAATTATCGGCCAGGACTGTCCTAGGATCGGCCTGGACGATATTCACAAATTATGCCATAATTGTTCAGGAAATCAAGGGAGTAATTAAGGATGATTGATACGATCAGATCGTCCTGGACGATCACAGGATCGGCCAGGACGATCCATTCAAAAACCTTAAGTTACTTCAGGACGATCAATATCGGCCAGCCCGTATCCTGGGCTATTGTCAGGACGATTTTCCTCTGATTTGAACTGATCGGCCAGGACGATCGTAAAATCGGCCTGGACGATCTAGCTAATTTTCAATCGTCCAGCTTTGCATCCAGGGCTATGCTCTAGCCGATCTTCATTGATTTGTACTGATCGGCCAGGCCGATGTCCATATCGGCCTGGACGATATTGTCGGTAACTTGTAATTAATGAGCTCCTTTGAAGCTCTTCTATTTAAGAGCTCTTGTTCAACATTTTTCAAGACCTTTGGCTGCTGCCTTGACCTGAGAAGACCTTGAGGAGAGAAAGAGAGAGAGGAGAGAGAGAGGATCTTATGAGGGGGAGCTTGTGAGGGGATTCACAAGGGTTGCTTCAAGGATCGCTCTGCTTCGTCTTCGTCTAGAGGTTCTCATCCGTGGAAGGGTCGGTAGAGGTAAGGAGTTTGCTTTTGGTTTTGGTTCTCTGCCAGCTTCAGGAGGAAGCAAAAGGAGGAAGGTTCTCTGCCTTGCCGGGGTGGCAAAAAGGAGGTTCTTGTGAGGGCTTCTCCGCCTAGCCGTGGGGGCTAAAGGAGAGTCACGTTTTGTAGTGCAATACTTGGAGGGTGCCTCCAAGGAGTGGACGTAGGTCGAGTCGACCGAACCACTATAAATTTCTGTGTTCCTTTTCTTGCTTCCGCGCTTTTAAATTCCGCATTTATTTTTTTGTGGTGATTTTGGTTTGTGATTTTTATTCTTTGTGAAAAGAATTTTTAAAATACCAATTCACCTCCCCCTCTTGGTTAGCTTGGAACTAAGTTCATAGGGCTTAACATCCCTAACGAACTTTCAAGTGGTATCAGAGCACTTTAAGTGGTATCAGAGCGGGATTCAAAAATTAAAGTTTGAAAACTCTTTGAATTTGATCCATGGCTAACTTTGGGAATCGCAACACTACGGAAGGGTATTCCATTACCCGACCTCCCCTGTTCGATAACCTACCTTTTGCTTTTTGGAAAACTCGCATGTCAACTTTTTTACAATCTACTGATTATCGCATGTGGATGCTTATTCAAGAAGGTTATTCTCCACCTTCTCGTGAAATTAATGGTGTTAAAAATGAAGTTGCTTTCACTGAATGGACTTTTGATGAACGTGATTTAGCTCAACTAAATGCAAAATGTTTGAACTGTTTTTTCTATGCATTAAAATCTGAAGATTACATGCGTGTTTCAACTTGCAAAACTGGTAAAGAAATTTGGGATAAATTATGCATCACTTATGAAGGTACTAATGAAGTTAAACAATTCCGTTTAAACATTCTCTTGCATGACTACGAACTTTTTTGTATGAAACCTCATGAATCGATTTCTGACATGTACACTAGGTTTACTCAGATTGCTACTTCATTGCATGCACTAGGAAAAGAACTTTCGAATTATGAAAAAGTTAACAAGATCTTGAGATGCTTTCATTTGTCTTATGATGCAAAAATCGCTGCAATCACTGAATCTAAGGATTTGAATACATATTCTATTGATAACTTACTTGGCTCACTCATTGCTTACGAGCAAGGGGTGAATCAAAGAAATGTTGATGCAGGTGAAAAGAAAAAGGAGAAAACATTTGCATTGAAGGATCACAAATCGGATTCTGAATCTTCCGGGTCTGAAAGCGATGAAATTGCCTTCATCACAAGGCAATTCAAAAGCTTTCTAAGGAAGAAACAAAAGCATCATCAAAGTAGGAGAAACGGTAAGGATCACAAACATGTTAGAGGATCTTCTGATGTTGTTTGTTTTGAATGCAGGAAGCCTGGACATGTGAGAGCCGACTGTCCTACACTTCAAGAACATTCAAGCAAAGAAAATGAAAAAGGTGAGGAGAAAGCTAAGTCTAGGAAGGACAAGAAGAAAATCCAAAGAGGTTTTTGGACAGAATCTGGTACTGATTCCTCTGAGACTAAACCAGAGGAAGAGACTACAAATTTGTGTTTCATGGGAGAAAATCAAAGTGATGAGGAAGAGGTATGTAAACCAACCTATGATAAATTGTTTGAAATTTGTGAAAAAAATCCATGCATCATATAAAAAACTTAAGAAAACTCATGCTAGCCTCAAATTAGAACATTCAAATCTACAAAAAGAGCATGAAGTTTTTTTCAAAGATCATGCAACGATTGATTCAAATCACATGGCTCTTCTTGATGAATTTGATGAGTTAAATAAGAAATATTTGGAGTTAATTGATGAACATAATGCATTGAAAGCTTCACACACCTCACTTAAGGATGATCTTAAAAAATCTAAAGAGATTGAGAAAAATTTGAGGATTGAGAATGATGCATTAAAAAGAACTAACTTGAGGATTCAAAATGATTTTGATACGTATAAGAAAAATCGGATGATTTCCACTTTTGATCTTAAGCCAGAACCTAGGAAAAGGCATTTTTATCCAAACCATTTAGGAAAACCTTTTCCTGGAGTTCAATGTTTTTCTTGTGGCATGCTAGGACACATCTCACACACTTGCACAGTTCACCGTAGTACACATTGGGTGTGGAGACCTAAGATGCATGATTCAAAGCATATCACTTTTGCATTGCACTCTACGTTTCCTAAGAAGGAGCTCAAACCTGTTTGGGTTCCTAAATCTGACTGTTATTGAGTTTTACAGGTGTGCTCTCGCCAAAGACCTCGTGAGAGCATAAGATAACTGGACATAAGGAGGCTCGCAGCTCAAAATTGCTTAAACTCGCTGTTTTATCACGTGCTTGAAATCTTTAGTTTTTGTGTGTCTTTTATTTTATTTTTGTGCTAGTTTTTGTGCTCACTTTGTGTTGTTTTGGTTTATTATTTTATTTTATGTGTTTTGTTTTTCACATTATTCTTTAAATTTGGCCTTCCATATCATGAAACTTTTCAAGCTTTTAAATATTAGAGTTTTGGAGATAGGGTTTAGCTTTTCTAAATTGGTTAAAGGGAGTAAACTGTTGATGTTTTTCCCTTCTTCTGACTTTGTTTAGTGGCATGATTTTCTTCTCTAAAACAAAAGTCTAAACTCAGTTTAACCAATGGCTTTTCATCTAAGATCTTTTTCTTATCTTGCTACATCAAATTATCTTATGCATAATAACCAAAGTTCTTAGATATCATTCAAGCTTTTGAAATCTTGCCATTTCATTTATCACGTGATTTTGATTTTGTGTTGTGGATTGTTCTTCCCTATGTTAGAGAGAGAGCTCCTATTCTCTAATATTTGGAGGATATGCTCACAACTAAGTCTTTTTCTTTAAGGGTATATTAAAGAGTTTTTAGCTTACAAGAGTTAAAAATGAAAGAGGCCAATGAAGCCAAATTGAAAAGAAAGCTATATACACAAAAGTGTATCAAAAATCAAAAGATGCTCAAAGAGCCAATCAAAGTGACAAGAGGCATAAAATGAGCCCACTAAATGCAAGCTGTCCTCTCTTTGGTGAAACTCTTAAAACTTAGAAAACTCATTGATTATGTGATACTTTCAATGACTTAATTTCAATTTCCATGATTGAGAAAAATTACTTTGGTTTATTATTTATGAGATATTTTATTTGTAAATAAGTCTTGAATGGATCTTCTTATCCTATTTTGTTATTCCGAGTTAGGCCTCTGTTTTTCAAATAAATTTTGTACCCTGAAGGATGTCCGATCTAGGGTTAACAGAATCAAATTTTCTACCTTCTTCTGATTGGGATTTGTTAAACTTCTTGATCTCTTGGAACTTTAAAAGTTTAATTTTTGAAAAGAATTCTCATATGATTCCTCCATAAAACAAAAAAATTAGAAAAATTAAAATCCAAAAATATTCGATGTTTGGTTTTCATTGTGTTGTTTTTATTTTTCTGTGTCTTTGACTGTTTTTCTTTTGTTTTATTTTTGAGGGTCTTGATCTTCACCATTCTTCTCTTAATTTCAATTTCTGGTCACATCGGCCTGGCCGGTCCTGTTATCATCCTGGACGATGTGACAAATTTTCTTCAAAAATCCATCTACTGAACTTTTCTGTGCTTAATATTACTCTTCGTCCTGGACGATCATATATCGTCCTGGACGATCATATATTATCCTGGACGATCATATATCGTCCTGGACGATTTGATCGAACTCATGGTGATAGTCATGGCCGATGCATTTTATGTGCATCGTCCTGGCCGATCATATATCGTCCTGGACGATCCACATGTCAGCACGTTTTAATCTTTAAATTCGGCCCCGGACGATCCATTATTGGACAATCGGCCGGGCCGATCCACTGTTCGTCCTGGACGATACACTTGGCAAGCATTTTAAACGTTTTAACTTCGGCCGGTATGATCAATTATTGTGCATCGTCCTGGATGATACACCTAATCGGCCCGGACAATATGCTTTTTCAACGATCATCCGGATTGACTCCTCGGGCCGATCGCATGTGTCTAATCGGCCTGGCCGATATTTGATCGGCCCGGACAATTGGACCGCCTTTTTGACCAATCTGCCTGTACGTAATTATTGAACCATATCGACCTGGATGATTCTGCGATCGGCCAGAACGATATGGCCATTTCTTTAAATTCAGGCCGTTCCAGCCATGGTTTTTCACTTCCAACCCTTTCTCCTCTTGTGTTCTTTGCTTAGTGCTCTCAATGGCTGGTGGGAAATGCGCCCGACAGACTTCTGGGAGTTCCTCGAGGGCAAGGATTGACCCTCATTTCCGGGAAGCAGAAGATGAAGCCGCCTATCATCGTTATAAAGAGTGTGGAATTACTGTATCCAGAATCATCAATCCTGTCCACATCTCTTACCGGGTAATGGATCTTTTTGCTCACACCTCCCTTTGCTTCATTTTGTCTCTTGCCTTCCCTTTCAATTCAGAATTTCTTCGAGAATTTTTTGCAAACCTTCGCATCAACTCTACCTTTACAGCCCTGACCTCCTATGTGAATCGACGCCCTGTCAAAATCACATATCAGAATTGTGTTGATCTTTTACAGCTATCCACCACCGGGGATAAGCTGCATATAATCGCCTCTGACCCTGATCTTGACTGGTCCACGGCGAATCACTTTCTTCGCCAGACCAATGTACCTTACCATGTTGGAGAGACTAGCTCTTTAGTCAGAGATACTAGGACAATCCAACATGTCCTTCGCACCTCCGTCATTCCAAAAGCCGGCGACCGAGTCCACATCTCCCCTCTACTTTCCCTCACTACCTTCTACATCATGGCTCATAGGGAATTCAACACTGCGGACCTAATTTTTCGATACATTGATCACCTAACCATAATTCGCCATCCAGGCCACAAAAGGAAACCAAATCTGGCCTTAGGACACATCATAGCCTATGTTCTTGAAACTAAATATCAACTTCAATATCCTATTCCACCAAACCTCCCAACTCCCTTATACTCAAACAATTCCTTCAGCACCCTTCACAGTACTCGTTTCCACCCTGAGGAACCTCGGGGGGCTAGAGAGGAGGAGGCTCCCGCTCCAGCTCCCTTTCCTGACCCTGCTCCTCTCCACCAGCACTAACCGGTTGATCATTGATTGAGAGATTTGATAGATGGGAGACCCGGTTTGATGCCTATGTTGCTGCACAGGAGCAGTAACACTCTGAGGACATTGCCGGTTACGAGCATCACCGCGCTGAGGATTTAACTCGATTTGACAGTTTCCTTACTCACCAGCAGCAACAGCATGACCAGGACATCGCCTGGTTCAATGCTCAGTTTACCACACTTGCTGATTACTTTCAGCAGCCACCTCCACAACCTCCATCTGATGATCAGGATCCCTCGTTCTTTTAGTCTGTGCTTTATGTTGTTTGTTTCTTATCTTTTTTATAGTTTGCTTGTTAGTCTTTTGTGATGTTTTTATGTTGTTTCTGGACCCTCTTTTTTTGATGACAAAAGGGGGAGTAGGTAGGGTGTGGTAGGAAAAAGCTGTTGTAACTTTGATTTTCTAATGAACATGTTTTTTGTTTAATTTTTTCCTACTTGTGTTTGCCATCATCAAAAAGGGGGAGATTGTTGCAAATTTATTTTTTATGGCTTATGTTTTGATGATTGACAAACACTATTTCTCTTGGACTGCTTGTTGCTTCTAACTTTTCAGGAGTCGAAGATCGGACGATCAAGAAGGATCCAAGTTCAGGATTGCGTAGGTTTAGGGTTGAGTCAGTCTGTACATTTGATTTTCACCTCTTGAGTCTACTTGTAATGGTCAAAGAGAATGATGCTATGTAACCCTTCACACACACACTTGAGAGACTTAGAATTTCTATTTTTACTCATATCGGCCAGGACGATTTTTAGATCGGCCTGGATGATCAGCTTAAAACAGAAAATCTAATTAAGGATTCTTAATTAAGGCAGCCGACATTAATTAGTTCATCCTGGATGATACATGTATCGTCCAGGACGATATACTGCCATAGTCAATTATGGTATACTGTATTTTTAAATTATCGGACAGGACTATCCTAGGATCGGCCTGGACGATATTCACAAATTATGTTATAATTGTTCAGGAAATCAAGGGAGTAATTAAGGATGATTGATACGATCAGATCTTTTTGGACGATCGCAGGATCGGCCAGGACGATCCAGTCAAAAAACCTTAAGTTAGTTCAGGACAATCAATATCGGCCAGCCCGTATCCAGGGCTATTGTCAGGACGATTTTCCTCTGATTTGAACTGATCGGCCAGGACGATCGTAAGATCGGCCTGGACGATCCAGCCAATTTTCAATCGTCCAGCTTTGCATCCAGGGCTATGCTCTGGCCGATCTTCATTGATTTGTACTGATCGGCCAGGCCGATGTCCATATCGGCCTGGACGATATTGTCGGCAACTTGCAATTAATGAGCTCCTTTGAAGCTCTTCTATTTAAGAGCTCTTGTTAAACATTTTTCAAGACCTTTGGCTGCTGCCTTGACCTGAGAAGACCTTGAGGAGAGAAAGAGAGAGAGGAGAGAGAGAGAGAGGATCTTGTGAGGGGGAGCTTGTGAGGGGATTCACAAGGGTTGCTTCAAGGATCGCTCTGCTTCGTCTTCGTCTAGAGTTTCTCATCCGTAGAAGGGTCGGTAGAGGTAAGGACTTTGCTTTTGGTTTTGGTTCTCTGCCAGCTTCAGGAGGAAGCAAAAGGAGGAAGGTTCTCTGCCTTGCCGGGGTGGCAAAAAAAAGGTTCTTGTGAGGGCTTCTCCGCCTAGCCGTGGGGGCTAAAGGAGAGTCACGTTTTGTAGTGCAATACTTGGAGGGTGCCTCCAAGGAGTGGACGTAGGTTGAGTCGACCGAACCACTATAAATTTCTGTGTTCCTTTTCTTGCTTCCGCGCTTTTAAATTCCGCATTTATTTTTTTGTTGTGATTTTGGTTTGTGATTTTTATTCTTTGTGAAAAGAGTTTTTAAAATACCAATTCACCCCCCCCCCCCCTCTTGGTTAGCTTGGGACTAAGTTCATAGGGCTTAACATCCCTAACGAACTTTCAAGTGGTATCAGAGCACTTCAGTTTTAAAGGGTTAGAAACATTGATTTGCAATCCCATAACCTAGTGACATTAAGGACAATAATTAAGGACTTGGTCTTAGTTAACTTAGAAAGATTTAGGAAGAACTACACTTACATCCCTTTTGGGATTGAACAGAAACTTAGAAAATTAGTGTCATTACCTAATTAATCAAATACATCCTGATTTGACATTAATTGATCTCGAAACAACTAGTAGATTAAGGACCTTTTTTATGTTTATTTTAATAAACCCAAATAAATCAAAGAAAATTCCTAAAGAATCTAAACCAATCTCAAATCATTACAATCAAACTCAACATTACAAATTCAATAACTTAAAAATCAAAATTCCTATTCAAACTTCACTAATTTCATCAAAACCCTTAATTAACTCTTAAATCACCAAAACTTCCAAAAAAATGTAATAAATCAAAATTAAATCTAAAAAATACAAATAATACCTCCAACTGACCAGAATTAAATTCTTAATCAATAGAAAATAAAACCAAAGTGATTTGACAGCAAATTAAAGCTTAATTTAATTTTAAATGAAATTCAACAATTAATTCATTTAATTAATTAATAATCATTAAAAATTCCAATAGAATCCCAAACACTTGGAAATCCCTCTTTAGGTCATACCTGACCTTTGGAACTGATTTCAAGAAGTTTGGGATCCATTTGGAGCAAAACCATAAAAAGGGGTCTAAATTAAACAATTTTAAAATTCATTAAATACCATAATCTTTGAAAATCCATAACTAATTCAAGAAAAATCCAAATTGACCAAATTAAATTGCATACAATTCATAATAAGGACTAATATTTATTAAAAATATAAAAACTTCAGAAAACCTTCAAATTCAAAAAGTCAACAAATCGGTCAACTTTTACCCGAAATTAGTTCAAAACTTCAAACCTTCATAATAAAATCCAGAAAAATTCAATTTTAGTGTGCTCACCTTATAATTGATCGTACCAAGGTCTAAGTTTTTAATAAAATGTTAACTTTATAGGATTTAACTTTAAATGAAAAGTCAATTTTCAACCCCTTAATTAAATGATTGAAATATTCCAAAAAATTCCTATAAAGTCAAAAATTGTTTTAAAACTCTAAAAATGGTTAACCAACTCCTAAAAATCAGCAATCAAACATTTCTAATAAAATTCTTTAACTTTCAAGCATTAATCAAATTTAACTCACTTAATTATACCATGTACCACTGGTAACCCAGGCCTACGAGGCTATTAGCTTAGCCCCAAGGAAGGTGAAATAAACTTCATGGCCTCGGTGTGAAACAAAGGTGGTATCCAACCAACATTAAAATTCACATCTATAAATCAAACTCAAAATCAATAATAAATCAATAAACCTCCAATTCTTAAGAATTCTGAATTTTATTTAACAAAATCCATTAATCATTGAATTAAATCTTAAATTCATTTAACCTAAATTAATTTGATAATTTGATTGATTCAGATTCATCTTAATCAATCAAATTTGACGATTAATTTAGATTAAGTGAATTCGGGTCCTCTATGCCTAAAGTTTGATTCCTTTTGGAGGACTTTAGGTATTTTGATTTCAAAAGACCCTTAAAATATTTAAATAACAAAAAGATCTCCTATGGGTTGTGCACAACTCCTTTTAGGAAAGCACTAATCCATTTGGATTTTGAGATCTCTAAACAAAAAAATAATAAACTACCAACCTTATACAACGTGCTTGATTTCTTCGGGAGGGCACCTTGTATTACATTTGTAAGGTCCCTCTCTCTCTCCTTAATAAATTTTGGGGATTCTCAAAATAAATACCTATCTTTTGTCTAAGACGGGTATTCTTTCTGAAAGTCCTAGGACTTATAAATTGATAATTTCCTGCACTAAGAGAATTATCAATCTATAAGTTCTTTATAACTAAATTAAATAACTCCAACATTTAAAATTGGAATAATTCTTAATAAATCCAAATATACTTTACTTAAACTTTAACCAAACTCCCTTGGGCCTGTAATAAATCAATCCAAATAATACATGCAATTTAAACAAATAAACCTATTAGAACCTATCCAAGTTACACGACCTCTTTCACACACTTAGATGTTTGCTAGGACAATCAACTTTAGCCTAAGTTAGGCCGGTGGTTTGTTGTGGTTTGCTTACGGGTGTCTTGCCTAGAGGGCACCTATGTGTGATTGCTTACCTTTATGTACTGCATAGCATAGCATATTTCTTTTTCTGTCTGTACACCAGAGAGCAGAGTGAATAAAGTGGAGGCCATGTACTTACTTTTCTGTCTTTACTTTTCTGCATTTATAACTGTACACAATGCACTCATAACATGCATCATTAAATAACAGCTTTATTTTCTGCTCTTTATATTATTGCAATAGTAGAATGTTCTTAGGTTCTGATGTACTGAGATGAAAATGTAAAGCTTTTTATTTCCTAGATCTATTGTATATAGATTGAGTCTGTCAAGCGTCTGGAGTCTGTAAAAGAATAAGAAATAACTGCTTATAAATATACAAATGGGGCTCCAAAAAGTAATGTCCTCCCTCAAAAGGACGTTCCTTTTTGGAATTCCATAGAAGACCCGGAGCCTGATGACCATAAGCAGTTATATTTAATTCTACTTTATGATAGGCTTAGAATCCAGGTTTGTTATAGGTGGGGCCTAACCACCATTACTTTATTGCAAAATTCTGGGTCGTAACCGACAAATTATATTAATAAAAATAATCTCTTTCATATATAACTACTTCATACATCATTCGCATACAAGTAGATTTTTGGTTTTTGTAAGCATATTCCTTTGCATTTATTTTAGATTCTTTAGGAACTCTTTGATTCCTAGGATAGAGCCATCTTAAAATCTTGCATCATCAACGAATTGTTGTGATTAGGATTGTTAGCTGGTAGCCCACTCTAGGTAGGTGGTAAGTCCAGATTGTATACACCTCTCTCTGCACATTCTTATTCCCTCCAATCAATTCTAAAATCCTTCTAAAGTCAAACAATAACTCTATAATCTAAAGCCTGATCGTGAAAATTTAATTATGCCCAAATATTTAATTAGATACATATATAATTTTGGAAATTATTTAGTCTTTATTTAAATCGAGAGTGTTCTCTTAGGAGATGTAATTAACTACAGGAGCTTGCCCATGTAGGGAGTCTAGATCCCAGAATAATCTAAACCCTGCCTTAGTTCTTTTCTGAGTTAGGGGAAAGATCTGTGGACGTAGATTAGGTTTTATTCACGTTTAGGAGTTATTCCTATAATTAAGAAATAGATAGATAGTTGATTTGTTTTTCATAAACAAATCAAATATCTTCTATAATTGATGATAAAAATAAATTTACAATTCATTAATCTAATCGGGTCGATTAGAGAATGTACTCGTCATCCTTTCAGGGTGACTTGAATATTCTCTATATTACACCTGATTAGGAGAATGAATTGTACTATTTATCCCTTTAAAATCAATATAAGGGTATTAGTCTGCCCTTTGGGGCATTATAATATCCAACTATGTAGATTTAATCAGGAGAGGATATTCTAAATATAAATAAAGCGAATCGTGTGAGAAAATAAAAAGTATTATTTTTAATAAGAAAACCATACTTTATCTATGTTTTTGTTTAGATTCATTCTTATAATCAAGAAATAAATAGATATTTGATTTACTTTCACAAGTAAATCAAATATCGTCTGTATGCTTGATTTTAGGAATGAAACAACAATTCACTAATCTAATCAGGTAAATAGGGAAGATATTAATCATCTTTCGGATGATTTGTATACTCCCTATGTCATACATGATTAGGAAAGTGAATTATCTGTTCTCTTTCTTTAGAATCAACATAAGGATATCAGTCTGCCTTTCGAGGCGGTCTGACATCCGACTATACGAATTCAATCGAAAGAGAATATTCAAAATATAAATAAAGCAAACTATTTTCTATATCTAAATAAAATATATTTTATTTTAAAATTATTAAAAAAAATCCTCCTCTCTTTCCTTTTCTTTCTTTATTTAAATAATATAGATTTTATTTATTATATTAAATTAAATAATTATTTATACAAGAATATTTTTTAAAAAATAATAATTAAAGTTAGAGAGATTTTATTTTCTCACATGCATAATTTGTCTAGTTCTTCCAGCACCTTCTTAGGCACTAATGAGTGAGCTGCTTGAAAGATAGGGAGAGCTAGCAGAACTGACTTTACCAAAATAAGTTTTCCCAGCAATGATAAGAATTTGCTACCCCATTGGTTAAGCTTTCTCAAAGCATTATCAATGATGAATTGAAAATCTTCTCTCCTGGGTCTTCTCAATGCCATCTTCAACCCGAGATAATTGAACTCTTTAACATGTTTGAAGCCCATCATTTTATAGACACATCTCTTCTTTCTCCTCTTCATGTGTTTTCCGAACATCATCATAGATTTATTATAGTTTATCTTCTGCCTAGTCCATTCATAAAAATTATGAAGGATATTCTTCACTTTCAAAATCTCTTGCCTATTATCTTTGGAAAACATGATTATATCGTCTGCATATAATAAATGGGAAATTCTTGGCCCATCTGAATTAATCTTAATACAACATGAGCTATGATGAAAGGCATTTGATAGAAGTTGTGAGCAAAGTATAAAAAAGATGGGAGATAATAGACATCCTTGCCAAAATCCTCTTCTAGCTTGAATCCAACTAGAATAATTGCCATTGATGATTATAGAGAACTTGGGATCTTCTACACACTCCATGATTAGCTTAGAATCTTTAGGAGGAAAGTTAAAGTACTCCAACTCTTTCCTTAGAGAAGACCAAGCCATGGAATCATAGGCTTGCTCCAAATCTACATTAAAGGAGACAAGACCTTTAGTAGCTTTAGAGAGCCTTAGCTTGTGTAATACTTCTTGTGCCACCAATATATGATCAGATAAGGATCTCCCCTTAATGAATGCCGCTTGCTCCATAGAAATAAGTTTAGGAATGACCATATTTAGTCTATTCAAAATTATCCTTGCCTCTACCTTATACACCGTGTTGCAAAGACTTATTGGTCTATAATTGGATGGAAGAATTTTATTTGAAACCTTGGGGATTAGAATTATTAAAGTTTCTTTCCATTCCTTGTTAAGCTCTCCATGGCTAAAGAAATAGCAAATAGCCTTCCAAAAGTCAATTTTAAAAATTTCCCAATAGACTTTAATTAAAGTATGAGAAATACCATCATTACCCGGTGAAGTGTTTCCTCCTAGTTGTTGTAAAACTTCTTCTACTTCAACCATAGATAATTTAGCATCTAGAAAATTCTTGTCATAAGAATTCAAGCTTTTGATAGGTGTCGGCCACCTTTCCAGATTACTCCTTCTAGCTTCCCATTTCTTTTAAAAAAACTGAAGAAAAACGTCCTCCATTTGGCATTGATCTTCCACCAACAATCCATTTTCATCACTGACTTTAATTATCTTGTTGGAGTTTCTTCTAGCACTAGCATAATAATGAAAGAACTTAGAATTACCATCCCCTTCATTTAACCATTTCACTTTGGCCCTTTGCTTCCACCACGTGTTGAGTCTTGCCATAGTAGCATTTAGTTCCATCACCTTAGCTTTGAGACTCCAATAATCTTGCTCAGATAGGCTCCCTAAAAATGACCCTTTGCATTGAAGTTCCATTCATTCATGAGATCGTCTTTTGGCTTATTGAACTCCTTATGCTTCGACTTGCTCCAACAGAACAATGATTTCAGGGACCTTTTAAATTTTTTGTTGAGAATTTGAGAGAAGGTATCTTGATAATTCCTGCACCATTCCTTCCTTACCACCCCAAATGAAGCTTGATAAGATGCCCAACAATTCTCATATTTGATGTTCCTTCTGGAATTTGAGCTGGAAATTTTGAATTGTAACAAGATTGGTCAATGGTCTGAGGCTATTCTAGCCAAATGCCTTTCTACCAATTGTAAAGGAGAGCTTAAAGCAATAGTGTTGAAAAAACACCTATCCAATCTTTCAAGTATCCTAGCACCTCCCATTTTATTGTTGTACCATGTAAATTTAGGACCAATGCACCCAACTTCAGGCAAATCATTTTTGAGCAAGCATTCCTCCATCTCCCTTGATCCTTGAGAATAAATGAATATTTTTCCTCCCATTTTGTCTTCTTTACTCATTAAACAATTAAAATCTCCACCGGTAGATCACTATTGGAGTACTTATCTAACATATTCCACAATTCCCTTCTTTTATGCACCTCTGTACTTCCATATATCGTAGCTACTTTACACCTTTCATTATTGAACATTTTAAGTTCTCCAATCACCATTTGTGAAGAGCAAACTTCCACCGAGAACACTGTAGAATTAGAATTCCAAAGAATAATAATGCCTCCAGATATCCCTGAAGATGAAACATAGAAGAAGTCCCAATTGCTCCCAATCATGCCATCAATTTCACTTCTATCAATTTCAGTTAATTTGGTTTCAACCATACCAACAAAGCACACCCCATTATTTTTAACAAACTTCTTAAGGTATAAGGAAGTACTCCTCTTTCTTTCTCGCCTACAATTCCAAAAGGCTATAGAATACATAAAAAAGGATTATGGGGATTACTCCCCAAGATACCTTTCCCTTCAAGCTCCAATCTTCGGCTTCTCATAGATGAATTGATTGGTCCCAATTCCTTTAGTTGTTTAGGTCTCTTCTTCTTAGTAGGAAGTTCAGATTCCACTTTCCCACTAGTTTCAACAGTATTTATTTCAATTAAAACTGAAGCAGCTCCTTTCATATCTGCCTTGCTTGTTTTCATCTCTATAACTTTATTAACTTCATTTACAGCATTTCCTTCATCCAGAATGACATCTGTAGATGATACAAGTAGTTCTCCTTCCTCCAAGTCTACAAGAGCATTAAAGCTATTGTTATCAACCATGATAACCGCTTTCCCTTTTAAGTTTTCTCCTTGAACCTTATTATCTGTACCATCAGATGTGTTTTGTTCCACTATTCTCTGTTCTTCAACTGCCTTGTCTTCTGTTACTTTTTTTTCCAATGGCAATATATTGTTTTGATAGAATCACTTTACTACTTCTATCAACTTGAGCAACTGGTATTTTGTTCCTGTTTTTGTTCAATTTCTTCTTCCCATAACTTACCAACATCCAAGGACCATATTCTTTGTTATCAACCAATTTTTCTCCTGCCTTCTGATTGTCTTCTACATCATTCTTCTCCACCATGATTTTTGAATGATCCTTGTTCGACTGAAATGCTTTCTCCCTGTTCAGCAATAAACTATTGGTACAATCATTCTAGTTATGGCCAATTTTCCCACATTCAAAGCACAAATTAGGAAGCCTCTCGTATTCTATCTTCTGGAAAAATCTGTCTATTTCTCTTTCTACCTACACTCCAGTAGGTAGTTTAGCATCCAAATCAATTCGGACACAAACCAGTCCAAATTCCCTTCTTGATCATTGGAACATATTACCATCAATTAAGTAAGGCTTCCCCACCATGGAAGCTATTCCACATATGTTTATTTCATCCCAACAGAATAGTGGTAAGTTAGGCAATCTGATCCATATAGGAGCATAAATCCCTTTAAGAAAATTGGGATCAAACCTTTAAGTCTATCTCTCTATCCCAACAATGTTACTGTTGACGAACCATGGGCCATTAGTAAGAACTGCTTCCATGTGTTCCATTTCAAAAAATGAACACATAATCCATCCTTTTCTTAGGACAGTAAGTTGGAATTTACCATATTGTTCCCATTATTTTTTCAATTCATAGCTAATTGAAGAAAATGGGTCTTCTCCTCCAAATATTTTAACCACAAGTGATTTGTTAAGCTTTTTAAAATTCTCACCGACTTTCTCCACATGAAGTTTGACAGTTTTACCATCTTCAACTATATATTTATCAAAATCCAGCTCAGTAACTTTAATATTTTTACTTTTAGACCACACATTCTGAAAGGTTCGATTTAGGCCTTATGGGCATTTCCTCAATCACCTCATCACAACTCCCAAGCTCTCCAGTAAAGCACACACGAACTTCTTCCATATTAGATTTCATCATACCTTCTTATGTATTGCTCTTCTTCAGTTCAGAACTCTCAGGTTCATTAATAGCAGTGGTCCTCTTTAACATAGAAACAAAATTCACCTCATCTTATGCACCCATTCCAGCTACTATAGAACTGTTTTCAGATATGGCTTATGGCACCATCACATTAGCCTTCTCATTCAGGATCTTTCTCGTACACCCAGTATTCTCTAGAGTATCTTCCATTAATTTGCCTTTGCCCATTTCCAGGCACTTTCAGTGATTGTTTCTTCTTAATTTGACCTCCTTCGTTGATGATTAACGGCTTGTTCATCATAGCAGAAGTTTTTAACCCAGGAAAAAAACTTGATCTGTCTTCTCCAAATGCTGGTGGAGAAGATGAAACATCTCGAGCTCCTCCGATGATTGGACGTCTAGATGAATGTTGATCCTCCGTCGGTCCGCAATCCGCAAGTGGCCGGCGAGCATTCGTCGTCATTGATCCGACTATGAAGCCGCAAAAATAGAAATTCGAATAACAAAATTTTGAAATCTCAGAGCCTCTCTCTCTACTTTCTCTCTCTAACAGTTCATCATGCCTTCCATTCTTTGCCTTCTCTAGGAGGGAGAAAAATAATTCAAATTATGCTATCATTATCAGGAAGGTTATATAGCTTTCAGGACTCTACCACATATGGTTGTGTAAAAGTGAGTTTGTATGTGCTTCTCCGCCTTACTGGGGAAGCAAAAGGAGAGTCACTTAGTGTTAGTACAATATTCGAAGCGGAGGACTCCAGGGAATGGACGTAGGTCAAGGTTACCAAACTACTATGAAATTTTTATTGTGCTTTTTTCATTTTCCACAATTTTTTTTCATGTAATTTTCTTTCCTTGCAAGTTGATTTTATTATTTTTAATCGTATTAATAAACTATATTGAGTTTAACCCTTTTTACTACAAGAATTTTATCATACTACAATAATATTTGTATGTGTTTAAAAAAATTTATCATATAAATTTTTATATAAGTTACTTCTGGATGTTATTTTAAGTAATCTATCAAAATTATGTTATTTAAGTTATTTTGTGGCTAATATAAAAACAAATAGCTCTCTTATATATGTAGGGGTTTTTTAAATGAACAACTCAACCTCTCCTCTTGGTGCGCCTCATGTTAGTTCTGCCAGGTTTAACAGACCACTTGAACTTTTAGGGTGGCTCCGGGAGAAGTTCTTCAGATCAATGACATGATTCTTTTCCATTTCTCAGAGGGTGAGAAAGGAGATCAAGGTACTCTATCTTCTCTATGAGAGAGAAAAAGATTGAAGGTTTGTTTCCATTGCTTGGAGGGTGATAAAGCTTTTGGCTCTTTGCCACACCAGGTTTAGTGGAAGTGATTTATGTAAGGGCTTCTCCGCCTTGCTGTGGGGGCAAAAGAAGAGACACTATAACAATAGTGCAATACTCAAAGAGGAGAACTCTATGGAGTGGATTTAGGTCATTATTTAACCAAATCATTATAAATCTCTAGTGTATTTAATTTGATTTCTACTTTTCACATTATACTTTTTGCATCTTAATTTTGTTATAACTATTTGGTGGAAATCATGCTCAATGCTTAGATCTACTGATTAGAATTTCATCATCATTATGTTCATGTTTTGATAAATATGTCTTACATTTGCACTAAGTGATAATTTCTTATTATCTTTTCAAATAATGAAAAAATCTAAAAATATTATCTTTATTTTTTAAATTAAGCAATTAGTTTTTAAATTCACCAATTCACCTCCCTCTTGGTGTGCCTAGGGACAAGTTCACTTAGGCTTAACATCCTTATTAAACTTTCTAACTAGACATTAAAATTTAAAGCTTGGGTTAGACAATTAGCTAACCCAATCTAGCCCACATGTTGTATTAGCTAGGTTTAGTGTATGGAACTCATATGGACCTAATATATGCACATACATAGGTAGATTTCTTCTAAGGTTGTATTTGGCTAATGTAACTCACAATGGGTTCACTTGGGTTATCAAAATTAGCAAATATTGGTGTGCCCAAGGGCAGGGTTAGCTTGTGTTGCCATTTGGGCACCCAATGGGTCTATTTGAGTGGTTTGGAGGCCATGGGTCCACCTAAGTTGGATGAATTAAAGTAGGAGATCAATATGGCTATTTTGGTCAACCTAAGTTAACTTGGTCTATCTTAGTTAACCATGTTTAAGGTTTGGGTCCATTTGATTCCAACTGATTGATGGAGTTTATTAGAAGAGGTTTTAGGGCATTGAATAACCTATTTGCATTAAAATGTATGAATGGTTCCTTTAATTCAAATTTAGGTTTAGGACTATGACTTGGTTTTGGTTGTATGCATAATTAAGGGTTTTAAGTCAAATGGGTTCCTCAGCGTCAAATAAATAAATAAAGGCCAACCATGGATCCATTGAGGTTTAGGCAGGATTAAGGATGATTATAGGATATATAAGGATAAAACTTAGGGATTAGGTTGAAGTTTACAAGATCTTTCATTCATATCATCATAAATTAGGGTTTAAGGGCTCTTTTGGTCAAACTTTGTCAACCAAGGTCAACCATGGATCACAACAGGTTCAAATAATTTTAATGATGATTATGAATATGTTCAAACCAATTCCATGGGTTAAAAAGTGTTTGAACCAAGATGCCATGTTGAGTGTCATGGAATGTAAATATTTGAAGTTTTTGGAATCATGAATGATGCTTTGGATTTTAGGGTTTTGAATGTCATGGAGCCTTCTAAAATGGTTAGGGAGACCGTTAAATAGTTGTTAATTAATATATAATGGACCAAACCTCAAGCATGATTGTTATAAATGGATGGATTTCCCACATATTTGACCCTCAATATATGGACGAGAGCGGCGACCACCACATGAATGACTTGGATTGAAATGACTTGCTGGATTGCGACCACCAGCAGGTGGATGGAAAGGTGCATGTCCACGAGATTCTCCACAAGTAGCAGATAGAGCAAACTTGGAATTCAAAATAGCATGGGAAGGGGTTGTTGACCTCATTTTTGTATGAGGTCACTAAGACCCTTCCAGAAGCCAGATTTAATCCTAGACCCTAGGATCCACTCTAGACCTTAGGACCCTTCTAGATCTAAGACCTTAGAGCCTATTCTAGAGCCTAGGATTCCCTTAAATCCTAGATCTTAGAATTTTTCTAGATCTTAGGATCACTCCAACTTCAAATCAACCTCCACCTTTGATCAACCTCAATTTTAAATCAATTCCTATATTTAATCCACTCCAATTTCAATTTGATTCCTACCTGTGATTAATTTGAATCTCAAACTCCATCCAATTCAAGTCCAAATTAATTCAAACTTCAAATCAAATCCAAACCCAGAATTCAGACTCAAATTCAAACTCTAGAGGCCCTGTCCTAAACACCCTTTTCAGAGATTTTTCAAACATTTCAAAACCCAGTCAAATGATCTCTGATTCAGGGTCTATCACTTGCAAAGTGATAAGACATGTCTCTAGAGGATACCCTCCAACTTTGAGCTCATTCTGAGGTCTCTAACCCCAGAATCTGAATTAAAATTCAAAGGGTGTAAAACCTTTAAATATTTACATCCTATGCCACTGAGCCTAACCCCTTTGAGATCTTGACCTTGGAACCCTTGTCCAAGCCTCCAATCACTCCCAGACCCTTGATTTTAACCTATTGAGCAGTAAACTGCATTTTTCATACCCATTTTTGACCATAGTTGACCAATAGGTCAAAATTGACCAAAATACCCCCATGGGGCTCAATTAGGGATTTCAAACCAAATGAGCTCCAAATGGGATGCAACCACCTCCAACAAATTTCAAATGTCATTTCAAATCTTTTGAACCTATTTCCAACCCTTGAGTCAACCTGGTTGACCAAGTCAACTGGTTTGACCTAAGAGGCCCTTTAAGGGTCCAAACATGTGTTTTGACCCAAATGACCTCTTTAGGCCATCCAACCACTTCCTTTGAACTTAAAATATCATTTCAAACCTGTTGAGCCCAAACCCAGACCCTGGGTCAACCTGGTTGACCAAGTCAACCCAGGTTGACCAAACAGGCCCTTAGGGGCTCAAATAGGGATTTTGATCAAATTGACCTCCCCATATTTGGGTACCACCTCCAATGATTTTCAAATATCATTTCAAATTTATCCAGCCATGACTCACCCCTTGGGTCAACCTGGTTGACCCAGTCAACATGGTTTGCCCAATGGACCCTTATGGTTTCAAATGAACCATTTCAACCTGTTTAACCACGTCAATATCTTCAAACCCTTGAAATCATTCTATTCAAAGCCTTGAATATTTCTAAACCCATTCTGAGCTCAACCCAACTTGGTTTGACTAAGTCAACCCTCAATCCTTGGTCAAAATTATGGTGGCATTTGTTCCCATCCTTTCTAGCCTTGACTTTGACCTTTGACCCTTGATTGAACCATTTCAAATATCCCTCTCCCTCCTTAAGTGCCACATCACTAACCTTGACCTGGTTGACTGGTCAAACCAAGTCAACAAAGCCCTAAATCCCTCCTTGAATTGGTCAAACCTTTTATTTAACTTCAAGGAGTGTGAGATTAGGCATGGAAGATCTCCCATTGGCTGCCCCTACTTCCCCTCATGCCACATCACCAGCCTTGACCTGTTGACTGGTCAACCTGGTCAAACTCAAGCCTAAAACCCTTCTAGAAAGCTTTATCACATGCTAAGCCCCCAAATAAAAAGAGCGTGGCCAGTGTGTTTACTTTCTTTCTGCTCATATACAACTGCTTGGGAATAACTGCCTTTTTTATATATTAATTGCTTAGGATAACCCTGCAGGTGAGTCTAGATTTTTATTTTGATATCAATGTAATTTGTGCAAGTGTCAAGTGTTGTGAAAGTTAAGTTTGAGTTGGGATACATAGATCCAAAGCTTGGATTCAAAAGAGGAAAGGATACCTCTTTAGGGAACATTCCTTTTCCATTTGGAAATCCAAATTTGGATCATACCTCTTCCTTACCCAAAGAGGAAAGAGTGGTCATCCCCTTTAGAGGGAAGTGCCCTCTTATCCATTTGGGTAATCTGCTACGAAGATTCCAAGAAGATTGAAGAAAAGGAGTCCAAAGAAGAATGAAATTGAAGATTTAAAGATGTGAAGATTGAGAGTATCCCACTCAAAATAACTTGCATCATTACTAGATTTAGAATCCGGGTTGTTGTCAGTGGTGCCCGGCCACTTTACTTTCTGTAATATTCTGGTTTGTAATAAGCAAGGCAACTCTGCCTATGGACATTTATTAATTAATTTGTATTTGATATAATGATTTGATTGCCTTTAGGATTACTTATTTTTACTAGTTTTTTGGCGATTGCATGCCGCTCTTTGTTTTCGCCTGGATACGCGAGGCTCGTGAGGGTGTGAAATTTTTATACTCATAATCTTAAAAGTCTAAAATTTTAGTGAGTCTAAATAATGTAGAAAGATAACGAATCTAGGGAATTAGCCGGGGATCCCCCCCGGGGTCGCATGCATATTTTTGCATTACTCTTTCCTTGCTTTAGACCCTTCCCCGCCTGCGGGTAGAGTACGGATAGTCTGACCTATGAAGACGAGGTGCCGGACCTAGGGAAGTCCAGTCTTCTAAAAAATTATTTTATAAGCCTGTTTTTAAAATTTCAAGCATATTTGATTTGAGGTTGTTAACCAGCATGCATTGCATTAGATACAAATTAAAGAGTCTAAATTTTAATTTCATAGTCCTTAGCATTTTAGCACCCAACATAAGTCAAAGGGGCCAATTAGGAAAATCTCTAGATGTCGGCCCCGCCTCCCCAAAACTTTAATTATAACGTCCCTACCACTCTTTCATAAAAGACCGGATTCATCTATTTTAAATCGATTAGGTGGTTAGCTGGCTCCCCAATCCAGGCCGGGGTAAGTCCAGACCTTGCACTGCATTAGTTAGGGTCGGACGACTGTGGTCCAGTGTCCAAAATAGATTTAGGTTTCGAGGCAGATCTTTGATTATAAGACCCCAAACTTCGGGAATATAGTCCCAAATTTCTAATAAAATGCTCAACTCTAATTAAATATCATTTCAAATCCAAAACATAAAGCCCAACACTTAGATTAAGTTGGGACATTTCCGGATGGTTCTGGAATCTCAAAGTGTCCCCTACCTCTCATCCTTTAACTCCGTTAATAACTGCTCAATTTTGATCCATTCCCTTTTGATTTTCCAATAATTCTATTCATACTTTGATATCACTCCTAGAAACTCTAAATAAAATTCTACCATTATTTTAATCGAGAGTTTTCGTAGGAGATTTTATCTCCCTACGATGTAATTAACTATGAGGGCTTGCGCTAGTAGGAGATTTGGAACCCCACACACACCTGATTTTAAAGAAAACTCAATTTCTAAAACTTCATTAGATTTCTTTGGGAAAAGTTAAATAATGATCGTCATAGTTGCATTAGAAGGATTATCGTTGAATGGTCTCATTTCCCTTTGGGGAGATACACCCTTCTTCGATAAGGCTTTGGATGTGAATGTGACGATCATGTTTCTTGAATATTGTAATTGGGTACTTAGTTGAACTATATTGTGTCCCCTCGGGGCCATATAGAATTCTCTTTAGAACCCGATCATAACATTCAAGATGAGTTTACATAATTTTAAGTCTGAACACCGTTATGAAAGTTTATTTTCGTCCTTTGGGGTGATATACTCTTTCTAACGTGGCGATTCGACCTTAGAATTAGAACTCAACCTTAATCTTAAAATCCCCAAAGAAAACTAATATTTTTCAAAATCTGTTTTCCAAAATTCCACCAACAAAAAATGGCACGCCCGGTGGGACAAATCTCTCTCTCCATCTTTAATAATGGCAAAATTTTGTTTCATCGGTAGTTTTAACTATCATCTCTTCCGTTGGTCCCTTTGCTCATTTCTTCCTTGGGTGAGTGTGGCCAACATCTAAAATAATAACAAAACACTAAAAGAGAGGTTCTACCTCTAAATTTGTCTTTTCGTTCTGATTTTGACCTTCTGCCCCAGCACAGCCTGTGAGGCGACAGTGTCAAATCAGATCTCTGGATATCCTTTTTAATTTTATGGATTTATGGTCGATAAACTTCTCGTTCAACATATAAATCCTTAAAATTGAAAAGAATTCAAAATTTTTGATTTCATTCCAAACCTTTTTAGTTTTAACCCTCTCACTTCCCCTTTGACTTCTAAGGGTGGGGAGGGTTAAACTATTCCTTCTTACTTGGGTTTTCTCACAATTCCATAAGCCTTCGGGCAAGGGGAAACTCTGTCCGTTGTGTTTTGGAACCTGTAAGAAAACCCCTTTCAAATTCTCAAAATTTTCAAAAAAAAAAAATTATTTCTCAAACTCCAAGTTGTCATGTGTTACCCCATACGATTCCTTCGTGGGCCAACATATGTCATACTTTCAAGATAATAATAAAATACTCTTTTTTTATCACTCTTTTCAAAAAGATCTAATTTCAATCATTTTCTCTAACTTTCAGAAAATTTCAAATGGCTGGCCAACTGATTTTCTCCTTTGACCGAGAGTTGTCTTCGATTGTTAATGACCAAGGGAGCACTGTTATTTTTTGAATGGGATTCAGTACTCTTGAGCTCTCCATGGATGGACATCAGATTGTTAGCCTAGATGCCAGTAAGGAAACTCCCCCAGTAGTTGAGTTAATTGTGGGATCTGCACCCACCTTGCCAGTAGACAGTGATGATCAGGAACAGTCTGAACCGGTTGTTGAGCCTCCCCCTGAAATTAAGTCTGTTTTTGAAGAAGGGTCTAGTTATGGACTTAGATTCACCACTAAGAATCAAAAGAAGAACTATTTGAGAAGACTTAGAAAGAAAATCTCTAAGGCTAAGAGAGTTCTACCCTTTAAGACCTTGGCTCAAGTAGAACCTGAGGCTGTTGAGGAGCTACCTATTCCTGCTTCCTCTCCCCTCCTAAAGGGAAGTCGCTTTTACCCCCTGGCTTCAGCTCAAGGTGAGGAGAGGATAGCTAGGATAGCCCGTTCTCCACCATGCCCGGTTGACTACTCGACCAAGAAAACCCAGAAAGAAAAACATCTTCAAAAGACAAGGACTCTGAGAAATATAATTCATACTTGCGCTGCACAGACTGGGCAGACTAAAGAAGAATATGTGAAACAGTTGAAGGGAGTGATCTCACATCGCTTCCAAAAAGAAGTGCTGAAAGAAGAAGTATCTGAAGCAAAGAATTTAACCCCTCAATTCGTTAGAAAGAATAAGAAGTATGCTAGACAGCCCGCTACTTCAGTACTGGTTGATGGATATCACTGGGTGCCACGCCCTCTGTCCTCTCAAACAGAGGGTATTGTGTTGACTGGGTCCGAGAGAGGCCGCCACTCTACTGGTAGACCCCCGGTACCCCCACATAAACCTGTAAGATTGGCCTCTGTGATTGTCAAACCAAAGGGGGTTGAAGTTCAAAAGTCTGTGGACTTTAAAGGAAAAAGACCTAAATCTCCTGAAAGGAGATATGTGCCAAAGAGAACTAAGTTGGAGAGTCTGCCACCACCTCCTAGAACTTCCAAGTTCATTCTGCAGCTCCAACGAGTTTCAGCCAATCCTACTCCGAGTTCAGTTGAATTGATGGATGTTCAGGCTAGTACTCCAGTTGTTACAGTTGATAGTCCTGCCACAGCCAGTTTGACTCCGGATCCAATAGTCACCGTTCCTGCTACCCCAGTTGATGATCCCCAAAGTTCGAGTGTCATTCCTAGGCCCCTTAGTCAGGTGTCTGAGGACCTTACCTTACCAGATGTGGGAACTATTACCTTACAAGCTCCTACTTCTCCTGAGGAATATGTCCCTCTCCCTGTAGAGGATGCCACTCTTCTGACTACCAGCTCTGGGATAGTCGAAGAGGAGAGAATTGACCAGGATTTAGAAATGGAAGATGAACCGGATACAAAATCTCAACCAGATCCTAATCCAAAACTTACAGAAATCATCGCCCTTATGGATTCTGAAGAGTTGTTTGATATGGCTGAGTATAAAGGATACTTACCCCTTGACCCTAAATCAATTGGGGATAGACCGGTCGAGGAGGTAGTCCAGGAAATAAGAAACATCTTGTTGAACAGAGAAGGAACGGCTTCTTTTGACCCTGATATGGATGATCTCCTTGGAGATGAAGATGATTATGTTGGGGGCATTCATGTGGTTGAAACTAGAGGATCTAATAAAGAAGCTGAGCCCAGCAAGCGCCGATTTGTTAAGGATGATGATCCGCATGCTGTCGAGTCAGAGTCAGATGAGTCTGTGAAAGATAGAGATGAAGAACATATAAAAAACTTGGAGACTCAGCTTGCTAGCATGATGTCACAAGTTAGAGAAATGCAAGAGAAGTTGGACAAATCGCAGCAAGAGTCTTTTATGATCCACCAGTCAGCTCGAGAGCTCACAGAAAAGGCCAAAAGGGCAGAACTTAATTCCAGACCTCTCGAGTCACCACCTGTGACTCTCCCTTGTCCAGTAGAGACACCTCCGGTTCACCCTGCAGTTTCCACCATTCCTCCAATCCCACCTCAGAAGGATATCAAGCAATTAATTGAGGACCAGGTAAGGGAGGCCTTAGCCCATGCTCAAGGGACTGTGTCTATTTCAAAGGGTAGACCCTACCCCGAGGAATATGACTTAGTTCCTTACCCAAAGGGCTTTGTGCCACCAACTTTTAAAGTTTTCACTGGAATCAAAAACCCGAGACAGCATCTGGCCCACTTCCGAGCAAGCTGTTGCAACGTAGGAGGGTCAGATGCTCTACTATTTCGCCAATTTGTAAGTAGTCTATCCGGCATTGCTTTTGAATGGTACGCCGATCTGCCCAACGGTTCAGTAAGAACTTTTAGCGACCCAGAAAACCTCTTTCTTAAGAGATTTTCTGGAGCGCAACAACGCACCACCGTGGGCGATCTCGTGGTTGAAAAGCAAAAGCCGGGAGAGTCTCTAGTTGAGTACATCTTGAGGTGGCGAAACCTCTCGATGAAGTGTGAACCCCAGTTGCAAGAACAACATGCTGTGGAGATTCTTTTGAAGAATATCCATGGTCCTGTTGCTTTTCTCCTGAAGGGTTTCACTATTAAAACTTTTGAGAAACTTCTTAATAAGGCTAGCAATTTACAGGAAGAGGCTCCTAGGATGCCATTCTTACGAGAGCAGTCTGAAGAAAGGAAGGGTCCAAAATTGGTGAAAGCATTTGAAAAGAAAGCTGTGGTCTCAGCAGTAGATAAAGGAAAGAGGCCAGTGATTAGTCAGCCTAGCACTCCACTTCCACCACAGCCGCCTCAGAAGCAGCCCTTTCAGATAGTTCCTCAACATACTAGAGATCCCTCTTTCATCCCTTTTAGAGAGAGATTGGCAAAGCCTTATCCATTTAAAAGGGAGTCAGTTAAGAAGATCTTCAGAAGTCTGTTAAAGAAACCAGATTTTCAGTTGCCAGAGGCTAGGAGGCCTGAGGATGAGAGCAAGAAAGATGATCCCAAGTATTGCCCGTACCTCAGGATGCTTAGTCACCCTCTTGAGGACTGCGTTGTGTTCAAAGATTGGTTTGAGAGGAACTACACCCAAGGTAACATCATAATTCCTAAGGAATACTTGGTCGATCCAGAAAAGGCTTCAATTAAGACCATTTCAGGTAATCCTCTTAACTCTTCTTGTTTTGTTGAAGATGGTTGGGACATTGTTTTGTCCCGGGCACTTAAAAAGTCGATTAACAAGTCTTTTAGTCTTTCTCAACAGCTGACTACGATAGCCCAGGCCCCGGTGTGGAAAGTTGACCTGGACGCTTCGCAGAAGAATGTTGAGCCACTTCCCTCTCCAGTAGTCTTAGGAACTACTGAGAAAAATGTAAAAGAAGAGAAATCTGATTTTGTAGAGAGGAAGTGTGTAGATGAGAGATGTATTAGAATGGCGGATGGTGGTGTTAAAACCCTTTCTCCTCTTTT
Organism: Dendrobium huoshanense; assembly: GCA_016618105.1. Classification (NCBI taxonomy): domain Eukaryota; kingdom Viridiplantae; phylum Streptophyta; class Magnoliopsida; order Asparagales; family Orchidaceae; genus Dendrobium; species Dendrobium huoshanense. The sequence goes on from CM028343.1 coordinate 57,351,859, forward strand.
GTTATCTGACTTTTACTTTGCCCCATCAAAGGCGAAGGGTCAGAAGATGAATAAAAAACATCCTTCTACTTCTGTCTTGATGATTAACCATGAATCTCAAATGCAAATTGATGACTCTCCTGCTTTGAATCAAACTCCTAATGAAACGAATATTGAGGTTAATCAAACCGACCTCCCCGAATCGACTATTCAAGAAGAGGTCGAATGTGAAGCTTTATCAGAAAGTGATTTCCCTCAAATCAATTTCCAAGGAAATCCTATCTTGATAGAACTTTCAGATTCTGACTCGCTTTCAGGAAATGATGATCCAACACCTATGGTGTGTGTAGACACTGCCCTAGTTTGCCCGCCCGAAGACGTCGAGCAGGTGCAACTCCGTGGCGGTAAAGTCTTACCCCCTAGGTTGCCCCCTCAGGATAAAGGCAAGCAATCCTCATTCGAAAATCTAAGTCCGGATTCCCCTCAACAACCAGAATTCCCTTTAATTCCTCCGGGTTTCGAGTCTGTCGTTCCTAAGGTTGATTACAATGTTCTAGCCCACCTTAGGAAGTTGCCAGCAAAATTAAGTATTTATGACGCCCTCCTTCTTTCCAAAGAAATGAGGGAGTCTCTAATTAAAGCACTTCTCGATCCCGAGATTTGCTTAACACAGTTGGCTGCAACTTCAGAAGGTGAGGCTCTCTACTTCAAAGAGGTCCCTGGGGTTACCTTTTCAGACGAAGATTTACTCTTGGGAACTGCTGACCACAATCGTCCCCTCTACATTACTGTAGATGTGGGAAATTTCAAGTTATCAAGAGTCCTTGTTGATCCGGGTGCATCGGTCAACGTGATGAACATAAAGACCCTTGCTTATCTCAGAGTTGATACTAGCAAGCTTTCAACCGACAGGTTGGTGCTTCGTGGGTTCAACGAGAAGGGCGAGAGAGCTTTAGGTTCAATCACTCTACTCCTGGAAATAGGAGGTTTAAAAACTGAAGCTAAATTTCATATAATTGATTCGACTACATCCTTTAACGCACTTCTAGGTAGACCTTGGATTCACGAATATAGAATGGTTCCATCTACCCTGCACCAATGCGTTAAGTATCAACGAAGACGGCATTGAATATGTGATTAAGGGTGATTTGCAACCATTCTCGATTCAAGAAATCGGAATCTACGAAGATGCTGCATATTTCATACCAAAAGGGTCCTCGTCCCGTTCTAAATTAGAGATCAAATTTGAGGAGAAAATGGTTGGACAAAAATTCAACCAAAGGAAAGAAGAAAATAAAAATATCAGTCAAGAAATGATTCAATCGAGTAGTGAAGACGACTCTGATATCGTTGTCCTTAGACCTCCAAGCACATTACCTCAAAGAGGTGGGAGGATGGCTTTAAGGGCACGAGGTCGAGGCCGCGCTTCATTAGACAGGAGAGCAGCACCCGTATACATTGATTTGGAATCAGATTCCGATGGTGAACTAGAAAGTCAAGGTGCTGCCCTCTCTCTCGATTATCAAAACATAAATACTCCTCCAAAATTTGATCTCACCTTAGACCAGGACAGTGACCCAGAGGTAGATATTTCAAAAGTCAAAAGTGACGAGCCCGAATTAACAATGTATGAAAAGCTCACTAGAAGGATTGAGGCCCTTTCTCTGACCCCACTGTCGGCAGGCAGGGTTGTAGGGTTGGAAGTCAAAGTGGCCCCCAACTTGGATGGTGAAGTTAAGAAAGTCCAGAAATTCTTTCCTGGCTCCTCCTCCGCAAGGGACGAAGGTGATGTAACCCTTGAGGAGGCAGATTTTAATGAATTAATGGAATTACCTTTCGGCTACTTCCCTGTTTGTGTAAAAAATACTTTTTCTAAAGGTTCTATACCATACCGATGGACTAAGGGTCAAGCTAGATACCACGAGAATATTTGGCGAACAAAAATAAATAAAAATCCAACAAGTGGTATTGGCTTTGGAACAGTTAGTTCATTCGATGATGATGAGTATTGCCTAATGATAACTTACCATCTCGATTCTCCAAATGTCCCTACAGATCCTCCTTGTCCTTTGGATGGACTCTGTTTGGAGACTTTAGACGATCCCGATGATCTTCAAGTTCGGGATGCACCCCCTGAATTTGAAGAGGAAATTAAGTCGACAGTCGATGAGTTGAGAGAAATTAACTTGGGAAACAATGATGACCCCCGTCCGATTTTCATAAGTACTTTGTTGAGCGAGGGTGAAACCCAAGATTTAATCCAGTTGTTATTCGAGTTCAGGGATTGCTTTGCCTGGACATATGACGAAATGCCAGGTTTGCCTGCTGAGGTAGCAGTTCACAAACTTGGGGTTCGGCATGATGCCATCCCTGTTAAACAAGCTCCTCGACGCATGCGCTTAGAGATTGAGCAACAAGTCGTTTCTGAGGTTAAGAAATTGGCAGAAGCCGGATTCATTCGAGAGGAACAATACCCCCTCTTGGGTGGCCAGCGTCGTGCCAGTTCGAAAGAAAAATGGTCAGATTCGGATTTGTGTCGACTATAGGGATCTGAATAAGGCATGCCCTAAGGATGAGTTCCCCCTACCAATACCAAAACTCATGATGGACATTGCCTCCTCACATGCTATTTTCTCCTTCATGGATGGCTCGTCGGGTTATAACCAAATCAAGATGGCCCTTGAAGATGAGAGAAATACGGCGTTCAGAACCCCTATTGGAATCTTTTGTTATAAGGTGATGCCATTCAGCTTAAAGAATGCCGGAGCAACCTACCAACGGGCCATGACCCGTATCTTTGACGACTTAATTCATAATCAAGTTGAATGTTATATTGATGATTTAGTTGTCAAGAGCAAGGTTAAAGAGGCTCACCTGTATGACTTAAGAGTTGTTTTCGAACGGTTGCGCCGCTACGATTTGAAAATGAACCCCTTGAAGTGCGCCTTCGGCGTCGCTTCGGGAAAATTCTTAGGATTCGTAGTGAGGCACCGCGGAATCGAGATAGACCCTGCTAAAATTGAAGCCATCTTAGATATGCCATCCCCTAAGAGCCTTACTCAGTTAAGGTCTCTACAAGGTAGGTTGGCATATATAAGGAGGTTTATTTCTAATCTTTCCGGGAGATGTCAACCCTTTTCTGTCCTTGCGAAAAAGGATACTAAATTCGTATGGGGCGAGAAGTGTCAGAATGCTTTTGACGATATCAAACAATACCTTTCTAACCCGCCAGTCTTGGCAGCTCCGATTCCGGGAAAGCCATTAATCCTCTACACCGCAGCTCTAGATGAGTCTTTAGGTGCCCTGTTGGCTCAAGTTAACGACGAAGAAAAAGTGAATGCTCTCTACTACCTTAGTCGAAGACTCCTTCCTACTGAAATCCGATACCCGTCAATTGAGAAGCATTGTCTTGCTTTAGTTTTTGCAGCTCAGAAACTGAGGCATTACATGCTTTCTCACTCAATCAGTTTGATTTCAAGAGTTAATCCTTTGCAATATCTTATGACCCGACCTACGTTGTCAGGACGTTTAGCCCGTTGGTCTATGATATTGTTGCAATTTGAGATTACTTTCACTCCTCTTCGTGCTGTGAAAGGACAGGCTGTTGCCGACTTTCTGGCAGCACACCCGCTGCCAGCAGGTTCTCCTCTGAATGATGACTTACCCGACGAACAAATCATGAGTTTGGGGAAATCTGGCGAGGCTATCTGGGAATTATATTTTGATGGGGCAGCATCCTCTCGTAGGATTGCGACTCAACAATCTGTAATTCCTGGAAAGGCTGGAGTCGGTCTAATTTTTATTACACCAGAAAAAGGAATGATGCACTTTTCCTACCACTTATCGGAGCCTTGCACAAACAACGAAGCTGAATACGAAGCTCTGATAACTGGCTTGGAACTTGCAATTCTAATGGAGATTAAAGAGATTAAGATCTTTGGAGATTCCCAACTAGTTATTAACCAAGTCGCCGGAACTTATAAAGTCTTGAATCCGAATCTCCTAAAATATCACCAGTACACGCTTCACCTGTTGGAACAAATTCCCATTGCTACTTTGTATAGGGTTCCCCGTGGAAGCAATTCTGCGGCGGATGCCTTAGCAAAACTCGCAAAGGAATTTGCTTGTCCTGAGGAGGATTCCATCCCTATAGAGATACAGGGTCGTAAGACTCTCTCTCTTATAGATTTGGAACACATTAGTAAGACTCTCCTTCAGATCCTTTCTGCCTCTTCAACAACTGACGAAGAAGGCGATTGGAGACAACCCTTAGTCGATTACCTTAAAGAAGGGAAGCTTCCCCAGGATAAATCACTCTCCAACCAAATTAAGAAACGTGCCCTATCATATGCACTAGTTAACGATCTGTTGTACCGTCGGTCTTTCGATCACATGTGGCTGCGCTGTTTGAACAAGCGAGAAGCCCAGAAAATTGTTAATGAAGTTCATTCAGGACTGTGCGGTGCACATCAATCGGGTCCAAAAATGAAATTAAAGATTAAGAGACTTGGATACTATTGACCTACGATGATTGACGATTGCGTGAATACTGCAAAGCACTGTCATCAATGTCAGGTCCATGGTGTGGTCTTACATCAGCCGCCTAATGTGTTACACCCTACGATAGCCTCGTGGCCCTTCGAGAGTTGGGGCACGGATATCGTTGGGCCGATTGACCCTCCCTCTGCGAGAGGTCATCGTTTCATATTAGCACCGACTGATTACTTTTCAAAATGGGCGGAAGCAATTCCCCTACGAAACGTAACATCACACCATGTCTTAAAATTCTTTCGTGACCATATTGTATATCAATTCGGCGTACCCCGCAGAATCATATCCGATAATGGGTCCGCATTCAAGTCTACAAAAATCAATAGTTTTGTAAGGCGCCATAATATTGATTGGAGATATTCGACGATCTATTACCCTCGGGCGAATGGATTGGCCGAGGCCTTCAACAAAACCTTGGTGCAAATTGTCAAAAAGACCCTTGATGATAACAAACGGCAGTGGGATGAGCGGTTGGTGGAAGCTTTGTGGGCTTATCGTACCACTTATAGAACCCCGACCCAATCCACCCCGTTTGCACTAGTGTATGGATATGAGGCTGTTCTTCCCTTGGAAATACAAATCCCTTCGCTTAGAATTGCAGTTCAGAATCAAATTACCAATGAACAAAATGCAAAACTACGATTGGAAGAACTCGAAGGCCTTGAAGAGCGACGTCTCCAAGCTCAACAAAGTTTAGAGTTGTATAAGTCCCTTATGGTTCAGGCCCATGATAAGTTAGTGCGACCTAGGACCTTCCAAGCGGGAGACTTGGTATTGGTCCTTCGGAGGCCTATCTTGGCCCATCGGAAGCTGGGAGGCAAGTTTGAACCTACGTGGGAAGGACCCTTCGTTATAGAGACTGTCTACGAAGGAGGCTCGTATCAGTTAGTAGATTGTAAAGGGAACCACCCGATGCTACCTGTCAATGGGCGTTTCCTTAAGAAATACTATGCTTGATGTAGCTCATTTTATCAATTAATAAAACTTCCTTTTCTTGATTTACGACTTGATTTTACCTTTTCTTTTTAAGTTTTTTTTTTAACACTCTTTGCCTTCTCCTTAAGGTTAGGTCTTTCCTTCCCTTAGGATTAGACCCGCTAGTGGTGGAGTACGCCCTCTGTGGCACCACCCTGGCATTTCACCCGGGGATTAGTGGTGGAGTACGCCCTTCGTGGCACCACCCTGATTCCCATTCGCTAGTGATGGAGTACGCCTTTCGTGGCGCCATCCTAGTTTGCCAGTTGATCTGCCTATTTGGAGTAAGTCTTCTATCAGCATCCTATAGGCCTAAGGTTGGGTGATGCCCTTCCTTAGACCCAAGGTTAGGTATTTCCTACCTTGGTTTCCAGTTGATCTGTCTACTAGGAGTAAGTCTTCTATCAGCATCCTGTAGACCTAAGGTTGGGTGATGCCCTTCCTTAGACCCAAAGTTAGGTATTCCCTACTTTGGTTTCCAGTTAATTTGCCTATTTGGAGTAAGTCTTCTATCAGCATCCTATAGGCCTAAGGTTGGGTGATGCCCTTCCTTAGACCCAAGGTTAGGTATTCCCTACCTTGGTTTCCAGTTGATCTGTCTACTAGGAGTAAGTCTTCTATCAGCATCCTGTAGACCTAAGGTTGGGTGATGCCCTTCCTTAGACCCAAAGCTAGGTATTCCCTACTTTGGTTTCCAGTTAATCTGCCTATTAGGAGTAAGTCTTCTATCAGCATCCTATAGGCCTAAGGTTGGGTGATGCCCTTCCTTAGACCCAAGGCTAGGTATTCCCTACCTTGGTTTCTCCAGTTTCCTTGTCTACTAGGAGTAAGTCTTCTATCAGCATCCTGTAGACCTAAGGTTGGGTGATGCCCTTCCTTAGACCCAAGGTTAGGTATTCCCTACCTTGGTTTTACCAGTTTTCCTTATCCAATAGGTGTAAGCCTTCCATTAGCATCCTATAGGCTTGAGGTTGGGAGATGATCTCCCTTTCACTCTCAAAATTCTACTTCCATTCGGTCAACGCCAATGTGTGCAGCAGAAGTTCCTTCTACCACACACATTGGGGGTCCATTTGTTGACCTCATTTTTGTATGAGGTCACTAAGACCCTTCCAGAAGCCAGATTTAATCCTAGACCCTAGGATCCACTCTAGACCTTAGGACCCTTCTAGATCTAAGACCTTAGAGCCTATTCTAGAGCCTAGGATTCCCTTAAATCCTAGATCTTAGAATTTTTCTAGATCTTAGGATCACTCCAACTTCAAATCAACCTCCACCTTTGATCAACCTCAATTTTAAATCAATTCCTATATTTAATCCACTCCAATTTCAATTTGATTCCTACCTGTGATTAATTTGAATCTCAAACTCCATCCAATTCAAGTCCAAATTAATTCAAACTTCAAATCAAATCCAAACCCAGAATTCAGACTCAAATTCAAACTCTAGAGGCCCTGTCCTAAACACCCTTTTCAGAGATTTTTCAAACATTTCAAAACCCAGTCAAATGATCTCTGATTCAGGGTCTATCACTTGCAAAGTGATAAGACATGTCTCTAGAGGATACCCTCCAACTTTGAGCTCATTCTGAGGTCTCTAACCCCAGAATCTGAATTAAAATTCAAAGGGTGTAAAACCTTTAAATATTTATAGCCTATGCCACTGAGCCTAACCCCTTTGAGATCTTGACCTTGGAACCCTTGTCCAAGCCTCCAATCACTCCCAGACCCTTGATTTTAACCCATTGAGCAGTAAACTGCATTTTTTAGACCCATTTTTGACCATAGTTGACCAATAGGTCAAAATTGACCAAAAAACCCCCATGGGGCTCAATTAGGGATTTCAAACCAAATGAGCTCCAAATGGGATGAAACCACCTCCAACAAATTTCAAATGTCATTTCAAATCTTTTGAACCTATTTCCAACCCTTGAGTCAACCTGGTTGACCAAGTCAACTGGTTTGACCTAAGAGGCCCTTTAAGGGTCCAAACATGTGTTTTGACCCAAATGACCTCTTTAGGTCATCCAACCACTTCCTTTGAACATAAAATATCATTTCAAACCTGTTGAGCCCAAACCCAGACCCTGGGTCAACCTGGTTGACCAAGTCAACCCAGGTTGACCAAACAGGCCCTTAAAAGCTCAAATAGGGATTTTGATCAAATTGACCTCCCCATATTTGGGTACCACCTCCAATGATTTTCAAATATCATTTCAAATTTATCCAGCCATGACTCACCCCTTGGGTCAACCTGGTTGACCCAGTCAACATGGTTTGACCCAATGGACCCTTATGGTTTCAAATGAACCATTTCAACCTGTTTAACCACGTCATTATCTTCAAACCCTTGAAATCATTCTATTCAAAGCCTTGAATATTTCTAAACTCATTCTGAGCTCAACCCAACTTGGTTTGACTAAGTCAACCCTCAATCCTTGGTCAAAATTGTGGTGGCATTTGTTCCCATCCTTTCTAGCCTTGACTTTGACCTTTGACCCTTGATTGAACCATTTCAAATATCCCTCTCCCTCCTTAAGTGCCACATCACTAACCTTGACCTGGTTGACTGGTCAAACCAAGTCAACAAAGCCCTAAATCCCTCCTTGAATTGGTCAAACCTTCTATTTAACTTCAAGGAGTGTGAGATTAGGCATGGAAGATCTCCCATTGACTGCCCCTACTTCCCCTCATGCCACATCACCAGCCTTGACCTGTTGACTGGTCAACCTGGTCAAACTCAAGCCTAAAACCCTTCTAGAAAGCTTTATCACATGCTAAGCCCCCAAATAAAAAGAGCGTGGCCAGTGTGTTTACTTTCTTTTCTGCTCATATACAACTGCTTGGGAATAACTGCCTTTTTTATATATTAATTGCTTAGGATAACCCTGCAGGTGAGTCTAGATTTTTATTTTGATATCAATGTAATTTGTGCAAGTGTCAAGTGTTGTGAAAGTTAAGTTTGAGTTGGGATACATAGATCCAAAGCTTGGATTCCAAAGAGGAAAGGATACCCCTTTAGGGAACATTCCTTTTCTATTTGGAAATCCAAATTTGGATCATACCTCTTCCTTACCCAAAGAGGAAAGAGTGGCCATCCCCTTTAGAGGGAAGTGCCCTCTTATCCATTTGGGTAATCTGCTACGAAGATTCCAAGAAGATTGAAGAAAAGGAGTCCAAAGAAGAATGAAATTGAAGATTTGAAGATGTGAAGATTGAGAGTATCCCACTCAAAATAACTTGCGTCATTACTAGATTTAGAATCCGGGTTGTTGTCAGTGGTGCCCGGCCACTTTACTTTCTGTAATATTCTGGTTTGTAATAAGCAAGGCAACTCTGCCTATGGACATTTATTAATTAATTTGTATTTGATGTAATGATTTGATTGCCTTTAGGATTACTTATTTTTACTAGTTTTTTGGCGATTGCATGCCGCTCTTTGTTTTCGCCTGGATACGCGAGGCTCGTGAGGGTGTGAAATTTTTATACTCATAATCTTAAAAGTCTAAAATTTTAGTGAGTCTAAATAATGTAGAAAGATAACGAATCTAGGGAATTAGCCGGGGATCCCCCCCGGGGTCGCATGCATATTTTTGCATTACTCTTTCCTTGCTTTAGACTCTTCCCCGCCTGCGGGTAGAGTCCGGATAGTCTGACCTATGAGGACGAGGTGCCGGACCTGGGGAAGTCCAGTCTTCTAAAAAATTATTTTATAAGCCTGTTTTTAAAATTTCAAGCATATTTGATTTGAGGTTGTTAACCAGCATGCATTGCATTAGATACAAATTAAAGAGTCTAAATTTTAATTTCATAGTCCTTAGCATTTTAGCACCCAACATAAGTCAAAGGGGCCAATTAGGAAAATCTCTAGATGTCGGCCCCGCCTCCCCAAAACTTTAATTATAACGTCCCTACCACTCTTTCATAAAAGACCGGATTCATCTATTTTAAATCGATTAGGTGGTTAGCTGGCTCCCCAATCCAGGCCGGGGTAAGTCCAGACCTTGCACTGCATTAGTTAGGGTCGGACGACTGTGGTCCAGTGTCCAAAATAGATTTAGGTTTCGGGGCAGATCTTTGATTATAAGACCCCAAACTTCGGGAATATAGTCCCAAATTTCTAATAAAATGCTCAACTCTAATTAAATATCATTTCAAGTCCAAAACATAAAGCCCAACACTTAGATTAAGTTGGGACATTTCTGGATGGTTCTGGAATCTCAAAGTGTCCCCTACCTCTCATCCTTTAACTCCGTTAATAACTGCTCCATTTTGATCCATTCCCTTTTGATTTTCCAATAATTCTATTCATACTTTGATATCACTCCTAGAAACTCTAAATAAAATTCTGCCATTATTTTAATCGAGAGTTTTCGTAGGAGATTTTATCTCCCTACGATGTAATTAACTACGAGGGCTTGCGCTCGTAGTAGATTTGGAACCCCACACACACCTGATTTTAAAGAAAACTCAATTTCTAAAACTTCATTAGATTTCTTTGGGAAAAGTTAAATAATGATCGTCATAGTTGCATTAGAAGGATTATCGTTGAATGGTCTCATTTCCCTTTGGGGAGATACACCCTTCTTCGATAAGGCTTTGGATGTGAATGCGACGATCATGTTTCTTGAATATTGTAATTGGGTACTTAGTTGAACTATATTGTGTCCCCTCGGGGCCATATAGAATTCTCCTTAGAACCCGATCATAACATTCAAGATGAGTTTACATAATTTTAAGTCTGAACACCGTTATGAAAGTTTATTTTCGTCCTTTGGGGTGATATACTCTTTCTAACGAGGCGATTCGACCTTAGAATTAGAACTCAACCTTAATCTTAAAATCCCCAAAGAAAACTAATATTTTTCAAAATCTGTTTTCCAAAATTCCACCAACAGGGGTTTCACGAGTGGAATCAACAACAAGATTGAGCTGTTCACTACATAGTAGAGCCTAGAAGTAATCAAGGCTAATTTAATTAAGTTGTGTATGAATTGCTGTCTTGAAAGACTAGTAGCTGATGGGTAATCCATTTAAGGTGTAACGGATTATGTCTTCAACATCCATGGAGGAGTAGGCTACAGCAATTGCATATAAATTATATTTAATTTTAGAGAGGTATTGTACCATTGTTGTCTCTGAGTTGTAGCTGATTTAATTCATTCTTGAGTTGTTAAAGCTTGGAGCGATTTGTGGATTGCAGTCGACACTCAACCGTAAGCCAGATGTCATGAGTAGTGTCCAAATTAAGAACATATGGTAAAAGAGATGTAGAGATAGTTAAGAATATGGTAGCTACTAATTTTTTGATCAATTAGCATGCATCAAAGATTGATATATTGGGTTATTGAAAACAGAATCATATGAAGATAACAACTATTTAGGTGGTTTTGATATATAACCAGTGAGATAACCCTCAAAACTATTTGCAATGAATAATTTGAAAAGTTGACACTTGTAAATTAGATGATTATCAGTGGTTAACTTAACTGTAACCAAAAAGAGAAAAAAAGAATAGTAACCAAAGTCTTAACATCTGACATAAAAAATTTAAGTTGAGGAGGGACAGTAACTTCATTGGTAGTGAGGAGCGTATGCAGTGAAGGAGAAGTGGTAGATGATTTGGCCTTACCCGCAGGCTAGGGAGAAACAAGAGAGAAAAAAAAATTTATACCAATCTAACTAGAAGCTTTGATTTTATGAAAGCACCTTTTACCTGCATAGAAAAGACTATAGAACATTTAGCAGAAGAAACAAAAATGCAGAGGAAAGGAAAATTGTGGTAAAACCTTTCATTTCATTTTCTGCTTCATCATCTCTACAAGCAAATACTATAAGACTATATATGGAAGAGGATGTTAGAGATTTAGGATATTGATCACAGAAGCAAAGATCCAATGTTAGCTGGATAAAGTTTTGAGCATATTCATAAATATTGGAGCAGGAAAGGTGGATCAGTGAGCTGAAATATCCATAGCTTTAGTTACTTATCAAGTTTGCTTATCCAACTTTCAGAACTCTTTCTCAAATTTCCGGTTCAGTCTCCCAAATAATGAAGGAAACGAGATCTATTAAATATATTTGGCCAAAATTGATTAGTAGATAATTATTTTTCAGTCTCATTTTTATTCAAAATAAATCGAGTCGAACGATCAGTCTCATGTAAGAAATTTTGAGATGGCAAGTTATCCAAAGAAGCCACTGACGGATAAGTCACGCATCTGAACATTCACAAGCACAAGCATAAGATTCTGCTACAGCCAGCAAAACGAAACAAGAAAAACAATTACAAATGACACTTAATGTAGCTCTTGGAGCATTGATATTTTATTTGGTCCGGTGTAAGGATGTAGAGGAACATCCGGTCGTAGGCAAAATCCCGCCTCCTCAAAAAACTCGGTACACCTCGGTATAGGCGGGATTTTGCCTACGACCGGATGTTCCTCTGCATCCGGTCGGAGTATGTAATAATTGTTCCCTCAACTGCCAAGTTAGCAGTATTTACAATCGCTAAAAAAATAAAAATAAATAAAAAAATATTCCGCTTTTTCACTATTTTTTTTGGCGCAAAGTCCTCGGAGCATTAACATCCTCTAATGCTCATAAAATTTTGCATTATTTACAATCATTTCCAATAAAAAATATTACATAATTTCACATTCATTTAGTTTTCTTTTTTCATGGAAAACTGTGAGCAACAAAGCTAAAATAAATAAAATTCTTTTTAATTAGCAAATAACACAGGAGTTTGGGTTCTCTTCTGCGCTATGGACAACGTAATGTGTAGTCATATAAGGATTGTAAGCTTGGTAGGCTCTCACCAACTCCGCTATTTGTTCATTGGGATCCTTCTTCTTTTCCCCCCCGCCGCCTCCGCCGCCCCCTCCACCTCCGCCGCTCTCCTTCTTTGCGCCACCACCGCCACCACCGCCGCCGCCTCCTCCACCTCCGCCACCGCCGCCTCCTCCGCCACCGCCTCCCTCTTTTTTCTCCCCCTCCTTGGCTAGAGGACCGATAGAGAAGATCTCAGCGTGCCAGTACCTCCTTAACTTGGTAACCACTTCGATGGGGTCCACAACCCCCACCACCGTCAGCTTCATTTCCTTCATGTCCATCGCGATTGAATCGATCCCTACAATTCATCTAGGCTTTCAGTAAGAGAGAAAGAGAGAGAGAGAGAGAGAGAGAGAGAGAGAGAGAGAGAGAGAGAGAGAGAGAGAGTTACCTGATAGGGAGGAGACGGTCTTCAGAGCTTTGCGCTTGTCTTTGTCATCGTGCAGATCCAGCTTCACAACAATTTTCTGCAATTGTTAATAAGTAAGGTGATCGCTTTGTTACAATTTGAATGTTCAGAGATAAATAAACAGAGAGAAAGAAAGAATCTGATGACGGATATTTGTTGTTCAATTCATCAAGATGGCTTTTTGGAGGTTAGGGGAGGAGAAAAAAAGTAACTTTTTCTTAAGGGTGATGGAATACCGAGAAAGAAAGAGGCTATAAAACTAAGAATTAAATCAAAATTGGACTTTTAAAACTCACCTTCATTTCTTTTGATTTCGCGAGGGATGGAGGGAGAGCGAGCGGGCGAGAGAGAGAGAGAGAGAGAGAGAGAGAGAGAGAGAGAGAGAGAGAGAGAGAGAGAGAGGTCAGCTACTAAATTGCGGAGAAGAATGGAAGTAGATTAAGAGATATAACTTAGGTTGATGTTGGTGAGGGAGGTGGGAATTGATATTGGAGGAAGAGAGAGGCGTGCGTAATACGAGTTGATTGGCGACCAAGTCTTCGCAAGGGGACGACGAGTCAACGGGTTTGTGATGTGGGAACCTGGAAGGTGTGATCGACTGTTTCTCTCTCTAGATTTCTTGGATCGGAAGATACTAGAATTAGACATGTAAAAAATTTTATAAGTTTTTGTGCGTCACTATCCATGATTCCATGTGTATGCCTCTAAAAAAAAAAAAGACAAAAAAAGCATCTGGTTTTAATGAACCACCATCCCCGGCTACGGACCACCATCCCCCGCTTCGTCGACCGGAGAAGCCCTAACCCCTCCATTCTGAACCACCAATTGTGAGGCGATTTAAAAAGGTTTCCGAGCAACACTGGGCTCCATTTGGGTCAAGTTCAAATGCTGTGCTGTAGCTTGTGATGTATAGACTAGTTCAAACCGCTGGCTGTGTGGACAGCTTCATTTTATGTATATATAATATTAGTTTCAAGTTATATATATATATATAGTTAATATTGATAAATCATCGAAAAATTATCTCAACTTCGGATCACGAGGTAAATTCGAAGTGGAAACTCTTGAAATTGGATATTGAGCTATCTAAACTCGATTTCAATAAACTTATAGTTGAATTGACCGTCTTGAAGAGACAAACCCAACAACATCAAAATCAATCTAATTTCAACCCAAATTAGTTCAAATCGAAGGCCCGAAGCATGTTTAGAAGCTTCAAATCATAATTGGATGATCAAATGATATCAAAATATTGTATGCTTATAATCGGATCGAGCGGCTCGACGAGGTGACTCCAACAAGACAAAGATCATCGAACTCTGAGATTATTAAGATACTCAAATACTGGATAAATGATATATGGTCAAGGGAATCAATATTGGCTATCCATCAAAAACTCTACCAATATGCCATTGATCTTCTCCTTATTTACTAGCCATATCACTCCTAAAAAACTATAAATAAACCATCCATTTTTCACAAAGAGAAGGAAGGAAAATGAGAAAAAAGAAAGAAGGAAGAGTAATCTGAGATCTGTCTTGCCACTAAGCTCCTCCTCGACCTACTCTCGCCAACCAACCGTCGCTAGAGCCACCAGCTATCACTACACCTTTACTTGGCCAACATCCGTCGTTGAACTTCTACTTAGCCTCAAGGCGTCATGGACTTCTTCCGGCCACCAACTGTCATCTGACTTTTGCCCGGCCACTAGCCCTTGTTGGACTTCTACCACGCCAACATCTATTGCCAAACTTCTGCTCGACCACTAGCTATTGCTAGAATTTTGCCCAGCCATCGACCATCCCTAGACTTTTGCCCAGCCACCAATCATTACCGAATTTCTTCTTAGCCACCAGTCTTCAATGTACTTCTGCCCGACCAGGAACCGTTGCCGGACTTCTTCCCCACCACTGACCATCTCTAGAGTTTAACATGTCCAATGACCAGCATTGATATCTATCCGATCCACTACAGGAAAACACATTATTACCGATGAATTTCATTCACTAGTAACATAAAAAATTCGATGGAAAAAGGATGTTTTCATAGAATTTCCATGCGACGATAATTCGTGCATTGGTAAAAAACTTCTAACATAAATATTACGTTGGAAACATTTCCGGTGGACTTTCCGGCATAAAATCGATGAAAAAAATATTGCAGTTGCGTCATTTCCTTCAGCCTTATTCCAGTGTTATAACTGCCAAAATTGCTGGCGTAAAATTACGCCGGTAGTGTTAGTAAATAAAATGTCGCAATGGATGTCGAAAGTATACGAAGAAGATAACTGACACATTGTACGCCAAATATTTCGTGTAAAAAAGTGCCAAAAATCAATACAGAATTCATTGTATCATTGTTTCTGGCGGATTACCAGCATATTATCTACCGGAAACCCATAGCAACAACAATAACAACAACATCAAGCCTTTATCCCACTACATGGGGTAGGCTATATGAATCCTTTTTCTCCATTGTGTCCTATTAAAAGTCAAATTCTCGTTTAAATCTAATAAAGAAAGGTCATTCCTAATATTTTCTAACCAAGTCTTTTTAGGTCTACCCCTATCTTTCTAAACATAAGTCAAATCTAATACCTCTACTCTCCTAACCGGGTCATCGCAAGGCCGCCGTTTTATGTGACCAAACCATCTAAGGCGACTTTCTCTAATCTTATCTTCTACTGGAGCTACTCCAACCTTTTCACATATATGCTCATTTCGTATCTATCTCTAAGGGTAAAGCCACTCATCCACCTGAGCATCCTCATCTCTGCCACACTTAACTTAATATTATGCTTCTCTTTTAAAGGCCAACATTCGGCACCATAAAGCATTGCAGGCCTCACTACTATCTTATAGAATTTTCCCTTAAGTTTGAGGGGTACATTTCTATCACATAACAAGCCCGATGCATTCCTCCACTTCAACCATCAAACTTGAATTCTGCTGATAATATCCCCATCTATTTCACCATCACTCTGAATAATGGATCTAAGATATCTAAAACGTGTACTCTTATTAATGACTTGATCGCCCAAAGTCACAATCCCCTCACTAGGTTTATTACTACTAAAATTACACTCAATATATTCCATTTTAGATCTACTCAAGCGATAACCTTTAGACTCTAAGGTTGACCTCCATAATTCAAGTTTACCTTCAACTCCCTCTCTAGTCTTATCAACAAAAAGAATATCATCAGCAAAAAGCATACACCAAGGTACATCCTCTTGCAAATGTCTAGTGAGAACATCCATGACTAAAGCAAAAAGATATGGGCTTAAGGCTGATCCTTGATGTAACCCAACCAAAATAGGGAAATACTTGGTCAATCCACCTTGTGTTTGAACACAAGTAATAGCTCCTGCATACATATCTTTAATGATTTGAATATAATCATTATTGACTCCTTTTCAAGAACTCTCCATAGCACTTCTCTTGGAACTTTATCATATGCTTTTTCTAAATCAATAAATATCATATGTAGATCCTCCTTATTTTCTCTATATTTCTCCATCAAACCTCTTAATAAATGTATGACTTCCATAGTCGACCTACCCGGCATGAATCCAAATTGATTTTGAGAAACATTAGTATCACGCCGCAACCTATACTCCATAACTCGCTCCCATAGTTTTAAAGTATGACACATTTGTTAAAATAGTTGCTATTTGCATGCTTTACATTTTTGCAACTTGTATAGTTTTGATGATTCCAAACATTATTGTTCAAATGTGTAGTTATCTCCTAACAATTTTAGAAGATTTGTATTTGCTCTTGTGTGTACTAAAATTTCAGAAAAATCAAACTCTAGACTACGAAAACTTCAAATCAAATTCAACATGAGATACTTTGTGATTTTGAAGCTTGTATTTTTTCTTTGAATTAAATTTGAAAGGGAGTGATTGTAATTGAGTAAATAAAAACATACACACACACATAAGGAGATCATAAAAATTTTATACTGATCGTACTGGACGATATCCGGTCGTACGGGACGATCAGTCAGTTATCTCCTATTGAGCACATAGAACGAATAGGAACTGTCTTGAAAAATTTTTCTAAGTCCTATTCGTCCAGGACGAAATTAATTATCGTCCAGGACGATCTGGTCTCTGTAAAATTTTCGTCCGGATGAAATTAATTATTGTCAGAAAACGATCTGCTCTCTGTAAAAATTTCGTCCAGACGAAATTAGTTATCGTCCAGGACGATCTGGTCTCTGTAAAATTTTCGTCCAGACGAAATTAATTATCGTCAAAAAACGATCTGCTCTATGTAAAAATTTCGTCCAGACGAACCAATTTTTGTCCAGACGATTAACCGACTTAGAACGATTTTCACCAATTTTCTAGACCGACCTTGTAATAACCGTTCGTACCGGACAAACTTAGTTCGTACGGGATGATCAGCTGTACGAAGACATTTCATACACATATACAATATAGGGTCGTTTCAAAGCATTTAAGTAAAATCGTCCAGGACGATCCACGATCGTACGGGACGATCCTCTGCATACAGAATTAAAAACTTGCAGTTTTTGGGCGATTTTTCTTATCTTTTGTATATATAGTCCAAATTAGACTGCCACCATATCTTTTTGTCATTTGATCTTTGTGCCTCTTGAGAGAATAGCTAAGGAGAGAGTGGAAGAGTGCATTCAAAGGAGGATTCCTACCATTGGAGCGTGAAGACTTCACTTGGAGTTCAAAGGTAAGAGTCTCTACTTGTAAATTTGGATTACTTCACTCTTTTCTTTCTTCCTTCTAGATTTCTTGTGAGAAGATAAGTCAAGGAGATCCGGTTCGCTGCCGACACTTGGAGAGTGTGAATAGTCGAAAGGATCGCTTCCTACACTTGGAGAGTGTGAACAGCCAGAAGGATTCTCTGCCCACACTAGGAGAGTGTGAAAGGACGGACGGTTCTCTGCCAACACTGGGATTGTGTGAAAGGACGGACGGTTCTCTGCCAACACTAGGATTGTGTAAAAGGACGACGGTTCTCTGCCGCACCGGGTAGTGGTGAAAAGAGTGTGTTGTAAAGGCTTCTCCGCTTTGCTGTGGGTGCAAAAGGAGAGTCACTATTGGTTTTGGTGCAATACTCAGAGAGTGCCTCTGAGGAGTGGATGTAGGTCTGGTTATAGACCGAACCACTATAAATCTAATGTCATTTACAGTTTTTTTTTTGTTTCCGCATTTTATTTTAATTTTTAACAACTCTGTAGTTGAAAAATATTTTCTAGAAAAACTTTAAAAGAAAATTTTTCATTTCGGTTCAACTTAATCTTCAAAGAGGGATTAAAATTTTAAACTACCAATTCACCCCCCTCTTGGTAGCCTTGGGACATTAACATAGGCTTAACAACCTAATTACTAGATTCAACAAGTGGTATCAGAGAATCATTTTAAAATCATAAGTTTGAACTACTTTTTGATTAACGTAGATGACTACATTTGGAAACCAAAACACACCTGAGGGTTACTCTATCACTAGACCTCCACTGTTTGACAATATTCCTTTTGATTTTTGGAAAACACGCATGTCTACTTTCTTACAGTCACTTGATTATCGCATGTGGATGCTAGTCCAGGAAGGTTACACAAAACCAACTAGATTAGTTGATGGAGTTAGGGTAGAAACACCTTATGCATATTGGACTATAGAAGAACGTGACTTAGCACAATTAAATGCCAAATATTTAAATAGTTTCTTTTGTGCTTTAAAATCTGAAGACTACATGCGAGTTTTCACCTGCAAAAGTGGAAAGAACATATGGGATAGACTTTGTATAACTTATGAATGGACAAATGAGATTAAACAATCAAGTCTCAATATCTTGTTACATGATTATGAATTATTTCGCATGAAACCTAATAAATCTATTTCAGGCATGTACACAAGATTCACTCAAATTGTCACTTCTTTGCATGTACTTGGTAGGGAATTAACTAATGCTGAAATGGTCAATAAGATTCTTCGTTGTTTACCTATTGCTTATGATGCTAAAATTATTGCAATTACAGAGTTTAAAGATCTGAACATTTATTCTATTGATAATCTTCTTGGTTCACTCATTGCTTATGAGCAATGAGTAAGTCAAAGAAAGATTGATGCAGGTGAACCACAAAAGGACAAGAATATTGCACTAAATATGAAAGAGTCAGAGAGTGAACACTCACAACCTGAAGATGAAGATGATATTGCATTGGTGACTAGACAATTCAGAAGCTTTTTAAAGAGAAAGCAGAAAAGATGCCAGCAATAGAATAGAGGTAAGTATAACAGAAATGACAAGGTTTCTAATGAAGTGATTTGTTATGAATGCAAGAAACTAGGTCATATAAAGACTGATTGTCCAAAACTCAAAGCCACTCCTAGCAAGGAGAAGGTAGAGGAGAAACCAATGGTAAAGAAGGGCAAGAAGAAGTTTCAAAAAGCTTTCTGGGCGGACTCATCTTCAGACTCATCTGAGACTGATAAAGAAGAAGAAGTCACCAACATTTGCTTGATGGTAGATAATGTTGAACAATTAGATCAAGAAGAGGTATGTGATTTAACCTATGATGAATTGTTTGAAGTTTCTGAACACATGCATGATGCATATAGGAAAATGAAAAAGATGAATGCTAGTTTAGGTTTATAATTAGAAGAGCTTAATAAGGAACACGAAATCCTTAGGAAAGATTATGCTTTAATAGATAACAACCATATGAAACTACTTGATGAATATGATGACTTGAATAAAAATTTTGAGAATTTAAAATCATCCTATGCTGAACTTGAAAAAGAATTTAAGAATTTTAAGGATGAATCTGAGAGCAAGACATATAGAATCAATTATACCAATCGAATCTTGGAAGATATGAATTCATTTTACAAACTCACAATAAGAGCTCTCGAGGATAATAGGAACCCCCATAAACTTGAAGATTTTACAAATCCTAAATATTATCCTAAATTTATGAAATCCCTTAGAAGACAATCATATGAAAGAAAACATAGGAATATTTTTCCTAATGTTAAATGTAATAATTATGAATTTTTGGGATATATATCTCACACCTGCACTTTAAAGATGAAAACTAATTTGGTGTGGAGAACTAATATGCATAAACCTAGACATATCATACATGCATCTGATTATAAATTTCATAAAGGTGAACCCAAACTTGTTTGGGTTCCCAGGTCTAACATTTGAGAATTTTGCAGGTGTGCTCTCACACAAGACCTCGTGAGAGCATTTGGTACCTGGACAACGGATGTTCAAAGCATATGACTGGAGATACTGCTCAATTCATAACGCTGGAAGTCAGGAATGGAGGCAAGGTTACACTTGGAGATAATACCACAAAGAAAGTGGTTGGATAAGGTATGATTTGAAATTTGAAAAACTTTTTCATAGACAATGTGTTATTAGTTGAAAGCTTAAAACATAATTTGTTAAGCATAAGTCAGCTATGTGATAAGGGCTATAATGTAAAATTTTTACCTACTAAGTTCATAATAAGCCTAAATGGGAAAAGTGTTTTAAATGGAAAAAGGGTAAACAATGTCTATATGCTAGATTTAAATTGTATTCAATCTCCTACTGCTTTTTATTTGAAAACTGTTTCTGATGAATCATGGCTTTGACATAGGAGACTTTGTCATTCTAGTATGAAAAACCTTAGGAGAATTACCCAAAAGAACTTAGTGAGAGGTATATGAAAACTAGACTTTACTAAGGACCACCTTTGTGATGCATGTCAATTAGGAAAACAAGTGAAGTCCTCTTTTAAGTCCAATAAAGATCTTAGGACCAGTAAACCTTTAGAAATTCTACACATGGATCTTTTTGGATCTATAGGCACTGTAAGTCTAGGAGGGAAGGTATATGGATTTGTTATAGTGGATGATTTCTCAAGATTCATTTGGGTTAGATTTCTTTTTCATAAGAGTGAATCGTTTGAGGAATTCAGAAATTTTTCTACTTGGATTCAAAGGAAACTAGGGAGCTGTTGACCTCATTATTTGAGGTCAATTTCCCAGAAATCGACTCTAGCGCTTAGGTCTTCGTAACCTAGTATAGACGTCGCCCTTAGGATTTCCCTTAGGTGGACGCCCACTGACGTAGCATCGACTCGAACCTATCATTCAATTCGAATCAAAATCGATTCAATCCGAATTTTGATTCAACTTCAAACAAACTCAAATCAACCCTTTTGAACCAAAATTTGCTACACCAATAGAAGCAAAATCAAATCAATTTTAACTCAAGTCGAATTCGATTTTAATGGCCCTGATTAGTCTGGTTTTACTCATCGCGAGCTAATGTCATTAGTTAATTAAATAAATGAATACAAATTAGTTTTATTTTAAAATATTCGCTAACTTTGTTTAATTTAAATATAATGATTTTTATTAAAATAAATTACCTATATTTTAAAAATAAAATGTCATTTTCTTTATTAAGATGTGTCATGATAATCAACTCAAATTATTTTTAAATCAATCCCTAAAATCCTAGCTACTAATTTGAATTGAGAGAGAGTTTTAGATTTATTTAGATCAGCCTAATCACCCACACTCTCTCAAATTGGCATTGCTCGCTCTTTCTCTGGATTCTCTCACGAAGCTCACTCCCTCTTCTCTCAGCATTTCGGAAACCACCTAAACCCCACGATCTCTCCTTTCTCATCCACGATCCCATCTCCCGACAATTCGCACGATCAGCCCATCTCCTTCTGATTCACTCTCTCAATAATTCACAAAACTGCCTCCCCCACTCTCTCACACGCACAACTACTCTCACTGTAGTTCGCATGAACTGATCCCTCGATCGCCTCTCCTGGTTCGCACAGAACACAAAACTCCCCATCATCCCAGCCTCCGCCTGCTCTCTGCTTCACGTGACGCCAAGGTCGGACGTCCCCCTCTTCCCCTCTCTCTCGATTCCTAAGGAGGCCGAACCCCCTGCAGTAGCAGCTGCCGTCTGATCGAACCCAGGGAAGCCAAAATGGAAGTCTCCGCCTCCTCTCTGGATCGCACAACTGCCCCCATTTGCACGAGAAGTCCCTATGCACAATTCCAGTTCTGAACTCGCAGAACCGAACTCCCTTCCTCTCTGCAGATTGGAAGTCCTCTCTGCAGTTGGAAACTCCCGAACTCCCAGCACTGGTCTCTCTCCCTCTATTCGCACAAAGCCCAGCCCTCTCCTAGGCGGTTCTCTATGCAGTTCCGAATTCCAGCCTTACGTCTCCCCCCAGCATCCCATTACCTCTCTCTCGCACACGAAGCCCAGGAATCCCGTCATCCCCAGCACTGGCGACGTTATGGAGTTTCTGCCTTCGGAGCTTAGGCCTCATTTAGATTGGGTCAATGGGGAATGGGTCGATCCCCAGACGCAGGTTTCATCTGTCGCTGGAGTATGTTCCATAGAGGACATGTCTGGAAAGATGTTTCAAAAGGGAACATCTGTGGAGGTTAGCAGTGATGCTGAAGGTTTTCATGGAGCCTGGTTCCCAGCAACCGTTGTCAAGTCCGTTAGGAATAAGTTCCTTGTGGAATACAGAGATTTGACGACTGATGATGAAACCGAGCCATTAAAAGAAATTGTTGATTCTCTGCACATCAGGCCTACACCCCTCGGCATTCTACCACCTGCAAAATTCAAGTATCTTGAAGAAGTTGATGCTTATTACAATGATGGATGGTGGGTTGGAGTTATTTCAAAAGTTATTGATGATTCAAACTACATCGTTTACTTCAGGACTTGGGGACAAGAAATAGAATTTAGATATGAAGACCTAAGACCTCATCATGATTGGATCACTCGAAGATGGTTTCGGGCTTCCCAAGTGCTGGAATTGGAATAATGTAGTTGCTGTGTTACTGAAATGATAGAATTGATGATGCTCTCTCACCGATTTATCCTAACCGACACAAGCAGTTTTCTTAATTTTGGGGTAATTTCTTTCTTATCTTCATCTTCTTTCTCTTACTTTTAGCATTTTTAATAATAATAATAATAAAAAATGATTTAGGAAAGTTTATTGCTATTACTTCTTCTTCTAATGCTTTCTCTCCACATTATTGTGTCTTTGTTGGATATGGGTTTTCATTGTTAAATTGGCTACAAGACTTGATGAATATGAATTCTTTAGAAAATATCTACATGTATTTGAAAGAGTTTGATTTGTTGTATATAATATTTCGAAATTCATTATATAAATATCAATACCTTGATGAAAATATGTTTTTGCCTCAAGAAATCGTTAATGATTGTAACATGCTTATGTACATTCTTGAATCTTAAATATTATATACCGTGACTTGATATCATGTTATGTAAAGGCTTGCGGGTGTGTTGAAATAGCTTTGTTTATTAGTTTGTTTCAAAGATTGAAAGTATATCAACTGTATATGAAATTGTCTAGTTTTCATTAGAAATTCCTTTAATATTTTCTTAAAAGAGAATGGAATTTTCCAACTTTTATTTCTTTTAATGGTAGTAAACACAATTGTTGAGATGAAACGAGTAAATGAAATAGTGTTTGGTGGTTGTAAGAAGTGTTTTATTCTTCATATGATTATGTCATTTATTTTCAAGATTCTTTGTGTTTGTTGCATTAGCTTTAAAGAAAAAGTTCAATGATTGCATTGGTAGTATTTTTAAGTTTTGAAAAGAATTTTGTTGAAATTGTTTTCTTTTATTAAACTTTGTATAGATATTCAAGTTGAGACATGGTTTAATCAGTTTGCATATTCTCATATGATGATTTGAAAGAGAAGTTATGGATGCTTTTAAAATAACATAGGTTTTATGTATATTGAAAATTTTGATGCATTTATTATATTCTATATCTATGCAAGAGAATTTTGGTGACCTGTTTTACATATTTCTAATAAAAGTTGTCATATGCTATGTTTGGGAAAGAGAGATAATGGAGTCTTGTTGTGCGTGTATAAAAAGAAGCAAATGTTTGCTAAGAGAAAAGTGTTTGTTGGAAAGTAAAGGGTGTTAGAAACTAAAATGTGCATAGGGATTTTGGAGTGAAGTGTGTGTACATTTTGAAAAATGAGTGTGGATTTAGAAAGATAAAGTGTATAAATTTTGAAAAGGTAAATTGTATGTATGCTTTTGAAGAAAAAGTATTTGTGAGAAGTTTATGTGTTTGAAAAGTAGAATTGTGGAGTTTGTATAATTTTAGGAGTTGAGAAATGTAAATTGTGTGTTAGAAAAGGAAGAAGCGTATGCCTATAAAGTGACTAGTGTGTGCTTTGAAAAGTGGAAAGTGGAGATTGTATGTTTTAAATGTAGAAGTGTATGTTGGAAAGGTATTGTGCTAGAAAGGTGAAAAGTAAAGTGTTTCGAATTTGAAAAGCAATTTGTATGTTTTGAAAAGTGGAAAAGTTTATGTTTTGAAGAATATAAAACTAATTTTGAAAAGTGAGATATTGGAATTTTGGGAAAAGTGAAATGTGTTAGGAACTAATATTTGTGTATAAAAGTGATTTTGAAAATTAAAATGTTTGAATTATGTGAAAAATGAAATGTATTTGCATTCAAGGAAGAAATAAATGATGGGTATTGTGTGAGAAAGGTGTTTGTGTGAATTTTTGGAAAACAATGTGAAAAGTGGGATAAGTGAAGAGAAAGGTTGAATTGTGAGATTAAGATATGGGTGAGTGTGGAAGAGTTTATGTTGAAGAACAAAGTGTTTGAAAGAATGAAAATTAAAAGTTAGATTTTAAGAAGCAAAAGTGTGTGATAATAGAAAAGTATATATATAAAATTTGAGAAATAAGACTTGTGTGTTGAAAGAAGTACAAAAATGAAACGTTCAAAAGTAAAGTTAAAAGTGCTGGAGTTCAAGCCCGAAGAAAGGTATGTCTTTATTTTCAGTAAATTTCAATTATTTTATTATTAATTATTAAATGTATTTTCTAATCCCTGTTTTTCTTGTTTTTCATGTTTTATTTGCACAAACTGCGAGGAATGGTACCGGTCGAGGGAACAAAAGGACAAGGAGCTAATGACGTCAGTCGCCTCTATCCAGCCGGGTAGAGGTGCTACGGGCGGAACCACCAGGTCGTAGCCCCCGGTGACTGTGAGTATTTCTAAACTTAGAAAACCTTTAGGGGCCCCTTGATGTGGTATGCGTGAACCATTCCTTTAGGTCCTTGTAGTAACTTCAATTTAATTAGCTTTACTTTTTTTATTTTATTTTAGATCCCTAAACCCCTTTTACACACGCTCAAAGTCCTAAGGGTTAGTAATAACAAATTTTTTTATCCCATACAACAGTAGTGACACTTAAGGACAAAAAAGTAAGGACCGAGTCTTAAAAAATCTAGACTTAGGAAGCATGCACACTTTAGGATAGAAACTTATAACATAGAATATTTAGTGACATCTCACTTTAGAATTAGTAAACATCTTTAAATTAGAATTCAATCAATTAAAAAATTTTAGCCAATAATTGACTTAGGACATTTCAAAACCACATAACGTATTGCACACACTTAGATTTGTTTGCTAGGACAACCGACTCTAGTTTTAGGTTAGGCCGGTGTTTATTTCCTTATTGCACTGTGACAGGTTTTTTTTCGAGTTTTATTGCATGCTGGTTGTAAAATGTTGGTGTGTTTGTTTATTTATTTTTACTGCACTATGTGTTGGTTTGATTGACGATTAGATTACCCATAGGCTAGGAGCGATCTGGATTGTTAATATGATTTTCTGCAGGTGGCCACACTCATGCAGGGCAGAAAAAGAAGGGCTAATTAATTAATAATAAATAAATGCTACAGGTGCTTCAGCTGCTTAGCCCCCAAATGAAGAAGAGTGTGGCCAAGTGTGGCTTAATAATTTAAATTCAATTGCATATATATATATATATATATATATATATATATATATATATATATATATATATATATATATATATATATATATATATATATATATATATATATATATATATATATATATATATATATATATAACTGCGTGAGATGATTTTTATTATAAATTGCTTAGGATAACCCTGCAGGTGGTTTATATTTTTCTTTTCTTTCTGTGAAATGTAATGTAAATGTAAATGCGTTTGAAAAATATTATAAATTGTGAAAGTGATTTTGAAAGTGGGATATTACATCCAATTTGGAATCCAAAGAAAGGAGAATATACCTTAAAGGATTATTTTCTTTTATTTGGAAAGCCAAATTAGGATGATTCAATATTCAAATAGAAAAGAAAATACCCCTCTTAGGGATGAGTTTCTTTTCATTTGGATATCCAGAACCTGGCGGAACCGAGAAGCTCGTAGAAGAAGAAAAGACAGAACGAGAAGATGGAAGAAAGAAGACGAAGAAATAAAGATTCAAGGAACAGTATATCCCAGTTCAAAAATCACTTGCGTCATTCTTAGGATTAGAATCCGGGTTTGTTGTTAGTGGTGCCCGGCCACTTTACCTTTTTGCAAATTCTGGGTGTAATATGGACATTGGACATTATATTTTGGATTATTTAAATTGATTGTTTATATTGTTTGTGCAGTAGATTTTTTTAGGACCTTGTATGTCGTGTTTTGTTTTAGCCTGGATTCGAATCAGAGAGATTTTTTTTCATAAGGGTACGCTTAAAATTCTTCTACTTGTAATTTTAAATAAAAATTTTTAGGCTCACATAGTAACTCTAACGATCTAAAAAGTAAGCTCGGGACCGCCGAGAGTCAGCATAAGCATATTAATACTTTCTCTTCCTTGTTAGGCACCTCCCTGCCTGCGGGTTCTGGCAGACCACTTGACCTATGAGGGTGCAGTTCTGTCAAGGGGAAGTTGTGCAATCTCTAGGAAAAAACCTATTTTCTAAGCCTAATTTTAAAACTGCTTCATATTCATTTTATGCATTCGAGTCAATTAGCATGCATTGCATTAGATACAAATTAAAAAAGAGTCTAAAATATTAATTGCATTTTTAGACATTTTTCACCCTGCATAAGTTAAGGGGCCAATTAGGAACTGTCTTAGATGTCGGCCCCCAATTCATTAAAACTTAAACAACGTTCCTACCCATCTTTCATAAGAGACTGGACACATGGTTTTAAAGCGCCTAGGTGGTTAGCTGACTCCCTAATCCAGGCCGGGGTAAGTCCAGATTTGCACTTCATTAGTTAGGTTCGGGTCGCTACTTTGTAGTACCCAAATTAGATTTAGGTTCTGAGGCAGATTCTTTTTAGATCTTAAGTCCTCGCCCTCCGGGAATATAATCCCAAATTTCTAATAAAATGTCAACTTAAACATAAAATTTTTCTCTTAAAATGTAAAGCTCAATATAGGATAGACTGAGGTTGTCTCTGAGCTTCTCAGAATCCGACACCTCCTACTTTTCATACTTTGACTCGCTAATAAATGTTCAACATTGAGCTTTCACCTTGAAAAATTCCTACTTCTGTTCCTTGTCTTTTACTTTGTAGTCAAAGGGTATGAAATCACTGCTTTAATCGAGAGTTTTCTTAGGAGCATTCCTCCTAGAATGTAATTAACTATAGGAGCTTGCTCTTATAGGGATTTGAGAACCCCAGACTAAAATAAACCTTGTTTTATTTGTATAAAACAAGGGAAGAATCTTTGGGAACGTAGATATTTTTTTAAAACCTCATTTCTAATTTTGGATAGACTTGTAGAATGTTATTATTATCTTTTCAGATAATATAATATTATACTTATTATATTCAACTTTAGAAATGATGAATTTTATAAAACTTATTTTCGCTTTTAGACTTCTTGAATAATGTTATGTTCATCTTTTAAGATGATATAATATTATTCTTGCCATATCTAAACAAAAGAATGAATAAACTTTTTCAAAAAACATATTTCTATCTTTAAATATATTCTATAGAATTTCATGTTCATCTTTTGAGATGATATGTTATTCTTTGAACTATGTTTGATTATAGAAATTTTAATTTTTAACATCCTATTCTGATGTTGAATCCATTGTAGAATATTGTGTCGGCCTCTCAAGACTGTACTTTATTCTCAATGTAGTATTCGATTACAAAATAGGAGAAATCAAAATTTGCGTGGTGTGACACAATTTTTTTCCCACCAGGAGCGAAATAATTTCTATACAAAGTGATCATGGAGGAGAATTTGAAAATGAAAGATTTGAAAATTTCTGTAAAGAAAAAGGGATTGATCACAATTTTTCTGCACCTAGAACCCCTCAGCTAAATGGGGTAGTTGAAAGGAAAAACAGAAGATTAATAGAAGCCGCCCGAGCAATGTTGGCAGAATACTCACTTCCTAGATATTTTTGGGCTGAGACGGTTAGCACTGCATGCTATGTTCTGAATAGGGTGAATGTGAGATAAAATTTGAATAAAATACCCTATGAGTTGCTAAAAGGTAGAACACCTAGTTTATCTCATTTGCATGTATTTGGTTGCAAGGTGTTCATACATAATAATGGAAAATCTGCCTTAGAAAAATTTGATCCAAAATCAGATGAAGGAATTTTTGTTGGATATTCAAGTATTGGAAAATCTTATAGGGTATTTAACAAAAGAACTTTAGTCATTGAAGAAACCACACATCCTGTATTTGATGAAAGTTGAAATTTAGAAGAGCCAAATGTTGTTGAAGAAGAAATTGAAGAAAACTCCCAAAAGATTGATAGATTAAATTTGGAAGAAAATGTGGAAGAAAATTTGGAAAGAGAAAATCCTTTGCCTAGAGATTTGAGATTTTCTAAAAACTACCCGAAGGAATTGATTATAGGTGAACCAAGTGAGGGTGTTAGAGCTAGGCGTGGATTAAACAAGGAAGTCAATCATTTAGCCTTTATTTCAACTATTGAACCCACTAACATTGATCAAGCACTTTTTGATGAATTTTGGATATTGGCCATGCAAGAAGAGTTAAATCAATTTGTAAGAAATAAAGTTTGGGAATTAACTACAATGCCAAAAGATCAAAGTGTTGTTGGAACCAAGTGGGTGTTCAAAAATAAAATGAATGACTCAGGAGTAGTCATTAGAAATAAGGCTAGATTAGTTGCTGAGGGGTATAATCAAATTGAAGGAATTGATTTTGAGGAAACTTTTGCCCTTGTAGCTAGACTTGAAGCAATTAGGGTTTTACTAGCCTTTGCCTGTTTTAAAGGTTTTAAATTGTTTCAAATGAATGTCAAGAGTGCCTTTTTAAATGGGGTAATTGAGGAAGATGTTTTTGTAGAACAACCTCCAGGTTTTGAAAATTCTAAATTTCCAAATCATCTTTTCAAGTTAAAAAAGGCATTATATGGATTGAAACAGGCACCTAGGGCATGGTATGAGAGGTTGAGCACCTTCCTACTTGAAAGATCTTTTGAAAAAGAAAGTGTGGATACAACTCTTTTTTTAAGGAAAATTGGAAAGGATATACTTATTGTTCAAATTTATGTGGATGACATCATCTTTGGATCTTCAAATAAAAATCTTTGTGATGATTTTTCTAAAATAATGAGTAGTGAATTTGAAATGAGTCTAATGGGAGATTTAAATTCCTTTCTAGGATTTAGCATTAAACAACTTGAGGAAGATACATTTCTTAGTCAAACTAAATATATTAAGGACGTCCTCAAAAAATATGAAATGGACAATGCTAAACCTGTTAGTACACCAATGAGTTCCTCAGTTCAGTTGGATAAGGACCTTAAGGGAAAATCTGTTGATCAAAAGAAATTTAGAGGGATAATTGGATCTTTACTTTACTTGACTACTAGCTGACCAGATATTATGTTCAGTGTTTGCTTATGTGCTAGATTTCAATCAGATCCAAAAGAATCACATTTGACAGCAGTGAAAAGGATTTTAAGATATTTACTAGGAACTCAAAACTTAGAGATTTGGTATCCTAAGTTTAGCTCTTCATTTGAAATTATTAGTTACTCCGATTCTGACTTTGCAGGCTGTAGAGTGGATAAGAAAAGCACTTCTGGAACATGTCAATTCATTGGAAATTCATTAATTTCATGGTCTAGTAGAAAATAAAATTCAATGGAACTATCTACTGCATAAGCAGAATACATTGCATTAGGAAGTTGTGTGGCACAAGTACTTTGGTTAAAACAACAGTTGATTGATTTAGGATTAACTATATGCACTATTCTAATCTATTGTGACAATACTAGTGCTATTTGCATTTCCAAAAATCCTATTCAACATTCTAGAACCAAACACATTGACATAAGGCATCATTTCATAAGGGATCATGTATCCAAGGGAGAAATTGAACTCACACATGTTTCAACTGAAAATCAACTTGCAGACATTTTTACAAAACCTTTAGCCTTTGATACTTTTAGTATATTAAGAACAAGGCTTGGTGTTATTGATTTGAATGCTTAAATAAAAATGTTTTTGCAACATTGATATTTATGTTTTCTTAGTTTATTTGTCTTTGATTTTTGTTTTGAATTTTATGATTTTTTTTTGTGTTTTTATTCTGTGGTTTTGTCTTTGTTTTCTATGTTTTAAATGTTTTGTTGTGTTAGTGTTTATTTTTTTGTTGTGATTGTTTTAGTTTGTCTTTATTAAAAACTTCAGTGTATTTTTTTTTCTTAGTTGTTTTTAATATTATGAAAAGAATATGTAATCCTTTTCATTAATATCAATGCTTGTTGTACTTGTTTCAAATTTGGTTTGTTTTTGGAATGAGGTTAATTTTTATGAATTTCATTAGTCTTATTTAATCTTAATTGTGCTTAAATTAGATTGTAATTTGAGATTAATTAGATTAGAAAATCTAGTCTTTCTAAATTTAAAAGTTGTTTATAACTTGTTATAATTAGAACTTTTAAATTCATGTCTATTCATTTAGACTACATAAAAGTTAATATTATTATTGCAAAATAGATGTTTTCTTATTTTGTATTTCTATGCTCAAGTGATATTTATGCACTTAGAAATATTTGAAATTTTAGATTATTGATTTTGGAAAGATTTCGTCTCAATTACTCTTGAAAATTGTACAAAGAGTACAAAAATTAAAAGGAATGCGCAAAGGATCACAAATATGAAAAAGAGGCACAAAATTAGCCCAATGCCAAAAGATGCACAAAAATGTGCCCAAAAATTTGAAAAAGATGCGCAAAGTGCCACATGTGGTAATTCTCTTCTTTCCAAATTCTTTCAATCTCTTAATTCAAATTGATCTTATGTTCATTTATATTCTATTGAACTTTGAAATATAGAATTTTTATACATCTCTCTTATAATGATTTTCTATATTCGAATGTCTAAATTGAATCATGTCTTTGATAAATTCTTCTTACTTACAATGTTATATCACTTCTTAAATTTTATAAATTTCTATGATTGACCTAATGTTATTAGTTTTAGATTGCATACCTTATGACAATCACCATTTAGATTAAATTTTCAAATGAATTTCATATAATTATTTACATTTCTTGTCTTTTTCTTCTTCACTTTTTGTTGTTGTCAAAAAGGGGGAGAAATTATTATGTTTGTATGTTTTGTTTTGTTTTAATTATTTTGTTTGCATTTTGGTTTTGTGTTTAACTTTGTAATTTTGTTAAATTTTTTTTTTTGAAAAACAAAAATTTTGTTCTTTGGTTCAAAATGCCTCCTTATTTTTATGAATTCATCAATTCAGGGGGAGTTTAGGAGATTTGTATAAATTAAAATCATACAAACAATAATTGTTTTGCCATCATAAAAAAGGAGGAGATTGTTAAAATAGTTGCTATTTGCATGCTTTACATTTTTGCAACTTATATAGTTTTGATGATTCCAAACATTATTGTTCAAATGTGTAGTTATCTCCTAACAATTTTATAAGATTTATATTTGCTCTTGTGTGTACTAACATTTCAGGAAAATCAAACTCCAGACTACGAAAACTTCAAATCAAATTCAACATGAGATACTTTGTGATTTTGAAGCTTGTATTTTTTCTTTGAATTAAATTTGAAAGGGAGTGATTGTAATTGAGTGAATAAAAACATACACACACACATAAGGAGATCATAAAAATTTTATACTGATCGTACTGGACGATATCCGTTCGTACGGGACGATCAGTCAATTATCTCCTAATGAGCACATAGAACGAATAGGAACTGTCTTGAAAAATTTTTCTAAGTCCTATTCGTCCAGGACAAAATTAATTATCGTCCAGGATGATCTGGTCTCTATAAAATTTTCGTCCAGAAGAAATTAATTATTGTCAGAAAACGATCTGCTATATGTAAAAATTTCGTCCAGACGAAATTAATTATCGTCCAGGACGATCTGGTCTCTGTAAAATTTTCGTCCAGACAAAATTAATTATCGTCAGAAAATGATCTGCTCTCTGTAAAAATTTCATCCAGACGAACCAATTTTTGTCCAGACGATTAACCGACTTAGAACGAGTTTTAGCAGTTTTCTAGACTGACCTTGTAATAACCGAGTTTGTACGGGACGATCAGCTGTACGAAGACATTTCGTACACATATACAAATAGGGTCGTTTCAAAGCATTTAAGTAAAATTGTCCAGGACGATCCATGATCGTACGGGACAATCCTCTGCGTACAGAATTGAAAACTTGCAGTTTTTGGGCAGATTTTCTTGTCTTTTGTATATATAGTCCAAATTAGACTGCCACCATATCTTTTTGTCATTTGATCTTTGTGCCTCTTGAGAGAATAGCTAAGGAGAGAGTGAAAGAGTGCATTCAAAGGAGGATACCTACCATTGGAGCGTGAATTGGGATTACTTCACTCTTTTCTTTCTTCCTTTTAGATTTCTTGTGAGAAGATCAATCAAGGAGATCCGGTTCGCTGCCGACACTTGGAGAGTGTGAATAGCCGAAAGGATCGCTTCCTACACTTGGAGAGTGTGAACAGCCGGAAGGATTCTCTGCCCACACTAGGAGAGTGTGAAAGGACGGACGGTTCTCTACCAACACTGGGATTATGTGAAAGGACGGACGGTTCTCTGCCAACACTGGGATTGTGTAAAAAGATGACGGTTCTCTGCCGCACCGGGTAGTGGTGAAAAGAGTGTGTTGTAATGGCTTCTTTGCCTTGCTGTGGGTGCAAAAGGAGAGTCACTATTGATTTTAGTGCAATACTCAGAGGGTGCCTTTGAGGAGTGAATGTAGGTCTGGTTATAGACCGAACAACTATAAATCTGGTGTCATTTACAGTTTTTTTTGTTTCTGCATTTTATTTAATTTTTAACAACTTTGTGGTTGAAAAATATTTTCTAGAAAAACTTTAAAAGAAAAATTTTCATTTCGGTTCAACTTAATCTTCAAAGGGGGATTAAATTTTTAAACTACCAATTCACCCCCCCTCTTGGTAGCCTTGAGACATTAACTTAGGCTTAACAACCTAATTACTATATTCAACAACATTAACTTAATACCTCTGTAATTCGTACAATCTTGTGCATCACCTTTATTCTTAAAAATAGGAATTAACACACTCATTCTCCACTCATTTGGCATCTTCTTAGTCTTCAAAATAGTATTAAAAAGTTTAGTAAGCCATGAAATCCTTCATCTCCAAAGCATTTCCACACCTCTATTGGAATATCATCAGGTCCAACAGCTTTTCCACCCTTCAATTTCTTTAAAGCCTCTCTAACTTCAGTTTTACTAATACGCCGATTAAAACATAAATCTTTATTTTCATCTAGGGTGCTAAGGTCACTATAGTCAATCTTATTTTCACAATTTTCATTAAAAAGTTTAGCAGAATATCTCATCCATAGCAATAACAAAAAAAAAAAAAAAATCTTCTCATACAAGAAATTGATTTTCACAACCTACAGTAAACAGTTATATGCAACAAACAATTACATGCAGCAAAAAGTTACATAAGACAATAATAAACATCAACAACTGATTGCGTTTAGTGCAATAACAAACAACTACTAATAAGTATCACCAAATATTCATAAACATCATAATTACATAAGACAATTTATTCGTTTAAAAGTATAAACTGAAATAAGTACACATGATGCTAAAAGAATTAAACAACTACTCTAAATTCGTCGACCCATCCTTTGCTGAAGCTACCTCCGCTGAAGCTACCTCCTTTCCATTGAACTTCTCCCTCATTTTTAACATTTCATCTAACAACTGCATCTTCATTTGTATATGTATCTATTCCTGTAGCTGCACTTGCCAATCAACTTGTGATTTCCTTACTTATTCTAGCTCCCCTTGAAGGGTAGCTACCATTTTTGCTATATAAGGACTCCTGGGGACTTGCTACGAAGATGGAGCCACCAGAGGTCATCCTCTGATATGCATGGGCTTGCAAATCTAAATCATAAACATTGCCATATTGCATTCCTCCTACCGCTTGTAACCAAATGCGATACTCAGAATACTCTATAAGCCTTTAGAAGAAATCTCACCTATTGTAACCTAGCTCTCTCGAAGCCTTGTATACTCCTACTATGAAAGTTAATCAAAATTTAAGTAATTTACACATAAGATAAAAAGTATTAAATATATATACTTACTTGGGATTTTCTTGCTCGCTCATCAATCCATTGTTGGTCCTCTTACCGCTTATGGGTATGATTATGCAATTCAAAATGAGTCGGTTCTCTACCCAACATCTCTATCTATAATAGACTTATATTAATATTCCTATTAAAGAAATTTTTAAAAAACTTTTAAAATTCCTTATCAAATGTCCCTTGTGCTCATCAAACTACCCATGCCCCCAAAATCAGAAGCTCTGTTCTGTCCATTTTTGTCCCTCCTACTATACTCTACGCCACCTCAAGCATTATTCAACTAAACCCATACACTCTCTCCAATCCATAGTGTCCGCTCACCAGACTTTCTAATGTCTGCAAATATGTCATGCATTCACTTCTCAAAATTCTTTCCAATTTTATCATTGTGCTGGGGCAACAAAAAAAACTTTTTGTATTTAAAAACATACAATATAGAATATATATATATATATTTATTAGCTTAAAAAAAATTCAGAATATATTTGTATAATAACAACCTTAAACTCTCTAAACCATATTTTCGCACTTCTTTTGGGAATTTTTTTCTAAGAAACATAAGGAGCATCATACCTGCTCTATATTATATCCTATATTTTATGTGTTGGTTGTTTTGACAGGTACAACCTATAAAAAATATGTTAGGTGAGAAAAATATTTATTCAATTTTAGTTACATGTTAATAATATTATAAGTATGTATCTGTCACTATCAGGTTCAATCAATATTTGATAATCTGTCGCCTGCTTTACTGCAGCTGTGGTTGAAGGTCCACCTGTAGTTGGCTAAGAGGGTGGTGGGGGATAGTATGGCGGAATATATGGTGGATATGTATAATAAGGAGGGCCACAATAAGGTGGGGGTGGGTAGTAAGGGTAGAAGGGGGTACTCTATGCGGTGTATAGTGAAGGAAAGCAGGGGTTTGGTGAGTAGAACTGCAGGCTATAGACTCCAAGAGTGGGTAAAGGTGTGGTATGCTGACTATGAGTGGTAAGCTAACTATGAGTGGCAGGCTGAGATGAAGTGGTCCCCTTTATACATACAGACCTACTGGATGGGCCACCAGTCATCTTCTTGCTGCACATATTAAAATTTTTTTTGATCAATCCTCTATTAGGCTCTTCAACTGAAGCCATCTACAAAGAAAAAATAAGAAATGTTAGAAACATAAATTATAACAAAATTATAATATAAAATAATGCAAAAATTAAATAAATATAATTCAACAACAATAAAATAAAAAAAACTAACTGCTGTAATGATGTTCAAATAAATCATATTGTCAAAAATTATTATCTTACATTAAAATATTATTTATTGATTCACTTTCATATGATGATACATTTTCACCCATATCATATTCCTCATGACTTTTCTCTATGTTTAAATCTACTTTCTCTAACTATAACTCACTCTCAATAATTGAAATTTGTTCATCCACATCGATAGTAAGATTTTTAAAAATTGACATATACTCTTCTTGATGTGATGATGGTATTGAAGTGGTTTTCTCAATTACTTCCATTAATTTGGTCTTCATAACTACAAGTCAATCCTATTTATCTCATAATTTGCTTGGATAGTTAGCATAATAGACTTGGCTTGCCTGACAAGCAATAATGAATGAATCAAACTTTGTATATATCCTACACTAATTTACTTTTGTTATACCACAAATTGGTTGTAATCTTGTTCCTCTATTTTGTACTGGATCAAATCATTCACAATTGAATAGATACATATTATTCTCATGATTAAGATATTCCACCTGTAATATTTCTTGTAATACCCAGTACAACTCAAAATCATCACTTGTATGGGTGTTCACTCTTACACATACACAAGATCTTTCTATCTTCCTACCTTCAAACCAATTTTTTATTTGGAATTTATAGCCAATAAAAAAAAATTGATAACATTTAACTAATCTATTTAGTCCCCAAGCTAGCTCAAGTAGCTCTTGATACTATGAATCACTATCTTGAGTGTGCACCTAATAATAAATAAAGTATATTATTAGCATATTTATTACATACTATACTAACTAATTAAGACGAAATACTCAAAATAAATAGTAAAATAATATACCACATTTTTAAACCAAGTAGTGAATTCTTTTTCCAATATCTTCTAAACTTCTGCTGGTTCTGATGTACTTAAACCATTAATGAACCTTCTACAAACTTTAGGATTTAGATCGAAATGAATAACAAATATATGAACATGCTAACTAATACTTACTTGAAATATAGCTCAACTTCATCAAAGTTAAGTAAGATATATAATGTGTAATAACACCTTCTCGTAGAATGTGTTCATTATGCCATCTCATATGTGTAGCAGATCTCATGTGTGCATAAAATCATTGTAGTATAGAAATCATTAGTAAGTAAAACATTCTATTGATAGGTACTTCCTTCAGCTTTTTTTATTCTAGACTTCAGTTTAAATATTGGTGTTAAGCTGCATGCAACAAATTGGTTGTTAAGCATCAAGGCAGGTAAGCTGCATGCAACAAATGCTTTTAGAGAGTGTAAGAGTTGCACCCCTTCCATATTGGTTGTTAAGCTGTATGAAACAAATCATAAAAATTTTATACCTCCTTATTTGATAACTCTTCTTTATATTATTCAAATATTATTCCCGCTATATCATGAACTAATTCCTTAAGATGTGGTAGGATTCTTTCATCCTCAGCTATATTACTACTTGTAGATGGGCCGCATTAAGAATCAAAATGTGGCTCGTGCTCACCATGATAAGTACAACACCAATATTCTAGCATAAACCTTCTATAATACAGATCAATAATTACATCATCTTGTCTTAGATGCACTTGATTTTTATGTTTAGAACATGGACATTGAAGCATTTATCTAAGATGAAGATAAGCAGTTGATTTGCTATCTAAATGAAAATGTTCACCTCATTAATGAACTAATATGTTAATGTCTTTCTTCTTTATGCCAATTAGTTATACATCAACCTTCTTTGATTTTTAATATTCATAATATACCCTACATATAATATGAAGCAATTAGATATTGTTAGAAAATCTTTTAAAGAGAAATAGACAAATTTCAATGTGCCTTTTATCGATTTCCTAATGATAACTCCACTGGAGATATTTCTGCGGCTATGGTCTTCAATCGTAAGGCAACTCTTTCACTCTCTCTAAACATATTTTGCATAAGCGCTTTTCCAACATTTTAATATGTTTCACCACATCTTATTCTATAACCCTTACATAAGAATGAGGGGAATTTTATATCTCACAATACAAGTCTCACCACATCTTGCTAACATAAACTCCCTCTCAAGTCTCACTACATATTCTACACATCAACTTCCTCTCAAATCTCACCGCATTCATATTTTTTAACCATCCAATTTTAATTATACTAACAATATACACCTCAAATCCCTCTATAGACTCAACAACAAGAAGAATATCATGAAAAAATGCATATATCATCATATAATATATTTATGATGTCTATTGAGAAAATTCATGAAAAAAAAAATGTTGAGTCTAGTAATTAGGTTGTTAAGCCTAAGTAATTGTCCCACGGCTACCAAGAGGGGGGTGAATTGGTAGTTTTAAAAATTTTAAACCCTCTTAAAATTAAAGTTGAACCGAAATGAAATTTTCTTTTAAAGTTTGTAGAAAAATGTTTTTCAACCACAGAGTTGTTAAAACTGAAATTTAAAATGCGGAAACGTAAAAGCAATAAAGTAAATGACACCAGATTTATAGTGGTTCGGTCTATAACCAGACCTACATCCACTCCTCAGAGGCTCCCTCTGAGTATTGCACTAGTACCACAAAGTGACTCTCCTTTAGCACCCACAGCAAGGCGGAGAAGCCTGTACAAAACACTCTTTTCACCACTCCCCGGTGCGGCAGAGAACCGTCGTCCTTTTACACAATCCACAGTGCTGGCAGAGAACCGTCGTCCTTTCACACTCTCCTAGTGTGGGCAGAGAACCGTCGTCCTTTCACACTTTCCTAGTGTGGGCAGAGAACCCTACGGCTGTTCACACTCTCCAAGTGTAGGCAGAGAACCTTCTTCCTTTTACACTCTCCTAGTGTAGGCAGAGAACCCACGTCTGTTCACACTCTCCAAGTGTCCGCAGTGAACCGGACCTTCTTGAATGATCTTCTCACAAGAATCTAGAAGGAAGAAAGAAAAGAGTGAAGAAATCCAATTTCACAAGTAGAGATTCTTACCTTAGCAATCCAAGTGAAGCCTTCTTGCTCCAATGGTAGGAATCCTCCTTTGAATGCTCTCTTCCACTCTCCCCTTGGCTATTCTCTCAATAGGCACGAAGATCAAATGACAAAAAGATTGGGTGGCAGTCTAATTTGGACTATTTATACAAAAGACATGAAAAACCGCCCAAAAACTGCAAATTTCCAATTCTGTACGCAGTGGATCGTCCCGTACGATCCTGGATCGTCCTGGACGATTTTACTTAAACGATCTGAAACGACCCAATTTGTATATGTGTACGAAATGACTTCGTACAGCTGATCGTCCTGTACGAACTTGGTTCATCTAGTACGAACGATTATTACAAGGTCGGTTCTAGAAACTGCTGAAAAACTGTCCTAAGTCGGTTTATCGTTTGGACGAAAATGTGTTCGTCTGGACGAAAATTTTCCAGAGAGCCGATCGTCCTGGACGATTCTTTATTTCGTCTGGACGAAAAATTTCCAGAGCGCCCATCGCCGCGGACGATAATTTGCTTTCGTCTGGACGAAAATTTTCCAGAGAGCTGATCGTCCGGTACGATAATTATTTTCGTCTGGACGAAAATTTTCCAGAGGACTGGTCGCCTCGTACGATGGTAAAATTCATCTGGACGAAAATTTTACAGAGAACCCATCGTCCGGGACGATATTAAAATTCATCCTGGACGAATAGGACTTAGAAAAATTTTTCAAAGCAAGTTCCTATTCGTTCCAAGTGCTCTATAGGAGATAACTGACAGATCGTCCAGTACGATAAATATCGTCCTGTACTATCAGTATTGAATTTCATGATCTCCTAATTTGTGTGTGTGAGATTTTATTCACTCAATTACAATCACTCCCTTTCAAAATTAATTCAAAGAAAAGACAAACTTCAAATAAACAAAATATCATATGTTGAATTTGATTTGAAGTTTTCGTAGTCTGGAGTCTGATTTTCCTGAAATGTTAGTACACACAAGAGCAAGTGCAAATCTTCTAAAATTGTTAGGAGATAACTATACATCTGAACAATAATGTTTGGAATCATCAAAACTACATAAGTTGTACAAATATAACTCATTCAAATAGCAACTATTCAAACAATCTCCCCCTTTTTGATGATGGCAAAACAATTATTATTAGTATGGTTTCAAGATAAAACAAATCTCTTATCTCCTAAACTCCCCCTGAATTTATGAGTACATTAAAATAAGGAGGCATTAAAGAACAATATTTTTGTTTTTC
Source organism: Dendrobium huoshanense (assembly GCA_016618105.1). NCBI lineage: Eukaryota > Viridiplantae > Streptophyta > Magnoliopsida > Asparagales > Orchidaceae > Dendrobium > Dendrobium huoshanense. Next base: position 57,391,607 of record CM028343.1, read on the forward strand.
AAAAAATTTTAACAGAAAATACAAATCACAAAAACATAGAAAACACAAACCACAAAAACACAAACACAAACATAATAATTTCTCTCCCTTTTTGACAGCAACAAAAAGTGAAGAAGAAAAAGACAAGAAATGTAAATAATAATATGAAATTCATTGTTAAAATTTAATCTAAATTGTGATTTGACATAGGGTATGCAATTTTAAACTAAAGATATTAGGTCAATCATAGAAATTCATAAAATTTATGAAATGATATAACATTGTAAGTAAGAAGAATTTATCAAAGACATGATTCGATTTAGACATTTTGATTATTGAAAATCATTACAAGTGAGATGTAAAAAAAATTCTATATTTCAAAGTTCAATAGAATATAAATGAACAGTAGATCAACTTGAATTAAGAGATTAAACGAATTTGGAAAGAAGAGAATTACCTCATGTGGTGCTTTGCACATCTTTTCAAAGTTTTGGAGCTCATTTTTGTGCATTTTTCTTTGGTTGGGCTTATTTTGTGCCGCTTTTTCACTTTGCAAATTTTTTGCGATTCCCTTTTGATTTTTGTACATTTGTACAATGTTCAAGAGTAATTTGACCAATTATAAATTTAGAAAGTCTAGATTTTCTAATATAGATAATCTCATATTACAATTGAATTTAAGCACAATGTAGATTAAAAACAATATTAATGAAATTCATAAAGATTAGCCATATTTCAAAACAAATTTAAAACAAACAAACTTTCATTGATAAAAAAAAAATTACATAAAAACATTGAACTTAAACAAAAACATAACAACACAACAAACAAAAAAAAATACAACAGACACACATATAAAAAAAAAACTTCTACTATTCTGGAGGAGGAGGAGGAGGAATGCCGCCAAAGAGGTTGAAGTAGGAGGCCATCAACATTACATTGGTATTTATTTCATGAACTTCATCTCTAATATTACCAATGTCATGTTGCTGCTGAGTAAGATGAGCATCAAATTGATCAAACCTTTGATCAATGTGAGTCTCTAGTCTATCAAATCTCTCAATCAGATTCTGATATTCTGATTGAGAAGCAGAACCTTGCACTCCTTCTTCTTCTTCTTCTTCTGATAAAAACTGTCTTATCCACTCAACCGCTGCATTCAATCGTCCCGACGTTTGAGAAAAAGAAAAAATTCGTACTGGACGATCACAGATCGTACAGACGATCCAATAAAAAACTGCTCTCAAAACGGTTTAAATTCGCGCAAACTGTTTCTTAACACATCGTCCCGTACGAAAATATTTCGTCCTGGACGATTGCCTCCAAAAAAAATTTTTGATTTTAAATTTTTTAATTTAACAAAATCAACAAAAATAATCAACAACACAGAAAACATAAGACAAAAATCATAAATCCAAAAACATTTCATACAAAAACACACAAAATTCACAAAATCACAAAAACAAAACACAACAAGTATCAATGTTGCGAAGACATTTTGGTTAAGCATTCAAATCAATAACACCAAGCCTTGTTCTTAAAGTACTGAAGGTATCAAAGGCTAAAGGTTTTGTAAAAATGTCTGCAAGTTGATTTTCAGTTGAAACATGTATGAGTTCAATTTCTCCTTTGGATACATGATCCCTTATGAAATGATGCCTTATATCAATGTGTTTGGTTCTAGAATGTTGAATAGGATTTTTGGAAATGCAAATTGCACTAGTATTGTCACAATAAATTGGAATAGTGCCTATAGTTAATCCTAAGTCAATCAACTGTTGTTTTAACCAAAGTACTTGTGCCACACAACTTCCTAATACAATGTATTCTGCTTCTGCAGTAGATAGTGCCACTGAATTTTGTTTTCTACTAGACCATGAAACTAATGAATTTCCAATGAATTGACATGTTCCAGAAGTGCTTTTCCTATCCACTGTACAGCCTGCAAAGTCAGAATCTGAGTAACCAATAATTTCAAATGAAGATCTAAACTTAGGATACCAAATTCCTAAGTTTTGAGTTCCTAGTAGATATCTTAAAATCCTTTTCACTGCTGTCAAATGTGATTCTTTTGGATCTGATTGAAATCTAGCACATAGGCAAACACTAAACATTATATCTGGTCGGCTAGCAGTCAAGTAAAGTAAAGATCCAATTATCCCTCTAAATTTCTTTTGATCAACAGATTTTCCCTTAAGGTCTTTATCCAACTGAACTGAAGAACTCATTGGTGTACTAACAGGTTTAGCATTGTCCATTTCATATTTTTTGAGGATGTCCTTAATATATTTGGTTTGACAAAGAAAAGTACCTTCCTCAAGTTGCTTAATGCTAAATCCTAGAAAGTAATTTAAATCTCCCATTAGACTCATTTCAAATTCACTACTCATTGTTTTAGAAAAATCATCACAAAGATGTTTATTTGAAGATCCAAAGATGATGTCATCCACATAAATTTGAACAATAAGTATATCCTTTCCAATTTTCCTTAAAAAGAGAGTTGTATCCACACTTCCTTTTTCAAAAGATCTTTCAAGTAGGAAGGTGCTTAACCTCTCATACCAAGCCCTAGGTGCCTGTTTCAATCCATATAATGCCTTTTTTAATTTGAAAACATGATTTGGAAATTTAGAGTTTTCAAAACCTGGAGGTTGTTCTACAAAAACATCTTCTTCAATTACTCCATTTAAAAAGGCACTTTTGACATCCATTTGAAACAATTTAAAACCTTTAAAGCAGGCAAAGGCTAGTAAAACCCTAATTGCTTCAAGTCTAGCTACAGGGGCAAAAGTTTCCTCAAAATCAATTCCTTCAATTTGGTTATACCCCTTAGCTACTAATCTAGCCTTATTTCTAATGACTACTCCTGAGTCATTCATTTTATTCTTGAACACCCACTTGGTTCCAACAACACTTTGATCTTTTGGCCTTGTAGTTAGTTCCCAAACTTTATTTCTTACAAATTGATTCAACTCTTCTTGCATGGCCAATATCCAAAATTCATCTGAAAGTGCTTGATCAATGTTAGTGGGTTCAACAGTTGAAATAAAGGCTGAATGATTGACTTCCTTGTTTAATCCACGCCTAGTTCTAACACCCTCACTTGGTTCACCTATGATTAATTCCTTTGGGTGGTTTTTAGAAAATCTCAAATCTCTAGGCAAAGGGTCTTCTCTTTCTAAATTTTCTTCCACATTTTCTTCCAAATTTAATCTATCAATCTTTTGGGAGTTTTCTTCAATTTCTTCTTCAACAACTTTTGGCTCTTCCATATTTCCATTTTCATCAAAAACAACATGTGTGGTTTCTTCAATGACTAAAGTTCTTTTGTTGAATACTCTATAAGATTTTCCAACACTTGAATATCCAACAAAAATTCCTTCATCTGATTTTGGATCAAATTTTCCTAAGGCAGATTTTCCATTATTATGTATGAACACCTTGCAACCAAATACATGCAAATGAGACAAATTTGGTGTTCTTCCTTTTAGCAACTCATAGGGTGTTTTATTCAAATTTGATCTCACATTCACCCTATTAAGAACATAGCATGCAGTGCTAACCGCCTCAGCCCAAAAATATCTAGGAAGAGAGTATTCTGCTAACATTACTCGGGCGGCTTCTATTAATGTTCTGTTCTTTCTTTCAACTACTCCATTTTGTTGAGGAGTTCTAGGTGCAGAAAAATTGTGATCAATCCCCTTTTCTTTACAGAAATATTCAAATCTTTCATTTTTAAAATCTCCTCCATGATCACTTTGTATAGAAATTATTTCACATCCTAGTTTTCTTTGTATCCAAGTTGAAAAATTTCTGAATTCCTCAAATGATTCACTCTTATGAAAAAGAAACTTGACCCAGGTGAATCTTGAAAAATCATCTACTATAACAAATCCATATACCTTTCCTCCTAGACTAACAGTGCTTACTGGTCCAAAAAGATCCATGTGTAGAATTTCTAAAGGTTTACTGGTCCTAAAATCTTTAATGGACTTAAAAGAGGACTTCACTTGTTTTCCTAATTGACATGCATCACACAGATGGTCCTTAGTAAAGTCTAGTTTAGGTATTCCTCTCACCAAATTCTTTTGGGTAATTTTTCTAAGATTTTTCATACTAGAATGACAAAGTCTCCTATGCCAAAGCCATGATTCATCAGAAACAGTTTTCAAACAAAAATCAGTAGGAGATTGAATACAATTTAAATCTAGCATGTAGACATTGTTCACCCTTTTTCCATTTAAAACAATTTTCCCATTTAGGCTAATTATGCAGCTAGTAGGTAAAAATTTTACAATATAGCCCTTATCACATAGCTAACTTATGCTAAGAAAATTATGTTTTAAGCCTTCAACTAATAAAACATTATCTATGAAAAAGTTTTTCAAATTTCCAATCATACCTGATCCAACCACTTTCTTTGTGGTATTATCTCCAAGTGTAACCTTGCCTCCACTCCTGGCTTCCAGCGTTATGAATTGAGCAGTATCTCCAGTCATGTGCTTAGAACATCCGCTGTCCAGGTACCATATACTCTCACGAGATCTTGTGTGAGAGTATTCCTGCAAAATTCTCAAATGTTAGACCTGGGAACCCAAACTAGTTTGGGTTCACCTTTATGAAATTTATAATCAGATGCATGTGTGATATGTCTAGGTTTATGCATCTTAGTTCTCCACACCAAATTAGGTTTCATCTTTAAAGTGCAGGTGTGAGATATATGTCCCAAAAATCCACAATTGTTACATTTAACATTAGGAAAAATATTCCTATGTTTTCTTTCATATGATTGTCTTCTAAGGGATTTCATAAATTTAGGATAATATTTAGGATTTGTAAAATCTTCAAGTTTAGGGGGGTTCCTATTATCCTCGAGAGCTCTTATAGTAAGTTTGTAAAATGAATTCATTTCCTCCAAGATTCGATTTGTATAATTGACTCTATATGTCTTGTGCTCAGATTCATCCTTAAATTTCTCAAATTCTTTTTCAAGTTCAGCATAGGATGATTTTAAATTCTCAAAATTTTTATTCAAGTCATCATATTCATCAAGTAGTTTCATGTGGTTGCTATCAATTAAAGCATGATCTTTCCTAAGGATTTCGTGTTCCTTATTAAGCTCTTCCAATTCTAAAACTAAACTAGCATGCATCTTTTTCATTTTCCTATATGCATCATGCATGTGTTCAGAAACTTCAAACAATTCATTATAAGTTAAATCACATACCTCTTCTTGATCTGATTGTTCAGCTTTATCTGTCATCAAGCAAAGGTTGGTGACTTCTTCTTCTTTTTCAGTCTCAGATGAGTCTGAAGCTGAGTCCGCCCAAAAAGCCTTTTGAAACTTCTTCTTGCCCTTCTTTACCATTGGTTTCTCCTCTACCTTCTCCTTGCTAGGAGTGGCTTTGAGTTTTGGACAATCAGTCTTTATATGACCTGGTTTCCTGCATTCATAGCAAATCACTTCATTAGAAACCTTGCCATTTCTGTTATACTTACCTCTATTCCATTGCTGGCGTCTCTTCTGCTTCCTCTTTAAGAAGCTTTTGAATTGTCTAGTCATCAGTGCTATATCATCTTCATCCTCAGGTTGTGAGTGTTCACTTTCTGACTCTTCCACATTTAATGCAATATTCTTGTCCTTTCTTGGTTCACCTGCATCAATCTTTCTTTGACTTACTCCTTGCTCGTAAGCAATGAGTGAACCAAGAAGATTGTCAATAGAATAAATGTTCAGATCTTTTGACTCTGTAATTGCAGTAATTTTAGCATCGTATGCAGTAGGTAAACAACGAAGAATCTTATTAACCATTTCAGCATTAGTTAATTCCTTACCAAGTGCATGCAAAGAGGTGACAATTTGAGTGAATCTTGTGTACATGTCAGATATTGATTCATTAGGTTTCATGCAAAATAATTCGTAGTCATGTAACAAGATATTGAGTCTTGATTGCTTAACCTCATTTGTTCCTTCATAAGTAATACAAAGTCTATCCCATATGTCTTTTCCGCTTTTACAAGTAGAAACTCGCATGTAGTCTTCAGATTTTAAAGCACAAAAGAAACTATTTAAACATTTCGCATTTAATTGTGCTAAGTCACGTTCTTCTATAGTCCAATCTGCATAGGGTGTATCTACCCTAATTCCATCAACTAATCTAGTTGGTTTTGTGTAACCTTCCTGGACTAACATCAACATGCGATAATCAAGTGACTGTAAGAAAGTAGACATGCGTGTTTTCCAAAAATCAAAAGGAATATTGTCAAACAGTGGAGGTCTAGTGATAGAGTAACCCTCAGGTGTGTTTCGGTTTCCAAATGTAGCCATCTACGTTAATCAAAAAGTAGTTCAAACTTATGATTTTGAAATAAAGCTCTGATACCACTTGTTGAGTCTAGTAATTAGGTTGTTAAGCCTAAGTAATTGTCCCACGGCTACCAAGAGGGGGGTGAATTGGTAGTTTTAAAAATTTTAAACCCTCTTAAAATTAAAGTTGAACCGAAATGAAATTTTCTTTTAAAGTTTGTAGAAAAATGTTTTTCAACCACAGAGTTGTTAAAACTGTAATTTAAAATGCGGAAACGTAAAAGCAATAAAGTAAATGACACCAGATTTATAGTGGTTCGGTCTATAACCAGACCTATATCCACTCCTCAGAGGCTCCCTCTGAGTATTGCACTATTACCACAAAGCGACTCTCCTTTAGCACCCACAGCAAGGCGGAGAAGCCTGTACAAAACACTCTTTTCACCACTCCCCGGTGCGGCAGAGAACCGTCGTCCTTTTACACAATCCACAGTGCTGGCAGAGAACCGTCGTCCTTTCACACTCTCCTAGTGTGGGCAGAGAACCGTCGTCCTTTCACACTCTCCTAGTGTGGGCAGAGAACCCTACGGCTGTTCACACTCTCCAAGTGTAGGCAGAGAACCTTCTTCCTTTTACACTCTCCTAGTGTAGGCAGAGAACCCACGTCTGTTCACACTCTCCAAGTGTTGGCAGTGAACCGGACCTTCTTGAATGATCTTCTCACAAGAATCTAGAAGGAAGAAAGAAAAGAGTGAAGAAATCCAATTTCACAAGTAGAGATTCTTACCTTAGCAATCCAAGTGAAGCCTTCTTGCTCCAATGGTAGGAATCCTCCTTTGAATGCTCTCTTCCACTCTCCCCTTGGCTATTCTCTCAATAGGCACGAAGATCAAATGACAAAAAGATTGGGTGGCAGTCTAATTTGGACTATTTATACAAAAGACATGAAAAACCGCCCAAAAACTGCAAATTTCCAATTCTGTACGCAGTGGATCGTCCTGTACGATCCTGGATCGTCCTGGACGATTTTACTTAAACGATCTGAAACGACCCAATTTGTATATGTGTACGAAATGACTTCGTACAGCTGATCGTCCTGTACGAACTTGGTTCGTCCAGTACGAACGGTTATTACAAGGTCGGTTCTAGAAACTACTGAAAAACTGTCCTAAGTCGGTTTATCATTTGGACGAAAATGTGTTAGTCTGGACGAAAATTTTCTAGAGAGCCGATCGTCCTGGACGATTCTTTATTTCGTCTGGAAGAAAAATTTCCAGAGCGCCCATCGCCGCGGACGATAATTTGCTTTCATCTGGACGAAAATTTTCCAGAGAGCTGGTCGTCCGGTACGATAATTATTTTCATCTGGACGAAAATTTTCCAGAGGACTGGTCGCCTCGTACGATGGTAAAATTCGTCTGGATGAAAATTTTACAGAGAACCCATCGTCCGGGACGATATTAAAATTCGTCCTGGACGAATAGGACTTAGAAAAATTTTTCAAAGCAAGTTCCTATTCGTTCCAAGTGCTCTATAGGAGATAACTGACAGATCGTCCAGTACGATAAATATCGTCCTGTACGATCAGTATTGAATTTCATGATCTCCTAATTTGTGTGTGTGAGATTTTATTCACTCAATTACAATCACTCCCTTTCAAAATTAATTCAAAGAAAAGACAAACTTCAAATAAACAAAATATCATATGTTGAATTTGATTTGAAGTTTTCGTAGTCTGGAGTCTGATTTTCCTGAAATGTTAGTACACACAAGAGCAAGTGCAAATCTTCTAAAATTGTTAGGAGATAACTATACATCTGAACAATAATATTTGGAATCATCAAAACTACATAAGTTGCACAAATATAACTCATTCAAATAGCAACTATTCAAACAAAAAATTCTTATGGTGGATTTTCATCAAAATAACGGCGAAAGTCAGCGACTGTGGTAAAAAACATTGGCAAACTCGATGGAAGTTCGTTGGGTTATGGGTCGATCTCGGCAGTGGCAGGATTAGGTTGAGTCGATGGAGGTGAGCTAAGCGAACAAAAAAGTACTGATAGAAAATATGCCGCATCATAATAAGGGTTTTATAGATTATTACGTCTTTAACGGAGAATAATACATCGGATATTTACTGGCATAATATACGCCAAAAATACCACCATTATATTACCGTCAAATTAACCATCGGTTCGAACACCGTAATTTCTAGTGTATCTTTTTATGCCAAAAGCTTCAACGGTAATCAATGAATTTCATATAGTGATCATCAACTATTGTCAGACTTCTGCCCGACTTATTAAACTATTGTAATTTCATAGTTTCAAAATTAAAGGATGGGCCAAGTTTTATAACTCAATCAAATTTAGTGGACTCATTTAGACTACTTGTGACCCCATGTTATTTTTCCTTTTTTAGGGGTTTTCAAGTAAAAATCCTTATGTTTTATCTTCTCTTTTTATGTGATTATTACCCATGTAATGCTAAGTCAAAAAATTCCCTAACTATATTGCCTCATATGTTCTAGCCTGTAACAGTTTGGTGCTATTTGTGGGAAATATCAATCCCACGATCCTAAGGACTACTTCAATGATCAACAGGCATACCAATTGTAGTAGGAATCTATCCACTCCAACACACATCAATCCAAGAATCAGTCTAGGAACTTGGGATGCCAGATATTTGCCTCTCTTTATCTTAGTGGGTGAAAACCTACTAGGGAAGGAACATTAGGACGATCCCTAGAATATCATATTAAAAAAAATAGAGGAATCTTAAAATGAGATCCTTCAGCTTCTATGAGGGATTCAATAACTAGTCCTAGCACAAAAAGAAGGGATTCATCTCCATTATGACCTGTCACTATCTGAGGATATTTTGAACTGAACATCTTCAAGAAGACAATCTTCTCCCCTAGTCAAGGGGTTGACCTATGCCCAATAAGGCATCGACCTCATTGACATGATTAGATTTATACATACTTCTTGTAGATGTTAACTAACATGTATTCCTCCAATTATCACTTAAAACTTGGCCCGACATCTTGTTACTGAACTCCCTTTATTGACCTCAAATTTAGCTTGCAAAATCATCTCGTCGATCACTGATAAGTTTCAAATCAGGCTAAATTTGAGTTAATTGAAGTACATTTGATCACATAAATTAAATTCTATGATGTCAAGTTTAAGTCGACTCAATCGAGCTTGACTTGACCCCAACATCATCACCAATCATTAAATTAAATTAATTGAGCATAATTTAATTAAATTTTTTTATTAATAATTAAATAATTATATTTGAGCCTTACCAAGTCATTTTTGACTAGACACGTGACAAAAATTATTAAAATTTATTTTGTTATTAATAAAATAAATTCAAACAAGAAAAATCACATCGATTTAGCTTTTTAAACTTAGTTTAAAGCTCATCGGCTCCAATCAACTTAATTAAATGTGATCAACCCAATCCTTAATTAAATCGATGTGAATCAGCTTAAATTAATTCAATTAAATCTGTACTCTTGGCTTATTTTAGTTATGTTCTTTATATCCAAAATCAAACTCTTAAATCTCTTAAAACATCCATTAATCTAAGGCTATATTTTAAATGAATAAGAGAAGGGTAGATTGGTCTTTTGTCCCATATAATAAGCTTCTAGGTTAAATATGCATTGGGGGGTTATTTGGGAGGAATATTTATTTGGTCCCTTGCTTGTGTCATGCGATCCACAGAGTGGAAAGGGAGAGACAGAAGAAAGAGGCAAGTGGGAGAGAGATTTCAGGCATTTTGCTTGTGTGATTTGCTTCGATAATTAATATGTAGAACAATCTTTCTATCTTAGTCTGCCTTAGTGAGCCTTCCTGGTTTAATTTTACCCTGAGCTCCATAAGTCTTCATCCACGTTTTAGCTTAATGTGGTGGCATGGCTTGGATCACTTGTTATTATGTATAATTTGCTATTCTTATTTTGGTTTTATCTTAAATTTAGGTAATTATTTCTACTTTATCTATAATCTTTTATGTTATAGCTTTTTGTTTTGCAGCCTTCTTGATTTGCAGGTTGAGTTACAGTTGGCTGACATCATGTTTTTTTGCATAAAGATTGTGCTTCATTTCCTTTCTTATATCTTTCTCTTTTGGATGCTTGAGTGTAACATCTTTAGCATGTTACTAGGTTGCCCTATATTTTTGCTTAGTAGAGACTATCGGCTCATAGGTTTTCTTTTTCTTTATTTTGTAGCTCGCTCGAGCATTAGTGAGCATATGGTCTCCCTTAAGGTCTTTGTAATCATTTTTATTTATTAACGTATAGGCCCCTTCATGGGTTTTTCAAAAAAAAAAAAAAAAAAAACTCCCTATCTTAGTCAAACTCAAATATACCCATATATTAGCTTCAATGTAAAAATAATATGATGGAGACATCACCTAACTAGCTTCTCCAGTGGATGATCGTTATATGTTTTTATATTAGAATGAATATCAAATAAGCTATAAGGCACAAAAGAGCCCTTGAGCTCCACCTCGACAAATCAACCAGTGGTCACAAGGATTCGATCTAATCTTCTCTACATAGGTTAACACATCAAGTAATAACCTAAAAATTAACGTCATATAGGTCAAATATCCTGTGGGCTTCAAAAATTCGGCTCCGGCCTCCACCCGCTTTTCTTTTTATTCGGCGAGTGAGTTTTAACTGATAAGTTCCGAGATAAATTTTGGAAGGAAGATGGGTTGTTGATATGACACTACCCAGAGATTTCACCCTCATTTTGTGAGGACTTTATGATCTGAGTTCTGGTTTCCTATAAGTGCGAGCCCCTATAGTTAATTACCCCTCCCAATCATGAGAGAGAACTTTTGATTAAGGCTAGTCGTCAATCAGATACATAGAGATATGTGTTATTTGGTATATAGTAGCAGCATAGGTTTGAATTTGAAAATTTGAAGATTTGGATTAGGATATTTGAGAAAATTAGATATTTAAAAGTAGAAATTTCACCATCTAGCACTTAAAGCAGATGGTGGGTGAATGGATGATAGACCCGATCAAGATCCTATGGTTCCATCGTCCCGGGCCATCGTGGTCCCTGGTCTACTTAGTTAGAAGAGGTAGTCGACCCAACCTGACAAAAGAATCCTTATCGGCAGTCATGGGTTGCTTCGTCCAAGGGTACCTTGTAGACCTGGGGTGAATATTTGTCTAAGGGGACAAATTTGAATCCACCTTAGCTAATAGAGCACTTTGTGCCCTATTGATCATATCCTATTTATTCATATCTCAAGGATTTGATGCCACTAATGAACGTATTGGCGCTGGCCATAACTGGTATTTTGTGGTGCCATCTAGCGGCAAAACCACTCGGTTCAGAGGGCCCCAGGTCATACTTATTTATCATGAGGTGCCATTTGGCAGCAGACCACCATTAGAGGACACGTACCACGTCCTTACTGGCAGGAAACCTTTTTTTGAGAATGGATCATAGTAATATTTTCGACTAGGCATGAGCTCCATTGTGAGCTGAAGTAAATTTTAATTTGTCCACCCCAACAAACTGTTGCAGAGGGTGAATGAATTTTTGCTTTATACGTTTATGGATTTATTTCAATTTTAAATATTTTTGAGATTTTTGCTTTTTTTGGATTTTCAAGTTTAGGAATTTTTGTAGAGTTTTGGATTTTATGGGTATTTGAGTGGAGCTTTGGATTATTTGAAATGAACCCCTCCGGTTGAGATATGAAATCAACACGGCCATCATCGGGGTGTTCGAGGTCATTTTTTATTGTAGCTTGAACCTTGTCAACTCTGTCTGGTTGTTGACAGGGGATCAGGTTTCTTAGGCTTTATGTCTTTGTTAGTGAACTCATATTGTTATAGGCTTTGAAGGCCTAATATGAATGTATTAAAACTAATATAACGGTCGCCACAACCATATGTTTGTTTGTTGGTTCGAAACCTGTCGACTTTTATTGAACCATATAGAAGGATCGATTTCAAACTTGAATTCACTTATCAGCCAACGCAACATCCCTAAACATCACATGTGTACCAATAACATGCTTGTCGGGGCTCATGTAGGTGTTTGGGGGCATTTTATAATTGAACCCTAACTACTCTTTTTATTTGCTTAGGAGAATCATGTTCAAATTTAATAATCCGTGCAGCATCTCTAGACGTCACGTGTGTACCAATAACATGCTTTCTGGGGCCCATACAGGTTAAGATTGTATTTTCCCCTTTAGTGTACCTATGTATATACAAATTATAATGTACGTGCATGAGTATTTTAAAATATTTGTAGACACCTTATGTCTGCTTGTACGGAGGTTGCAGATGGTGGCATGGTGTAGTAGCTTTTGATTAGAGTTGTTCACTGCTTCATACAGGTAGATTGTCGTGCACTATTTGTTGCTTTCAGCAGACAGATCGTAGTGCACTAACTAATCTCCTGGTTTACCTGTAGATGCTGACATCTACTGTGCTTCTTTGGTATTCACTCATAGATAGCATGTTGTATGCACCACAAGTTTCTTATAACAACTCGTAGAAGTTTGCTTTTGCTATAATCTTTTGACATTCTACTCGTAGATAACGTCTAGTGTATATGAGGGGTCATCTGCAAGGGCCCCCGTAGGAATTTGCTTTTGTTGTCGTCATTTGGCACCCTATTTGTAGAGAACATCTTGTATGTATAATGAGTCTCTTATGTTACGGATCTGTTTTCATGGTTTATGATTTTGATGATAGAAAACCCTCTTATTTCTCTACGACTGCCTTATGTACTGACATTTCAGGTCCACACGATCAGACTGCAATTTAGAACTAGCTCAAGATTGGGTAGACTAGGTCTGAGTCAGTTTGTACCCCTTTTTCTTTCTTGAGTCTATTGTATTTGGTGTGGCTCCTATTGCTTTATAACTTGAAAGTTTTTCTAACTGTTTCCTAGAGTTTACTGTTTTTGGTAACATCATCCGGGATGATATTTATATCGGCCTGGATGATCTGTTCAAAAGCAGAAACCTTAATTAGGGCATCCTCATTAAAGCAGTCGTCATTATACAAAACACATTATCCTAGATGATAGGCTCAATTTAGAAAGAATCTGCTGCCAAATATATTTAGAAATAACCTATTTTTGGACATCGTCTAGGTGGATCGTCTAGGACTATAAAATATCATCCAGGATGATCCAGGTCAATTTTTCCAAAATTTCTCTGGAATTTAAGGAAAGCAATTATGACTTGATTTCACGATCAAATCGGCCAGGATGATCTCCAGATCGTCTTGGCCGATATGCTGGACGATTGGACATCAAACAGCTCTTTTTTAGGGCGATGTCGAGGACAATATTCCACAATTTATACTGATCGTTCAGGATGATATATTATCATCCTGGACGATATGAATAAATTTCTTATGATCGTCTCAAATCGTCCCGGCTGATTGGGCTTAAATTGTACTGATCATACAGAACGATATGCCTATCGTCCTGGATGATAATGTCGGCAACTTGCATTAATGAGCTCATTTTGAGAGCTTCTATTTAAGCTTTGGCATGACACTTTGTAAGTGTCTTTGGCAACCAATTTTAAATGGTTATTCTTCATCGTCATGAGTTTTAGATGGAATTAAAATTGATATTCCTTTTAATCAATGGAGTAAGGAAGAACAAATCAATGCTCAATTGAATGCAAAATCTTTAAATTCTGAAGATTTTATATTAATCTCCACATGCACTACTGGAAAGGAAGTTTGGGATAAACTATACACCATATATGAAGGCACTAATGAAATCAAGCAATCCAAGTTGAATATGTTAATGCATGATTTTGAATTGTTTTCCATGAAACCTTTTGAAACTATCATAGAAATGTATACTAGATTTATTCAAATTGTGACATCATTGCATGCTTTAGGAAAAGAATTTTCAAAATTTAAAAAAATTAACAAAATTCTTCATTATCTACTGGATAAGTTCAATGCTAAAATAGTTGCTATTTATGAATCAAAAGATTTGAATGAATATTCTATTGATAATTTGATTGGCTCAATCATTGCCTACGAGCAAGGTTTGGGTCAAAGACTTTTGGATGCAGGTGAAATGATTGTTTTAAAAGCTAAAGATATAAAAAGAGATAGCTTAGTTGGTGATGAATGCAATGACTTGTCAAGCAAATCACAAAGCTCAACAAAGCATAAGCAAAAGTGGAAAAAAGGTAAAAATGGTAAGGATGTTCATATTCCTTATGACGTTATTTGCTTTCGATGTAGGAAGCCTGGACATATGAAAAATCAGGGCCCTAATTTAAAAATTCTTCCTATGAAAGAAAAAGGCAAGGCGAAGCAAAATTTAAACTGGAGAAATAATGAAAAACAAAAAATCTCATGGGCAGATCTTGTTTCTAAAGCATCGGACCAGGAGAGAGATAATGGTTGAAAGCCTTTCGTGTTTTTGTGTTCTGTTTCTGTTTTTATGTTTTTCATTTTTATTTTATGTTTTTGTTTCATTTATTCTTTGAAATTTTTATTTTCATGAAAGTTTTTCTCTGATCAACACACACATTCACTTTTCTAAAAATGAAAAATCTACTTCCTATTTTTTCTTGAAATCTTTGGTAAATTGTGTTTGACTTCTCTAAAACAGTCAAAGCAAGAAAACTCATATTTTTGACTTTCAATCTCTATTTCCTAAAAGTGGTTATTCTACTTTTGATTTAAATATTTTTTCTTCTTTTAAATAGATTTTTGAAACTAAATTTTTTATCTCCTTACATTTTATTTATCGCATAGGAATCTTTTACAAGTTGAATCTAACTCATAATTTTCTTAATTAAGAATTTCGCTTTGTCAATAGGATGGGTTTACTTTTATTTTTTAAGATTTAAGAAAGGTAGCATATTTAAAAAAAAAATTGGCCAATGATGCAAAAAATAAAAGATGCGTAAAGACGTCAAATTGAAAAATAAAATACACAAAGTGTATCAAAAGATGCGCAATGCGCCAACCAATTGTCAAGAGGCATAAAATTAGCCCATAAAGTTTAATGCTTACTATTATTGTACTTCTTAAAAGCTTAAGAAAACCCTTGATACTTTCGATACTTGAGTTTAAATATCTTGATTCTTGATTCAACAATTCGTGCATTGATCTTCTATTAGATATATTTTATAGAAGGAGATTTTGAAAAATGATTATTTCTTTCTCTAATTTATTCCTAGATTTAGATATTGAATTAAAAAGTTTTTGAGCCTTTTTAAAGAAATTGAGTTTGGATTATCAAATTATGAATTTCTAACCTTTTCTGGGCAATGCGTTGTAAATCCAATTCTACTAAGTTTTTGATTAAAACCAAGAGGTAACTTTCTCATTTTAAGAATATTTATTTATTTTTTTCACTAGATCACGGAACGTTTTTGTCTTTTGTTCATTTTGGTTTTTGTTTGTGCCTCCTCTCTTTTTGATAATGTCAAAGGGGAAGAAAATATTGTTGTTAAATTTTGTACTGTTTGTATCTCTTTTCTCAAAAAAATTAAAAACAATAAAAATATTTTTATCTCTCCTATTTTTAAAGTGTTATTCTAGTGAGAGGGAGATTAGGAGAAAATATCTCTTTTTGAAAATTCAAATTGTAGTGTTTGTCATCATCAAAAAGGGGGAGATTGTTGCGGATCTGTTTTCGTGGTTTATAATTTTGATGATAGCAAACACTCTTATTTCTCTACGACTGCCTTATCTACTAACATTTTAGGTCCACACGATCAGTATGCAATTTGGAACCAGCTCAAGATTGGGTAGAATAGGTCTGAGTCAGTTTGTACCATTTTTTCTTTCTTGAGTCTATTGTATTTGGTGTGGCTCCTAATGCTTTATAACTTGGAAGTTTTTCTAACTGTTCCCTAGAGTTTACTGTTTTTGGTAACACTGTCCGGGACGATATTTATATCGTCCTGGATGATCTGTTTAAAAACAGAAACCCTAATTAGGGCATCCTCATTAAGACAGCCGTCATTATGCAAAACACATCATCTTGGAGGATTTTGTATCAGCCAGGATGATAGGCTCAATTTAGAAAGAATCTGTCGCCAAATCTATTTAGAAATAACCTATTTTTGGTTATCATCCAGGTGGATCGTCTAGGACAATAAAATATCGTCTAGGACGATCCAGGTCAATTTTTCCAAAATTTCTTTAGAATTTAAGGAAAGCAATTATGACTTGATTTCATGATCAAATAGGCCTGGATGATCTCCAGATCATTCTGGCTGATATGTTGGATGATTGGACACCAGATAGCTCTTTTTTAGGGCGATGTTGAGGACAATATTCCATAATTTATACTGATCGTCCAGGATGATATATTATCATCCTGGACGGTATGACTAAATTTCTTATGATCATCTCAATTTGTCCCGGCTGATTGGGTTTAAATTGTACTGATCGTACAGGATGATATGCCTATCGTCCTGGATGATAATGTCGGCAACTTGCATTAATGAGCTTATTTGGAGCACTTCTATTTAAGCTTTGTCAAGGCACTTGTTAAGTGTCTTTGGCAGCCATTGTAGCTTTGTTCTTTTGGGGGAAACTCTAAGAAAGAGCTTGCAAGTGAGTGAGGAAAGGGTGGAGTTTGTGAGAGGGAGAAGATCCTGTGAGTGGGTCTCAAGGGAGTGTGGAGGGGGTTCCACACGGTTGCTCCAGTAAGCTCGCACCCTAATACCGTCGGATTCAAGGCTTGTCTTAAGGGAGGTTCACCAAAGAAGAAGATCTCTTTGGTATCAAAGGACCCGGTGACTCTACCGCACCGGGTAAGGTGGAAGTGATTTTTTAAGATCTTCTCCGCCTAGCTATGGGGGCTAAAGGAGAGACACTTAGTTTAGTGCAATACTTGAAGGGTGCCTCCAAGGAGTGGACGTAGGTCAAGGTTTGACCGAACCACTATAAATCTGGTGTGTTCTTTCCTTTATTACTTCCGCATTTAATTTCTGCATCGTTGATTTCGTTGTGGTGATTTTGGTTTGTAGTTTTATTTTAAAAGATCTTTAACAACCAATTCACCTCTCTCTTTTTAGCCTTGGGCCAATTCATAAGCGCCTAACATCCCTAATGAACTTTCTAGTGCTATTAGAGTACTTTCATCTTGTATTTGTAGAAGATTTGTTATACTTATAATGCATTTACCCCCACTTGCTTGTAAATGGGACCACTGTATGTATTGCAAGGCTTTTGTTATCACCTCTCTAACTTGTAGGTCAACTGTTGTATATGTGATGAACTTTTGCATGCCATGAATTTTCTACTTTCTTGTTGGTGTTGTTAGTTTAAAGATGTAGAACCTTGTTCTTTAGAATCTTATACTTTTGACCTTGTTGTGCAATCATCAACTTAAGGGTCTAAAAGTCCTTATATCATGGCTTCAAGATCAAGCCTTACTTTTCATTATCTTTCAGTTTCTTGTAAATGAGTCATACTTGAATGTTCTTTATTTTCAAAGATAATTTGTAATTTGTATGATGATATTGATATCAAATTCCTCCATCTTTTCATTTCAATCAAGATGATTACTACAAATTACTCTTTATTGCTCAAATAAATTCAATTTCAAATCTTAAAATAAATTTGTGTATGAGTCCTTGCTTGCTTGGATGAGATTTGGATGGATTGCCCTCCTTAATTAACATTCGCATTCTCATTAGAATGATAATTCCATAAGAGCATTGATTATCCTCCAAATCACATTCTTTAAAGCTCCTCCATTGATGTTTATTTGAGTCCTTTAACTTGTCTTTGGTTAGCATTTTGCATTTAACTTGAGATGATAATTCCTTAACATTCCATTAAAGTTTTGATACCATTTTCAAGTAAAGCTCTTTATAATTATCACAAGTCACAATCTTGAGTCATTGTTCTTTTGCATTTGTTCTAGCTAAAAATGTTGGAGCCTTGCTTCAATATTGCTTCAATATTCAAATTTGATTTAAATTGTTACAAATTCTATTAGGCTCAAGTTTATGTCAAGTTCTGATCGAGTTCAAGTCCAAATGAAGTCTTCCATATGATCCAACTTGCTTGAGTTCAAATGTCCAAGATCATGTTCAAGTTCTTTGTTCTAATCATTTGATTTTTAAATCAAATGTAAGCTCAAATCTTATATTTTCAAATTTTTTTGTGTTTAAGTTCACTTAGGTCAATTGAATCGAGTTCACAAGTTTGAGTCCACCGTTCTATCAAATTCAAATGTTCACAAGTTGAGTCCAAGTTCGATCATCCTTTGAGTTCAATCAAGTCCAAATGTAGCATTGTGTTTACCCAAAATTTTGGCAGCCTATCGGTGTCCCTCCGTTTAGGGGAAAACTGGGCCTTTTCCACCACGCTAAGAAAAGCGTGTATGGTAGGTGTCCTCTTTCAAGGACATCGTGGCCATGTAATTTTTTATCCCCCACCACGCTAAGAAAAGCGTGTATGGATATTTTGAAAATATTTTGCAAGAAAAATAGTTATTTCCCCGCAAGCGGGTACTTATGGGTATCCCTGCTTCATCGCATGCATCGCACCGGGCTCCCATCCCACCATGCTAAGAAAAGCACGTATAGGTGATCATTTTGTCTCGACGCATGCGTTGAAATTGGTTTCTCAGAGTTTTAGGGTTTAGAAGTTATACCTGCGTGGGTAGGCACGTGAATCAAGGGAAGGGAGAAGCATTCACTTTTATTTTTGTAATTAATCATGATTAACCATAATTAATTATGACTAATCACAATTAATTATAATATAAAATTAAAATGGTTCCTAATTAATTATAATTAATTATAAGTTATTATAATTAATTATAAATAACCTTAATTAATTATAAATAAGTAATATTAATTAGTTTTAATTTAAAAATATAATAATTAATCATAATTAATTAATATTAACCACAATTAAGATTAATCATAATTAATTAAGATTAATTATGATTAATTACTTAAAATTAATCATAATTAATTATAATAATTATAATTAACCTAATAATTATAATTAATTAAAAATAATAAATTATAATTAATCAAAATATATTTGAATTAAAACCAATTAAAATTAATTACTTAATATCAATCTGTAATTAATAATAATAATTAAAATTAATTAACATTAATTTTAATTAAAATTAATGTTAATTAATTTTAATTAAAATTATTTAACCCCTCCCCCTTTCTCTGCTTTGTGAGATTTACAAGATACATCCAAAGAAGCGCGCGATGGAGAGAAAGCTACCTTCATAACCAGTGAACTCCCTTTGTTGCTTCCGTTCAAATGTTGTAACTTCCAATTCAGGAGGAATCGTCGAAGGAGGAGGCAGCTACGAGAAGAGAGGAGGTTCGGCTAGGGCTTGAGGCGTCTACAGTGGAGATGGGCACTAGACTGAGGGCTTTGGCGTTGGCATAGAGAAGTTGACGGGATGGGGTGTCGGGTTGCACAGGTAAGGAGAATGATCTCTCCCTCTCTCTCTCTCTCTCTCTCTCTCTCTCTCTCTCTCTCTCTGTCTCTCTCTCTCTCTATACAAAATGAAAGAAAGCGAAGGTGGAACAACTCGGGAGGAGTTCGGATCGGCAAAAGATCGGGAGAGTTGCGGCAAGAGGAACTTGGCAGGGGTTTTCGCGTGTTTGGAAGGAAGTAGTGAATGAGGAGCTCGGCTTCTATTTAACGATGCCTGTGGTCGTTCGATCGATGCAATGTCACAAGAAATCTGGGAAGAGATGCGAGTCTAGCAGCTCCAGTAAGATTTTGGGCGGGATTTTGAGGATTTGGACGGCTTCTCGACGGATACGAGGATTCCAACCAGAATTTTAGCAAAAATTCTGGATCCGACAGTCAAGATATGATTTCATTTTTGTTTCTTTTGGGTATTGTAGAGAGGTCAACATATCCTTAATGAATTCTCTTGGCCTCTTCCAAAAAGGTTAACATCATCAGGTAGTACTCTAATAAATAACCTTAGATAGGTCAAACTTTCTTGGTGGATTCTCTCAGCCTCTTTTATATAGGTTAATTTCAACGGACAATATTATGATAAAATATATATGATAGGTCATACATACTTGGTGGATTCTCTTGGCCTCTTTCACACAGGTTAACATCATCAAGTAATACTCTAACAAATAATATCATATAAGTTAAACATTCTTGATGGATTTTTTTTGGCCTCTTTCACACAGGTTAACATCATTGCTTAATGCTATGATAAAAAACCTTAAATAGACCTAACATCCTTGTTAGATTCCCTCAACCTCATCCATACAGATTAAATTCCATCAAATAATGCTTTGATTTAAAAATCTTGAATAGGACAAGCATCCTAAGAGGATGCTAATCAAATTTACTTAAGCTGATTAAGTTCATTAAAAATTTTTCTTTTCCAACCAATATGTGGTAAATTAAAAAGGCACTATGGTTCTCTGAAAGGATTCTGCTTGTGGGGTTCGAATGCAAATGGTATGATCGCACTATCCCGTAGGACAAAATGGTCATAGGTCTTTACACTCGACATAAACAGGACAATGGGAGGGAAGATGAGATTATATATATGATTAACAATGGAGGATAGAGGCTTATACCTACACACCTCGATGGAAAATAATATAAATAACCTAATAAAAGTTATAAGATTTCCCCTATTCGATACATCAGCTTGAATATGATTTATTTGATGTGGGGATTAGTCTCCCATAGGTGCAAGCCCCCGTAGTTAATTACATCCTAGACCTCGACCTAGGAAAACTCTCGATTAAGGATTGTTTATTATTCTCTTCTTAATTTGATGCATAGAGAAAGTTCCAAAGTTCTTTTCCAAGAGAAGAAACTCTTCACTTTATCCTTAGTGATCATTAAATATCTTTAAATGTATAAAGATGTGATTAAGATTTTGAGTTTAAAAGATCAAAGATCGAATTACTATTATAAGGGAAATGACAGATTCAAAAACACACCAGAAGTGAAAAGACACAATGAGGGGTGTACAATCTGGGCTTCTATTTGCCTGGAGTGAGTCGCTAGCTAACATCTTAAACACAATCAATCGTCATATGTGTATGCAAGATAAGAAGGCTCTATCCCAAGAAATCAACAATTTATAGTTTAAAAGGTTTCAATCAGGGACTCTATAATATGCAAAAGAATATACCTCGCGCTGTATATGATGCATGAAATAGATACATAATTAAAAAAATATCCTTAGGTCTACTAATGTAATGCATGCGTGTAAGTAGGTGCATTTTGATGCAAAATGTGTAAAAATGCATGCATGACATCTAGAGTATAGAAAAAAATAAATAAAAACACCAACGATACCCTCTAAGAAAGCTACCCGCATCACATCACAATAAAAAATATACTAACGGTGCAGAATATCGAGCAGTACCGAGTGTTAGTAAAGCTCGGTATTGCTCGGTACAGAACATTACCGAGTGTTAGTAAAGCTCGGTACTGCTCTATACATATAAGTACCGAGTGTTAGTAAAGCTCGGTAATGCTCGGTACAGAGCAGTACCAAGCTTTTATCTAAGCTTATACGGAACATTAAAGGCCAATACCGAGTTGTACTGAGTGTTAGTAAAGCTCGGTACAGATCTGTACCGAGCTTTTAACTAAGCTTATACGAAAAATTAATGGCCAGTACCAAGTTTTACCCAGTGTTAGTAAAGCTCGGTACTGCTCGGTACCGAGCAGTTAGAGTTTTTACCTAAGCTTATACCAACTATTAATGGCCAATACCGAGCAGTATCGACTGTTAGTATTGCTCGGTACAGTTCGGTAATCAGTTTTTAAATCTGCCGGAGCAGGTATAGGAGTTTAACTTGGTAAAACCTAACCCTAAACATTTGAAAGAAAGAAGAGGATGCATTGTTTATATAAAAATAACTAACCTGTGGCATTGTAAATGTAAATAGTGAGAGCTTCAAACTTGGAAGGAGATGAAAATACAAAGACCTTGAAACTTGAAAGAAGAAGAAGGATCGCAAGAAGAAGAAACACCGATGGAACAAGATGAAGTATATGCAACAAAATTATGTCTGAAGTGAAAGACGGTAAACTTAG
The DNA here is from genome assembly GCA_016618105.1 of Dendrobium huoshanense. Lineage (NCBI taxonomy): Eukaryota > Viridiplantae > Streptophyta > Magnoliopsida > Asparagales > Orchidaceae > Dendrobium > Dendrobium huoshanense. The sequence continues at coordinate 57,413,971 of CM028343.1, forward strand.
TTTGAAAATTATACGTCATTTTTGGGTCCGCGGGATATTTTTCGGGTCCGCTGCTCAGGCCATCAAATTTAAATTTCGCACGTGCAACATACCCAATCTTCGTCGGGTCAGGTAACGGGTAAAGGCAGCTGCCAGGTGTCGCGATTTGAAGCCATACCGAACGTAGAGATGCGTCAGGTAACTTGAGGCAATAAAAATTCTCCCCCAAGACTAAGGACCGTCTATCCCTTTTGCTCGAACGAGTCTCTGCCTTCTTGAACCCTTCTCCAACGTCCTGCTCTTTCTAAACACCGAAAGAGAGCTGCTACGCTCTCCTTCGTAAAGAAAACACCTACAGTTCTTCCCAAAGTGGGGATATCACGTGCCTGTGTCGTCTGAGCTGAAGCAGGTTTCGGGTATTGACCAAATCATGATCATCCATCTAATTTCTTGATATAAGGATCAAATTCAAATTACTTTAAAAACTCAATTACTCTTTAAGGATTAGATAGAACCTATTTGGCTGTAATTAAGTTCAAATCAGATCTGATTCTGCTCAATTTATGTCAAGTCGGGTCCGGCTCAACTCGACCAAATTAACTCAATAAATAAAACTCAAATTGATGCCAATTCTGATTGAATCAAGCTCGATGAGGCTCGATCAACTTGATTGAATGCACTCAAGGGAAAATCAAACTAAAAAACAGGCCAGCAAACACAACCCCAACAGTTGCGGTGAACAATGGGTGAATCACACGTGTTAGCGTTGACCTCTCTATCTCTAGGAGGATGCAACCCAAGTATCAACTAAAGAGACTCACTAAGAAGATGCAATCCTACAACTAGCAAAGGAGACTTACTAGGAAGATGCAATCCTACAATCAACTAATGAGAATCAAGAAGCATACAATCACACAATAATCATGCAACTATATGATTATGAGATGACCATTCAATCACACAATCAACATCAAATTACACACTAATCTTATAACCATATAATTATTATACACTTATATTGCATTGATCTTATCATTAAATAGTGCAATAGTCATGTATTCCCATGATATTATACAATTAAGCAATTATCATACATTTGTGTCACAATCACCTAATCACATAGTAATAATCAAGTCATACCATAATCATGCTATCACATAATAACCACACAACCATGTGATAAATATATGATAAACTTCTAATTATACCAAATCACATAATAATGAGGTATGATCATATAATGGTCACTAACAATCATATAAAAATGTAATGATCACATGATCACACGACGTTGCAACTATCATTTAATCATGTAATAGTGATGCCATCATTCAATAACACATAATAAATTCAAAAACATTTCACCACATAATATTCAAATGATCACACAATAATCGTCTTGTTACATAATGATTATCAAACCACATGATAAGCAAACAATCATGCAATAATCATATAGCAATCAAATAATCATACAATAATTCACACGATCATGCAATAATCACTCGATGATATGCTCACATAATCAAGCAATAGTCATAAAATCATGAAATGGTTATATAGTTATACTATAATCATTCATTCATATAATGCTCATCCAACCATGCAAACATGTTGGGATAGAAGAGAGAGAGAACCCCAACATTCACCTGACCAAATTGAAACAACAAATGAAGAAGACTCAATGCTCACTTAACTAAACCAGAATAGTGAGAGAGAGCCAAGAAAAGAAGCCCAACTATCTGCATACTAACAATGAAATAGCATAATAGAAGAATGAAGGGATTATATGCTCACATGACCAAAAATGAAACAAAATCATAAAGGATTAAAGAAGATTCAACGATCACCTAGAACATATGTCTAAGGTGATGCAATGAGAAAGGAATTCAGCCATCTCTTGATTAGATCAAAATAGTAAGGGATTATGACCAAAGATAAAACAATAAGGAAGAACAATCAAAGATAAAGAAATCATCTATCTTCTTGACCACATCGCAATAGTAGAATAGAGAAAGAAAAAGGGGTCCTACATCCACTTCACTAAATCAAAATAATGGATGGAGAAAAATTAAGGCTTGCTTGACCATATTTGAAATAGTGAGTAAGGGGCCAAAAGAGACTCAACAACTTGTAGGAAAAGTAAACAACCACTAGGAAAACTCAACAACTACTAGGGAAGTGAACAACCACTCAAAAAGTCAACAACCACTCAAAAAGTCAATAACCACTCGATTGGAGGTCGAGGTTGAGAAAAGACAAGGGACACTTGATGAACACCCAACACATATACTGAGGTGATACGAAGAGGACAAGAAAACACTTGATGATTACCTGACGCATCTACCGAGGTGATACGAAGAGGATAAGGAAATACTCAATGATCACCTAGCGCATCTGCCGAGGTGATACGAAGAGGATAAGGAAACACTCAATGATCATCTGGCGCATCTATCGAGGTGAAATGAAGAGGATAAGGAAACACTCAACGATCACCCGGTGCATCTGCCGAGGTGATACGAAGAGGACAAGGATAACATCTATCTACTTGACCACATTGTAATAATAGAATAGAGAAAGGAAAAATGGGTCCCACATCCGCTTGACCATATTCACAACAACGAATGGGGATAACTCGATGCTTGCTTGACCATATTCGAAGTAGCGAGCAAGAGTAAGAAAAGAATCAACTATATGCCTGACCAAATTGAAATAGAAGAACAAAAGGAAAAAGTGATCCAACATCCACCTGACGATATTGCAATGGTGGATGAGGATGACCCAATGTTTACCTGACCATATTCAAAATGGAAAAATAAAAGGTCAAAGAAAATGGGAGTTCAACATTCGTCTGACCATATTCGCAATGACGAATGAGAATAGCTCAATATCCACTTGAACATATTCGCAACAACAAATAAAGAGCTTCCCCAAAGTCTAATGTTTGCTTGACCATATTCGCAATAACGAGACAAAAGAAAGTCCAACATTCACCTGACCATATTCGTAATAGTGAATAAGGATGACTCCATGTATGCCTGACCTTATTTGAAATGGTGAAATAAGGAGTCATTACAAAACTCAACAACCCCCAAATAGGAAATAAAAATAGGGGGAATGAAGAGGTGGTGAAGTATGCCTCCTAGGGACTCTGTCGGGCACCCAACTAGAAAGGGGAGTTCAATATTCTCCTGAACAAATCAAAATGGCAAATGAGAATGGCTCAATATCTACCTGACCGTATTCACAACAGCGAATAAAGAGCCCTCTCTAAAGTCTAATATCCACCTGACCATATTTGAAACGGTGGGATAAAAGAAGAAAGTCCAACATTCACTTGACCATATTCTCAATAGTGAATGAGGACAACCTGATGTATGCATGATCATATTCGCAATAACAAGACAAAAGGTAAAAGAAAGGGGGTTCAACATTCGCCAACCATATTCACAATGGAAAATGAGAACATCTTAATATTCATTTAACCATATTTGCAACAGTGAGTAAAGAGATTCTCAAAAGGTCTAATGTCTACCTGACCATATTCACATCGACAAGACAAAAGTATAAAAAAGTCCAACATCCACCTGACCGTATTCAAAATGGCGAATGAGAACTACTCAATGCCTTCCTGACCATATTCAAAACGAAAAAACAAAGAGTGCAAAAGAAATGGAGTGGCAAAGGGGATCTCCTGAACATAGGAATTTATTAGAGATATTGAATGGAGAGTCTCTCCTATGGGTCTGTCCGTGGAGGAACAACAACATGAAATAAAGATAAAACTCACATGCAAAATCGAGGCAAAGCTAACATGATGAAACAATCATATATAAAAAGATCCAAGGGGATGAATCCAACTAAGAAATATAATGAAGACTTGAATGGGAGAATGACTCCCAAATAATCAGACAAAATGAACAGTTGAATGGGATAGTGACTCCCAAACAAGTGAACAAACTCAACAGCTTGAATGGGATGGTGACTCCCAAACAAGTGAACATAATCAACAACCTGGACGGGATAGTGACTCATGAGCAGATGTACAAAATTAGCAACTTGAAGGAGAGAGTGATTCCCAAACAAGAAAAGGTGGCATATAAGATATCAAGTAAAAGATGCACACAAAATGATTATTTCTAAGCAAAATAACCATAACTCAAAACAGTCAGGATTTAGAAACAAATGTGTAATCAAGGGAATATCCTATCAGTCCTTAAAAGTGATTTATAGCCAAATGTTGGGATCCAAATAAATTTTCATGCATGAATTTTTAAAAGAACAAGGTGAGTATTTAAATGTACTCAATAGTGGAGCCACTAAAAGAAGTCAAATACCCACCAATTAATTGAGAAAAGTTTAATTCATATATTTTTAAAGAGTGAAAAGTTTATCAAAGAGTAAGAGCATTATTTCTTAAAATGAAAGATTTACCTCTTGATTATTTTGGCCCAATCAAAATGAAAAATGGAACCAAATTTGAAAATTTAGTAAAGAGTCGGTTGACTCCATCTAAACCCAAAAAGATCAAGGATCTAAAGTTTGCTAACCCAAGTCAAGTTTCCTACAAACTAAACTGGGCTCTCTCCCTCAGATATGTAATTTTTTTTTGAATTAAAATCTAATTAAAAAAGATTTAAATTAGAGAAAGAAATTGAATATTCTCTATCTTCTTGCGTGGAAAATATTTTATATCTAATAGAATATCAATGCATAATAATGAATTCAAAAATTATAATTTTCAAACTCAAGTATCAAACAAATCAAAGGATATATGTTTTATGAGATTTAAAGATTTACAAGAAAGGGAAGCCATTTACTTATTCATTTTGGGTTCACTTTGTGCCCCTTTTAATCATTTTTGTGAACATTGTACCTCTCTTTTTTTGGTGCACTTTACAAATCTTTTTATTTTGATACACTTTGTGCATCTTTTATATTTTGGTGAGCATTGAGCCTTTCTTTTTTTTTTTGTAATATACTTTCTTTCTAAATCTCTAAAAGAATACTTTCTCAGTTGTAAAATTATCTTCTAAACATAAGAGAAGAAAACTCACTCTCTTATGCAAGGAAGACAAATTCACAAAGCAAACCCGATCATATGTAAGCATGAACAACCTGATTGAGAAAATTATGAAATAAATTCATAAGTGCTCAAAAGATACCTATGAGATACAAAAATTGAAAGTTAAATGAGAAAATTTTTATTTCTAGATCCAATTTCAATTTGTCAAATATTTTAGTTCAAAAATGAAATCACTCCACATAAGGGATGGGAGGGAGAGGATATACTCTTTTTTATGGATTATCTTGAATTTTCTACTTTATGTGTTTGGAGGAGTCAACCAACACTTCATTTTTTTAAAAATAAAATAGAGGTAAATTTTCATCAAGAAAAATAAGTCACATACTCTTTAAGAAAAATTTCCTTAAAAGTTTGGCTTATATTTTAAACTCTCAAACTTTTCTCAAATTAACTTTTCTTTTGAAAATTTTGCATATGTTAAATTTAAGGATCCCACCATTAAATATTAAATTTGAATTCTTATTTGAACTGATATGAATCAAGATCAAGTCTAGAAGAGCTCAACCAAAGGAAATGATAGAGACTAAAGTTTATGCAAGCATATGAATCATGCAATAAAAAATAGAATATGGACTTTCATTTAAAATGATATAAGTTGAGATTAACTTTAAAAGAATTTCGACTAGAAATTGATAGATATTGAAATTTTGATTTGAGCAAAGAGAATCAAAATAAATTGATATGAAAGATATGAAATTGAATTTGTGAATTTAAGATAAAGATTTAATAAGCTCAAAAACTAAATTAGATCTTTATACATTAAAAAGGTTAACTCTCATTATGGATGAAGAGAAGATAGTGGAGTAAAAAAAAGGAACTAAAACTAGGCACCAAATTAAGAATACTTATGGAAGTGAATAATACAACATTCAAAGATGGAGAGAGAAACCTATCCCACCATGATCGCCAGAAATCTATGGGTCTCCGAAAGGATTCTACTTGTGGGGTTTGAATGCAAAGGGTATGATCGCACTATCCCGTAGGACAAAATAGTCGTATGCCTTTACACTCGAAATAAGCAGACCAATGGGAGGAAATATGAGGTTATATATAGGATTAATGATGGAGGATAGAGGTTTATACCTACACACCTCGATGGGAAATTAAATATAACCTAATCGAAGTCACAAGATTTACCCTATTCGATACATCAGCTCGAATAGAGTTTATTTGATGCGGCGATCAGTCTCCCACGGGTGTAAGCCCCCGTGGTTAATTACATCCTAGGCCTTGATCTAGGAAAACTCTTGATTAAGGATTATGTACTATTCTCTTCTTAATTTGACACACAGAGAAAGTTCCTAAGTTCTATTCTAAGAGAAGAAACTCTTCTCTTTATCTTTAGTGATGATTAAACATTTTTAAATGTATAAAGATGTGATTAAGATTTTGTTTTTAAAAGATCAAAGATTGAATTACTATTCTAAGGGAAATAACAGGTTCAAAAATACACTAAACTGAAAAGACACACTGAGGGGTGTACAATCAGGGCTTATACTTTTCTGGAGTGAGCCGCCAGCTAACAGCCTAAATACAATCAATCGCCCTATATGTTTGCAAGATAAAAAGACTCTATCCTAAGAAATTAAGGATTTATAGTTCAAAAGGTTTCAATCAGGGACTCTATAATAAGCAAAAGAATACACCTGGCGCTTTATATGATGTATGAAACAGATACATAAGTAAAAAAATATCCTTAGATCTACTGATATAATGCATGCATGTAAGTAAGAAGCACTGTGAAGCAAAGTGTGTAAAAATACATGCTTGACATCTAGAGTACAGAAAAAAAATTAAATAAACACACCAAGAGTACCCTCCAAGCAAGGTACCCGCATTACATCATAATAGAAAAATATCCTAACGGTGCCAACTTCATGTGGGAAAACAATGTTGCCCATGGCACAAATAGGTGGCCAAAACTATAGGCGTAAATGATCCTAATGATCTCTTGGGCTCACAGATGGTGGGGGGGTGGGGTATCATACCCAAAATTGAAAGAAAATAGAACATCCTAGTGGTGCCCTCTTCGTGTGGAAAAAATAGCGATGCATATAGCACAAATGGGTGGGCCTACACTACAGGCCTAAGGTGACCATAAAGGTCTCTAGAGCTCATAGAAGGGGGGAAGCGTTGGCCTATAGGTAAAAAGCTTCGTTAGTGCACTAACCTATGACCAACTACCTAAATATGCTAGAATATTTATTTAACTAAAAGCTACTAACAAGATGTGTAGCAATTTTGATATATAATTAGGAGTTTTTTTACAACTTATAGAAATTATACCTGACCATGGCACGGCCACTTAAGAGCTCCAAGCAAGTAAATTACCCACTGATTCGCGACCATACAAAACCTGTGGTGTTGCCACTTAAGAGCTTCAAGCTAGAAACTTATCCACTGACTTCTCGACCATGCAAAACCTAATGTACATCACAAGACAAAATAAAAGGAAAAAAAATACACAAATGAGCATAGATGTCATTCATAAAAGAAATACAGGTAAATAAAAAGAAATAACACTAACAAGAAATTTAAGATTAGCATTTATAAAGCACGTACATGTTATTGCTATAATATAAAATAATGTAATAGTTCTTCTAATTTGGTAAGGGTAATTGACATTGAATAGCAAAACAAAATATCAGCCTAACCTAGAGCTAGAAGTCGTGTCCTAACAAATAAGTCTAGGTTTGTATAATAGGCTGTGTAGTTTTGGATATGTCATATGTAGGATGATTTAGTTAAGGTTGCTTGCATTTTTGATTTGTTAAGGGCCAAAAGAGAAATTTTAGTTTGAGTTTAAATATTAATGTCTTAAGATTGATTATAAGAATTTTATTTTAGTGTTTAGAGTATTATCACCTTTTTTTCTCACCGAGGCCGTGAGGTTTATTTCACCCTCATTGGGGCTAACTTAATAGCCTTGTAGGCTTGTGTTATCCAGTGGTAATCAAATTTTTTGGATTAATTTAGTTAGTTATAAATTAATAAATAAAGATGAATTAAATAATTTATTATCAATTAAGGGGTTAAATTAGTTAAGTTTGCTATCAACTTGTTCGTGTCGTACCACCAGGCTCGAGGAACCAGGCCTCCTTAGAATATTTAGCCCCGCAGCCCGGAGTAGTCCATCCTAAAAACCAAGTTGATATAGTTATATTAAGATTTATTTGGTTTAAATCATTAATAATAAATTAATTTTAAAATTTAAACACTCAATTAAATTTATTCGTTGTGTTGTGCCATTATGCTCGAGGAACTAGGTCTCCTTAGGACACTTAGCCCCGTAGCCCGGAGTAGTCCATCCAATAAACTTCTTCTTTGGAGTGGTTGTTATGTATAAAGGGGTTTGTTGATTGATTTTAAAAGATTAGCTTAAGGTTTGATTAAGACTTAGGTGTAATAAGTTTTGAGTTGTGATTAAAGTTTGGGTTCTAGAAGTTATTTATTTTAATAAGCTTTAGTTTAGGTTTGCCCTCTTGATTTTAGTCTACATCATTTAAGCTTTAGGTTGATTAGAGATTGATTAATAAATTAATAAGAATTGGTTTAAGTTCTATGTATTAAGTTTGTATTTTAGTATTTATTATTTTAATTAGGATTTAATTAAAAGTTTAATATTTTAGTGTATTTTGAGTTAGATTAAGATTGATTTTGTTGGTTTATTATTAATGAGTTAAGGGATACTAAACCTAGGAAAACGTGTCACTAAGTTTTTTATGTTTTGATATCTCTATCCTAGAAGAAGCATGCACCTAAGTCTATGTTATCTAAGACTCGATCCTTAATTTTTATCCTTAGGTGTCACTAGTGTTATGGGGGAAAAAAGGAAGTTCATTTATAACCCATTGGACATTCGTACGCATATCAATGAGTCTAAGAATTTATAAATGAAATAAAACAATAGGTAGAAAAATGGCCGAAAAATGAGAAGTAAAGAAAAAGACTAAGAAAATGCAAAAAAGAAAGGAATGAGAAATTAAAATAATTAAAGCAATGTAAGCATTTTGTTATTAGACATGCCTCTTCAAAGCTTAGCATGTCTCTAAAATGCCCCTCACTCCAATTCAATGTAATATGAATAGAAGAGAAGGTGTTTTGATGCCGTTTTCTGTACACACGTTCCAAACAAAACACTCGAATAATACCCAACTCAAATAACCAAACTATTTTATAAATAAGACTCAAAATAATGAAAGGGAATCAAGCTCCCAAAATTAAGACAAAAAATAAGCTTTCATTCCACGTTTACCCAAAACTCAACTTTTAGAAGCATATACGAACAAGAGAAAGGGAACCCACGCACTAAATGTCATTTCGTTCCGAAAATACATAAAGAGACTTGCTACACAAAGCTAATCATAAAACTAGAAATCCCAAACTGACTTATGAAAAATTCCAAGTGAAACGAAATATAAAAGACCTCTTCACAAGAAAACTACCAAAATACCTTTCGACACAAAACATAATCGAGTACTTTCATTTATTTGGTGTGGGGTAAAACTATCAAAATTTTCCAATAAGAAAACTTTGCAGATCCTTTTTCTTATAAAACATTCATAAAACCTTTCCAATTCAAAATCATTCATGAAACCTTTCAACATAAAATAGCTCATAAATCTTTTTAATCATAAAGCAAACCATGGATCTATCCGATATGAGGCAAGTCATAACACTGTTTCAACATAAAACAAATAAAAAAATCTTTTAAACATAAAGTGAGTCATAAATCTTTCAAACATGAAGCCACTCATAAACTTTTCCAATCACACTAACTAATGTGGTTTTCCATATAAAACTCAAACAAATGAAAGGGAAATAAAAATTTAAGAATAAGATAGATGTATTTCATCATGCGCCATAATTTCTTTGGAACTAAACATTTTTCCGACTCATTTTTTTCTCACCCAACATTCAATGCAAAAGAAATAAAGGAGGTTCAATGTAATTTCACTCTTTCTAATATCCAATTACATACTTTCATCCAATAGGAAGCAAGACTACATCTAAATTCGTGTGCACACTCATAGTTTGATCATGTGAAAACTCTATAATCTTTCTTCAAAATACTTTATGAGAGATATGTAAATACTTTCTATGATTTCTCTCCAACAACCTTTTCGATTTCATACTACATGCCGCCAAAAATTCAAAAGAACAAACTTGCAAATGTACGATTAAGAAGATGAGAAAACTCCACCACATACTTCTTTCCATATTTCAAAAGAAAACCACTTATGTAATCACCAATCTTTCTTTTATACCATATATGTGTGGGCAAGAGTAAAATTTCAAAGTATAGGACATATGAATATTTTTAAACCATAACTACCAACATAGCTTCCTATAAAGCTCAAAATGAGATAAAGGAAAATCTAGGTTTAGAATAAGCATAAAGATATCTCGAAGTTTACTGACACTTGACGACAAAGCATGCTTCCAACAACATTATTTGCATAACTAAGGAATTTATAATTGCCCTTCAACAAATGTTTGCTTTCATGCTGTATGCCATTGCAAATGCGTAACTCGGAGAACAAGCAAGCCTACAACAATTCATGCATAAGATACTTTTCTAATGTGATAAGGTTCATATTCGAACAACAATGATACTTGCCAAGAACTAATGCCAATATCATGCTTATACTGGTGACGCGAAAGATATAAATCTCACCATCGCTTGATACCTTCTCCAAACTCCATCAATGAGCCCACTTGATTATAGAAATACCTTTGAAATTCTCCCAACCAATCATAACTCAATACATTTTTCACCATTTTCCAACATCAAGCCAAGACCAAAACTAGGCATAATGCTAAGTTTCCAAACCCAAAAATAAACGATCCATTCAATAACCAAGAAAACATGATACTAGAAAATTTTCCTTAACATGATCGCAATCCCATAATTTCATATCAATAAAACTCTCAAGGTGATAGGAGACATGTAACCATTTGAATCCGAAGAAAACAAGCCTAGAGTCTGTAGGATTCCTCATATCTAATCTTAAGTTTCAAAAAACATGTACTTCAACAATTTTTAAATAAGCTCCATCAACTTCATTATTGATCGCAAACGTGAGGTGCATAATGATAAGTTCCTAAACTCCAATATACCCTATGCGATGTTCCCATAAGTATAAAGCACGTCGACTCTAATAAGCATGAACCAAAATGCTAGTCATATGCTTTGACTCAAACATAGTTCATAAAATATATAAACCATTCGTTCTTCTAGGTGGAAAACAACAATACCATCTCATGACTAGATCCAATAAAGGTCTCCAACATAATGCTAAAAAAAACGTGCTTCATGATTCCCAACAAGATTAAACTATAACAGTAAACAAGGCAAAGCTAGGTTTGCTTAATGATTCTTCCTAACAAAATACTTGTATCATTTCCAATAGGCATTTATACAAACGCCTTGCATGCACTTGATGGAAGATGCCATAATTTTCAAGATCTACACATGAGATTTTAAACTCACATCACATGATGCAACTATCAAGAGATATAAGCTTCTACATATTTCATATATAGATAATGTGATTTAAATAAAAATAAATCTTGCTATGGGATGCATTCATGCCTCACAAAACCATATAGCTTGATCTCCTCAATGACACACTTATATGTGTAAAAAGTACTTCATTCAACACATCGCATAAAATTTATTGTAATACGGGAAGATAGGCTTTATACAACTTCATTTGACAAGTTGATCACATAATTACTGTCATTTCTAGCAACAAGGACATTAACGAGAGATATACAGAAGCTTAATACTTCTATAAATCTTTGCCAGAACATCATTCTATCCTCAATACTTCATCATTATGGTAGAGTATGAACCAAATATAACCAAATCTAGCAGCAAATATCTTTTCAATATCATATATCCTCCAACAATCAGATGAACACAACATAATAAAAATAAAATATTCATCAACTTATAAGCAAGTGTCATAACCGAACTAAACAACAAGACTTAAAGAAGAACACATCCTCAAAATCACAGAAATACATGCTTGAAATCACATCATAAATACATAGGTAATCTCAAAGCTAAACACAACAACTTGGTTCCAAAATCAGTGGACAAGCATGAGAAATGGAAATAGAAAGAGAGATAGAAGAGGAGTGCAAGAGGAAAGTGAAGAAGAAAAATAAATAATAATAAGAAGAAGAAGATATACCTGCTGTAAAAGAGAGAGTTTTAATAAAGAGGAGGATTGTGACCTGGGCTTGGATACGACCCGAGATGTTAAGCGGAGGTCCGCTGTAGTCGTGTGGGAGAGGAAGCCAGCTTTTGTTTTGCTGGTCACGCAAGAGAGAAGAAGGGGAGGGGGGTTGGCTCGCTCTGGGGTTTGCGAACCAAAAGAATCATAAGGCGGTCTGGCCCCCTTGCTTATGTGAACCCAGGAAAGAAGAAGAGGGGGAGTTCGGGCTCTGGCTAGAGTGTGAGAGGGAGAGGGGATCTCGGTTGGCTTTAGTCTTTTCGAATTAGAGATGGAGGGGGAGAGGAAGTTCTCAGTGGAAGGAGGGAAAGGGGTTTGAATGCTAATCCCCCAAGACTAAGGACAGTCCATCCCTTTTGCTCAAACAAGTCTCTGCCTTCTTGAACCCTTCTCTAATGTCCTGTTCTTTCTAAACACCGAAAGATAGCTACTATGCTCTGCTTCATAAAGAAAAAACCTGCAGTTCTTCCCAAAGCGGGGATATAACGTGCCTGTGTCATCTTTGCTATAACAGGTTTCAGGTATTGGCCAAATCGTGACCATCCATCTAATTTCTTGATATCTAGATAAAATTTAAATTGCTTTAAAAAGTCAATTACTCTTTAATTTGGATTAGATAGATCCTATTTGGCTGTAATCAAGCTCAAATTAGATCGATTTGGCTCAATTCATGTCAAATCGGGTCCGGCTCAACTTGACCAAATTAACTAAAAAAAAACAAACTCAAACTGATGCCAATTCAGATTGAATCAAGCTCGATGAGGCTCAATCAACTCGATTGAATGTGCTCAAGGGCAAATCAAACTTAAAATGAGGTCAACAGGCACTAACAACTCAATAATATGTCTTAAAAAGACCACATGCATACGAACATGAACTTCTTATACATATAACAATCACTAAGAGGACCTAGAGAGAGAAGCTCTGCAGTTTTCTAGAGAGAAAGCTTTTTTGAATCATGCATTTCGCGGTTTCTTTGTCGCCAAAAATGGTGGCTTCTGGCTGGCCGCCGTCTGATCCCCCGGATCGCCATCGACCTGATGGCTTTCAATCTTTTTTTTGTTCAATCCGCTCCATCGTCCTCTCCACGTTCTTCCGTTACTGGCTCTGACATTTGTTTGAATTCAAGATCAGGATCTAAGCCTCTAATCATTAGAGAAGGATTCGAATCCATCGCTCAGTATGATAATCTGATTCCCTCAGTTGAAGTCAAGGGTAAAGGCGTGGTTGACTCTTTGAATGCTGATCTTTAAGATTGAAACCTTACCCCGGATACAAACTTTGTTTCTAAGGGATTTTCTTTTGGATCTCTAGATCATGATGTTTTGAATTCTTCGAATTGAATTTCCAATAAACCGATCATTAATCCTGAAGGCTCTCTTAATCGGGTTCCTGCGATGAATTCTGTGAATTTTGTTAAACCAATTGTTGCCCAGAACTCTACTGTTCCATTGGATGGTAACAATTTTGATGTTTTTGTGGATGACAAGGACAATCCAAAAAACACTTTTCTTAATGCCTGGAGAAAGCCTAATCATATCAAACTACATTTTGATATAAATTCAATTGAATTGTCTTCAGATGGGGTGGCAGTTAAATTGAATTCGGAAAATGAGCTTGCTAACTCTAAGATCATGTCAAATTCTATTGTTCTGAAGGTTTTGGGAAAACATATCCCGTTCTCGATTTGTAGCATTGAGCTCCGCAAAGAATGGAATCGTTTTGGGAATTTTCACTTGACTTCTTTAGGTCTGAATTGGATACTCTGCTCTTTTAAGTCTCCTGATGTTATGGAAGAAGTTCTTAGCGGTGGTCCATAGTACATCGGAGGCCACATTGTTGGTTTGGAAAAATGTTTGCCATCCTTTTCGCCTTTATCGCTTAAAGGATTAACTGCACCGATTTGGATTCGGTTTCCTTTACTGCCACTGCATTGCTGGGATGAGGTCAATATCGCCAAGATTGCTTCTAGAGTTGGCACCCTGATGTTTTTGGGCGGGAATTCTCTTAACAGGAACTAGAAGGAATTTGCTCGCGTTTGTGTGCATGTTGATCTTGAATCCAAGCTGCCTTCAGGAATCTGGGTTGACGGTATAGGGGGAAAAGTTTACCAAAAGGTGGAGTACGAAAAGCTGTATTCCTTTTGCTTTCATTGTGCCAGAATTGGTCACTTAAAATTGGAATGTCCTGATTGTGTTTTCAAAACGACTCAACATAGCATTGAACCAAAAGACAATGTCAACCAAGATACTTCTCACAACAATCTTCAGGAGAATTATGGGCCATGGATTCAAGTAAAATTCAAAAAGAGGCCGAATCAAACAAGGAATCGTATGGGACAAAAGATGATGGGAATCAACCATCAAGATAATCAATGTGCTGATAGTAAAAATACTTCTAGTAATCCTGATGAGATTGTGTTGGATGAATCATTGAAAGTAGTTAGTGATAAAACTATGAAGATTAATAATCCTGATGATGATATCTGCTTATCCAATAGCTTCAACGCACTTGTTGATGCGTATTTGAATCAGATGGTTGATACAGTATCTGTTATTATTGATCCTTTTGGGACTATTGTTACACTAGTTTCATCTAGTGAGAGGATTGATGCTACTTCAAAAGTCCTTGAAGTTTCTCAAGTTTATCCTCAAAATCAACTCCCTCATGATGATGTTGATTATACCTCTTTAGTACCCTCCAGTTTGCTGGGGATTTCTAAAAATACTTTGAATATGGATCCAAAGGTTGGCAACGGCATCACCATTTGTGCTGGCATGAATTTAAGGGTCACATACACTACCTTAAAGCTGAAATCCAAACCTCAATTAAAATTCCTGGGTCTTATTGAACCATCATCCAGGAAGAGGAACGTTGATGGCAAAGGCAAGAAAAAAGGCTGGGACTTTTCCCCTTCAGTTATTTAATGTCTTCCCTCATCTTTTGAAATTGTAGAGGGGTCAAGAAGAAAGAGACCTCCCTCTACCTCAAGGAGATAGTGAAAGACAATGCAATTTTCTTTATAGGCCTTGCTGAAACTAAATTATCTTTATTGATAGGAAGATTGTTATTAGGATTATTGGCAATGATTGGGATTTCTTTCATCAACTGGCTGTTGGTACTGCTGGTGGCATCTTGGTTATGTGGAAGAATAACTTGGCAACTTTTTCTGTAACAGCCCACTCCTCACAGTTTATTTTTGGTGCTTTGAATACTCCTAAGTGTGGGATCTGGAATGTGGCCATGGTTTACGGACACAAGGAGCTGCAGGTCTGGAGAGATCTATGGAGAAGTCTCAAGCAGTTGATGATAGAGGAGACACCTACTATTGTAGGTGGTGATTTCAATTGTCTTCTTTCAAATGAAGATAAGAGAGGTGGTAAGAGATTTTGCTTGACTAAAGGTCCTAAAGAGATGAAGCTCTTTATGGCCAATCATGATCTCCATGATTTGGGTGTGAGTGGTCCAAGATTTACTTGGTGGACAACAAGAAAGGTAATGCTAGAATATGGAAACGACTTGACCGTTGCATATTAAATTCTGCGGCGCTTCAGCTTGTTCCAACCGCCACTGTCAAACATCTTGCGAGGATTGCCTCTGATCACTGCCCCATTATTTTCAAACTTGATAATACGCAGCATACTAAAGTTAAGACTATTAGATTTAAAGATACATGGAAATCTTACCCTGCCACTAGGAAGATTGTTTCCAATGCTTGGGGTAGGCCTGACTATGGTGAGGAAGCTGATATTCTCAATAGGAAAATTAAGAGAACCCTTAAATCTCTTTTTTTCTGGAACAGAAACAAGTGTAAGAAACTGGATCTTCTCAAGGATGAATTAAAGAATGACATCCTTAATCTTCAATTACAAGAGGAATTTGAGGGTGGCCTAAGTCCCGATAATCTTGCTATTCTATGTGGAAAGGTAAGGGAGCTCAACATTACCTTACTCAGGCTTTCCACATAGTGGAACCAAAGAGCTAAAGCTTTATGGAATGAGGAGGGTGACACCAACTCTAGATTCTATCACGCTTATGCTTCGGCGAGGAAGAATTGAAATATGATCAGTCAGATTAAGGATGAAAACAATATTGTTGTTGATGATGAAGACCTCATTGAATTTGTTTTTCTAAATTTCTTTGAGGAAAAGTGGAAGCACCGAAACTGTAACATTCTAAATTGGCGTAATGTCAAGCCGGAGCAGAGGATTAATGCAACTGATAGAGCTTTTCTGGAAGTTGAGTTCACTAAAGCAGAATTCACTACTGCTACTTTCCAACAAGGTTCAAATAAGTCTTCTGGACTTGATGGTTGCACTTCTTCTTTCTTGAAATTCTATTGGGATACCGTTAAAGATGCTACTTGGAAGGCTATTAGGAAGTTCCTTATCTCAAGAAGTATGCATTGTAATTGGAAGGATACTTTGGTTGTCCTCATTCCCAAAATCAAAGTCCCAATTTCTCCATGTAACTTTTGGCCCATCAGCCTTTGTCAAACTGTTTACAAATTTGCATCCACAATGCTTGTTAATAGAATCAAATGCTGTATTGATAAGATCATCTCGGTTGAACATGTGGCCTTTATTCCGGGAAGGTCATTATCCGATCACTGCCTTTTGGCTTTGGAAAATTTCAACAAATTCAGGATTTCTAAGCATAGGAAGGGACTTATGGATGTTAAGCTTGATATGGCACAAGCCTTTGATAACATGAGTTGGGTGACTTTGAAGCTTGTTCTCAACTGGTTTGGTTTTCCTGAAAACTTCTCTCTCCTTATTTTAGAATGTGTTACTAATGTTCGTTTCTCTATTCTTCTTAATGGAAAAAGTACTAGATGGATCAAAGCCAAGAGTGGCTTCAGACAGGGACGCCCGATGTCGCCCTATCTTTTCATTTTATACTCCCAACTCCTCTCTAATGTTATCAATCAAAGAGGCCATCATTTGGGCATCAGAACCTCTCCTAGAGCACCTAGAATCACTCATCTACTCTAGGCAGATGATGTTTTGTTATTCAGTCAAGCTTCCTCCTTCAAGCTCCGTATTATGATGAATTAAATCAGGGACTATTGCGGTTGGACTGGACAGGGTATTAATAAGGACAAATCACAAATCCTGTTCGATAATTCTGTTAGACCGACTATCAGACAAAAAATTGGCAATAAGTTTGGCCTCAAAATTGTGGAAGAATTTCAATATTTGAGCACTAAAATTGCTCTTAGATGTTTGGTAAAAAGTGACTTCCAATTTATTGTTGATCACGCTTTGGAGAAGCTCAATGCGTGGAGTGTCAAATCTCTCTCTATGGCTGGGAGGATGACTCTTGCCAAGTCCTCTTTGTTATCACTACCCACTTTCATCTCTTCCCATTCATTGATCCCCAAGCGAGTCTTATATGAGTTAGAACGCATCTGCAGAGACTTCATTTGACATCAAAATTTGGAGACCAGGGGCCTTCACTACAATGCATGGGAAGATCTTTGTTTACCAAGAGCAATTAGAGGGATGGTTCTATTTTCTGCTATCAAGAAAATCGGGCCACTTCGTGCTAGGATTGCTTGTGGATTTTATCAAAATCCCTCTTCTCTGCTTCACAATTGTTTAACTGCCAAGTATGGTTTTGATACTTGGAATGGTCAATCCAGAAACGGATAATCTGCTGACCGTTCAATCATTTTGGATGGCACTACTTTCCTTAAGCCTATTGTCAAATGGAAGATTGGCAATGGTATTTGTATCAATGTTAAGAATGACATTTGGCTACTTGATATATGTTTCAACAAATGGCCAATGCTTGCTGATTGTGTCAACCTTGAAAATTTGGTGCTTAACAACTTTATCCTTGATGATGGGAGTTGGAATGGAACTTAAGCAGTATTTCAAAGACAGCTTGTTTTTGTCCAGAATTGTATTATCCATGTTGGTGTTGAGGATCATATGGAGCTTCTTTACCAACATTCTGGGAATTCTATCTCATCACTAGCTTATACCGAATCCACTAAATCCCTTAATTCACTGAATGATTCTGGTTTTATTGCTTGGCTCCGGAAACTGCACCTCAGACCGAGAATTGAACTTTTTTGGTGGTGATTGGGTAAGTTTGCCATTCCCACCAATGAGTTTTTGAAGTATAGACACATTGGAAATAATGACTTTTGTGCTAGAGGATGCTCTGAAGTGGAAAGTAGTGCTCATGTTGTGGTTTACTGTACGTATCTCATTGATATCATCAAGATGTTGAGATCATGGGGGATCAACGTTCCCATCTTCAGCTCGCTGGCGGATTGTCTCCATCATTTAAGACACCTAATGAATTGTTGTCCGGACATTGTAAAGATATACTGCACTGCTGTCTTCTATTCCTGGAATTGCAGAAATAATTTCAAACATGGTGGTCTATTGCTGCCCACCTCTGTGATTGTTGCCAATGTCCTATTTATGGCTACTAAGAAGAATTCAATGCAGGTTAACTGGGATGCCTCTCTCCATTATGAGTTTGACCTTTCATGGCGTCCCCCACCACCGGATTGGATTAAAATTAATGTTGATGCATCCTTGCTTGACTCAAATTTGGCTAGTATTGGTGGTGTTGTCCGCGACTCCAAGGGTAAACCGCTCCTAGATTTCGACAAACAACAACTTCATTGGGACATTAATCAGCTCGAATTAGATGCTATTTTTTCCTTGAAGGATTTCATTTCTGATTGGATGTTTGATAGCAAAGGATTAATAATTGAGGGAGATAACTACAATGTTATCAAGTTCCTTCAAGATTCAATGAAGAAATCTAAGACAGGCAACCGGATTTCTGAGAATATCTCTTTTCTATATGATTTCAATAAGGTGATTTTTTTACATACCTCTAGAATTTGTAACAAGGCTGCTGATTTATGCATCTCCCTTGCCTTAGACAATAACTTTTGTTTTGTTTCTTTTACAAATTCAGATATTCCTTCTTCCTTGTTTGACCTGTTGAAGAAGGAATATGTGATCTGCACTTGATTAGCCTATATTATGCTGCTCTTTCTCCTTTAATGCATATGTGCACTTATCAAAAAAAAAAAAAAAACAATCAGTAAGAGGAATAAAAATGATACAATCAATAATGACTAAGTACTACACAATCTCATTAACCTTGTCATCAATGGAAAAGACTTTTTCCTCAACTCACCTTCAATATCATCATCAAAATTTAACTACATTTCCATACCTTAACTTTAACTTAGTTTTGTACTATACCAGACGAACTTCTTTAAAAGAAAGCTTAAAATAAATCCTTCTTCAATACACTGTTGCTGCAAGTCCTTCAATTCTACATTATATTTGTGATCTTGAGCCTCCTAAAAATGATCCCAAATTATTCTCTTAAAGGATACAAACTTCTTTAAATTCTTTATGGCTTTTGGAGATCTTGATCTAAATTTGTCCTTTAATGGAGCAGTTCCTTTCTTAGCTATGAGACTCTAAAGTCTGTTGTTTTAATCTTTAAGGGCTACTAACTTCTCTTTAGAGATCTACAGGTTCTTTAGACACTGGTTGATCATTATTTAAGCATTCACTAAAATAATGTAGAAGTGATATATCAGTTGATTTTATAAAGAAGTATAAGTCACCATGATAACCAACTCATCTATGCATTTGGCTAATTGTTCTTTCACTATCTTCATCATTTTGGTATTTCAGTCATACTTTTTCCTGTCCTCACCTTTAAGATATTTGATCTTCATAAATTCTTTGTTCCATTAATTCAAAGATTAAGTAAGCTAAACCTCAAGATCCAAACACCTAGTAGATGAAATAATAAGGTGATATCTGTATAAAAACATATCCGTATAGATATACAAAGAAGAAGTAGAAAAAATAAATGGCTACTCACTAAGTCATTAACTTGGTGACATATAATAAATTGGTGATTTAACACCTCTTATGGAATATGTAACTTATAGGAATTGAGGGAACCTTTACTAGTTCTTGCAAAAGTCACCTCAAATTTCTTCTTCTTGGATAAGGGTTGTAGATCTTCTTCATTCACCAATAGCTTAAAAGTGACCCTTAAAGTTAAGACAAATGGATTTTGAACTTTTGTTAACTTCTTCAACATGGTCACATTTGACCTCCCTCCTTGAATAGATAATCTAATTTTAAACAAAATTCTTCCTTTATAAATCTACTCAAATAACTTACCTCATAGAGAAATGTTCAAGATCAAGTACATTAAGCATCTTCAATATGTCTTCTACTAAAAAATGAAGAGGAACTAGTAAATCCTTCATCTTCCCTCATTTCTTCAAAAGACCTCAACTATTATTCACAAAGAAAAATGTACTAGCAGCGGGTGCAAATATCCAACCATTTGGATTTGAGTGTGATATGACCTAGCATAACACAAGTGAATCAACTGAGAAAGGCATTCTAGTGTCTAGTCTGCTCCACAATCTCTAAAGAAAGTGATCAATCCCACCATGACTGACATGTCTCTTTGTGAAAATTGGGATAAAATCACTCCGCACATTGATGAATTTTTAACTAGCTCTAGAGGAGGTAGAAATCACAACCTATCTCGCAAATTGATCTCGAAAACAATAAGGTTCTTCGAGGAGGCCCAATCCCAATCATATCTTTTAGGAGCCTTCATCACGAGGTCATTTTGAAAATGGAACTTCTTACAACAACAACAATAACATCATGCCATTTTTCCAATATATGGAGTTGGGTACAATAATACTTTTTCACCATTGTGCCCTATTAAAAGTCAAATTCTCATTTAAATCAAATAAAGAAAAATCATTTCTAATATTTTCTAACCAAATTTTTTTAGTTCTAACTCTATGTTTCTTAACATAAGTCAAATATAATACCTCAACTTTCCTAACCATGTCATTAGAAGGCATCCATTCAATGTGACCAAACCATCTAAGGAAACTCTCTCTAATCTTATGTTTCATTGGAGCTACTCCAACCTTTTCATGCATATGCTCACTTTGTATCCTATGTCTAAGAGAAAATCCACTAATCCACTTATGCATCCTCATATCTACGACACTTAACTTATTATTATGCAACATTCGCCACCATAAAGCAGGTCTCACCACCATCTTATATAATTTTCCGTTAAGTTTGAGGGGGACGTTTCTATCGCACAACAAGCCCGATGCATTCCTCCACTTCAATCAAACAAATTGAATTCTAAAGATAATATTCCTATCTATTTCACCATCACTCTGATGAATAGATCCAAGAAATCTAAAACATGTACTCTTATAAAAAACTTGATCACCCAAGTCACAATCCCCTCACAAAAAGATCACACAAATGGAACTTTTTGTGAATAATAATTAGAGAATCCCGATTAATGATTGACACCACACTGTTAGTGTGAGATACATTATAGGATCTCTTCTAACCATCATTCAATGCAGTGGGTGGTAAATCTTCTTCGGTCGTTGCATCTATTAAAGAATGGTGATCACCCATAAGAGCTTATGTATATAAAGGTGCACTGCAATGAGATAGGGGATAACAATTATCTAAAGATGTAGAAAGCTTCTTGTATTGGAAGGGGTTTAAGGGGAAAGAAGGCAGAAAGAAGGATATGTTCCTTCTATATGAAGTGGGACCTTAGAACACAATAGGGGATGTCGCCAATGCAAGGAAGGGGAGAACTTCTACTATAAGAAGGCTGCAAGATGAAGGAAGAAGAGGGGAGGTGCAAGTTATTCATAATTTAAATTATATAAATTAGTCAAAGGTGGTGTGTGTGTGTTATAGAAGTAATAAAGTTAATAATATAAAAAAATGTGGTTAAAATCATAGCCAACCGGTGCACAAAGCTAGACTAGTGGGTTACTTTAGGTAGCCAGGCAATATAGTGGATGAATGGGCCCAGTGCCGACTAGACTAGCTGGGTGAGGGCCAAGCATGTCAGGCACATCAATGGCCTAGGAGGGTTGAATCGTATTATTGGCTATGCTGGTGCCAGGAGGCTAGCTGGTTCAGTTGCTAAATCTTTTTTATTACCTAATTTTTGGATCGAACGGTTCAATTCAGACATATTTAGGTTTCCCTAATTAATTTTATTAACATTATGTACCAAAATTTGGCACTTTTAAAGCGTAATAAAGCCTTTATAATCAATTTCAAGCCATTTTTAAAGTTTAGACAATAAATTCTCAAATTAATTTATTCTAATGAATATACCAATTTCATGACACACTAAAATTATGATCGAAGGTTTTTTACTTGGTTTATGGCCCCGAGAGGAGGCCCACATTAACGTCCAAGGAGTTTTCAATCCTCATTATCACCTAAACATTAAAATTCTACAATTAGGTAAGTTTGAAATATTATAACATATATTTTTTAATTCTAAAGGCTTTGACATTCTAAAATATGGGGCAACTGATATATGTTCAAAGAATTATCTTATTCATGCATGAATCTTGAGGAAAATTCTAATGAAAAAAATCTAATTTTTAGATCCAAAGTCTTCCAAAATTTGATTTTAGCAAATTTATAGTTGAATTGACCGACTCAACGAAACATGCCTAAGAACCCCAAAATCAATCCAATCCAAACCCAAATAGGTCCAAATCCGGGACCTGAAGCACATTTATAAGCTTTAAAGCATAAATTAGTTGATCAAATGATATCAAAATAGTGCTTGGTTATAGTCAAATTGTTAATATCAAAAAGACAAATCCAATGAGCATGATCACAAATTTTGACATCATTAAGGCCCTTAAATGCACGATAAATGGTAATCCATCAAAAATATTACCTACATGCCCTTGATCTTCTCCCTATCTATTTATTAGCCATGCCAAAACCAAAAAAAAACTATAAATTGAACCTCCATTCATCATAAAAGGGAGAAGGATGAAAAAATTGAGAAGAGGAAGAAAGAAGAAAAATCTAAAATCTCTCTTGCCACCAAGATCCTTGACCACCGCTTGGCCACTGAACATCATCAGACTTTTATCAGCACCAGTAATCACAAAAATTATTCTTGGACACCAACCATCACTGGACTTCTACTCAGCCACAAGTTATTTTGAAAGTTCTACCAATCCACTAACCATAGAATGACTTCGTTCTGGCCAACAATCATCACTAAATTTATGCTAGGTAATAAGGCATTGCAGAATTTCTATCTAGCTACTAACCATCTTTAGATTTTTTCCCTAGATGAGCCACCACTGAACATTTTTTCCCCACCACCAACCATCATCAAACATTTGCTCAGTTACAAACTGTTGTTTGACTTTTATCCAACCACTAGCCATCTCAAAACTTTGGCTTGGCCACCAATCATTATCACACTTTTTCTTGACCTCTAGCCATCATTAGACTACTATCTAATCATTAAACATCATCAAATTTTTATCCAACTCCCTAAACTATTGTAATTTCACTTTGTCCAAATTAAAGGATAAGCTAAGTTTTGTAACTCACTCAAATTTAGTGCAATCATTTTGACTGGGAGTGTCTGTTTGAATAGTTGCTATTTGAATGAATTATATTTGTGAAATTTATGTAGTTTTGATGATTCCAAACATTATTGTTCAGATGTATAGTTATCTCCTAACAATTTTAGAAGATTTGCTTTTTCTCTTGTGTGTACTAACATTTCAGGAAAATCAGACTCCAGACTACGAAAACTTCAAATCAAATTCAACATGAGATATTTTGTTTATTTGAAGTTTGTCTTTTCTTTGAATTAATTTTGAAAGGGAGTGATTGTAATTGAGTGAATAAAATCTCACACACACAAATAAGGAGATCTTGAAATTCTATACTGATCGTACATGACGATATTTATCGTACTGGACGATCTGTCAGTTATCTTCTATAGAGCACTTGGAACGAATAGGAACTTGCTTGGAAAAATTTTTCTAAGTCCTATTCGTCAAGGACGAATTTTATTATCGTCCCGGACGATGGGTTCTCTGTAAAATTTTCGTCCAGACGAATTTTATCATCGTACGAGGCGACCAGTCCTCTGTAAAATTTTCGTCCCGACGAAAATAAATATCGTACCGGAAGATCAGCTCTCTGGAAAATTTTCGTCCAGACGAAAACAAATTATCGTCCGCGGCGATTGGTCATCTGGAAAATTTTTGTCCAGACGAAAAAAATAATTGTCCAGGACGATCGGCTCTCTGAAAAATTTTCGTCCAGACGAACATATTTTCGTCCAAACGATTAACCGACTTAGAACAGTTTTCAGCAGTTTCTAGAACCGACCTTGTAATAACCGTTCGTACTGGACGAACCTAGTTCGTACAGGACGATCAGCTGTACGAAGTCATTTTGTACACATATACAAATTGGGTCGTTTCAGATCGTTTAAGTAAAATCGTCCAGGACGATCCAGGATCGTACAGGACGATCCACTGCGTACAGAATTGGAAACTTGCAGTTTTTGGGCGGTTTTTCATGTCTTTTATGTAAATAGTCCAAATTAGACTGCCACCCAATCTTTTTATCATTTGATCTTCGTGCCTCTTGAGAGAATAGCCAAGGAGAGAGTGGAAGAGAGCATTCAAAGGAGGATTCCTACCACTGGAGCGAGAAGGCTTCACTTGGATTGCTAATGTAAGAGTCTCTACTTGTGAAATTGGATTTCTTCACTCTTTTCTTTCTTTCTTCTAGATTCTTGTGAGAAGATCAGTCAAGGAGATCCGGTTCTCTGCCGACACTTGGAGAGTGTGAACAGCCGAAGGGTTCTCTGCCCACACTAGGAGAGTGTAAAAGGAAGAAGGTTATCTACCTACACTTGGAGAGTGTGAACAGCCGTAGGGTTCTCTGCCCACACTAGGAGAGTGTAAAAGGACGAAGGTTCTCTGCCTACACTTGGAGAGTGTGAACAGCCGTAGGGTTCTCTGCCCACACTAGGAGAGTGTAAAAGGACGACGGTTCTCTGCCAGCACTGTGGAGTGTGTAAAAGGACGACGGTTCTCTACCGCACTGGGTAGTGGTGAAAAGAGTGTTTTGTACAGGCTTCTCCGCCTTGCTGTGGGTGCAAAAGGAGAGTCACTTTGTGGTATTAGTGCAATACTCAGAGGGTGCCTCTTAGGAGTGGATGTAGGTCTGGTTATAGACCGAACCACTATAAATCTGGTGTCATTTACTTTATTGCTTTTACGTTTCCGCACTTTAAATTTCAGTTTTAACAACTCTGTGGTTGAAAAACATTTTTCTACAAACTTTAAAAGAATATTTTATTTCGGTTCAACTTTATCATTAAGAGGGTTTAAAATTTTAAAACTACCAATTCACCCCCCTCTTGGTAGCCGTGGGACATTTACTTAGGCTTAACAACCTAATTACTGGACTCAACAAGTGGTATCAGAGCATAGTTTCAAAATCATAAGTTTGAACTACTTTTTGATTAACGTAGATGGCTACATTTGGAAACCGAAACACACCTGAGGGTTACTCTATCACTAGACCTCCACTGTTTGACAATATTCCTTTTGATTTTTGGAAAACACGCATGTCAACTTTCTTACAGTCACTTGATTATCGCATGTGGATGCTAGTCCAGGAAGGTTACACAAAACCAACTAGATTAGTTGATGGAATTAGGGTAGAAACACCCTATGCAGATTGGACTATAGAAGAACATGACTTAGCACAATTAAATGCGAAATGTTTAAATAGTTTATTTTGTGCTTTAAAATCTGAAGACTACATGCGAGTTTCCACTTATAAAAGCGGAAAAGACATATGGGATAGACTTTGTATTACTTATGAAGGGACAAATGAGGTTAAGCAATCAAGACTCAATATCTTGTTACATGACTACAAATTATTTCGCATGAAACCTAATGAATCTATATCTGACATGTACACAAGATTCACTCAAATTGTCACCTCTTTGCATGCACTTGGTAGGGAATTAACAAATGCTGAAATGGTTAATAAGATTCTTCGTTGTTTACCTACTGCATATGATGCTAAAATTACTACAATTACAGAGTCTAAAGATCTGAACATTTATTCAATTGACAATTTTCTTGGTTCACTCATTGCTTACGAACAAGGAGTAAGTCAAAGAAAGATTGATGCAGGTGAACCAAGAAAGGACAAGCATATTGCACTAAATGTGAAAGAGTCAGAAAGTGAACACTCACAACCTAAGGATGAAGACGATATTGCACTAATGACTAGACAATTCAGAAGCTTTTTAAAGAGGAAGCAGAAGAGACGCCAGCAATGGAATAGAGGTAAGTATAACAGAAATGGCAAGGTTTCTAATGAAGTGATTTGTTATGAATGCAGGAAACCAGGTCATATAAAGACTGATTGTCCAAAACTCAAAACCACTCCTAGCAAGGAGAAGGTAGAGGAGAAACCAATGGTAAAGAAGGACAAGAAGAAGTTTCAAAAGGCTTTTTGGGCGGACTCAGCTTCAGACTCATCTGAGACTGAAAAAGAAGAAGAAGTCACCAACCTTTGCTTGATGGCAGATAAAGCTGAACAATCAGATCAAGAAGAGGTATGTGATTTAACTTATAATGAATTGTTTGAAGTTTCTGAACACATGTATGATGCATATAGGAAAATGAAAAAGATACATGCTAGTGTAGTTTTAGAATTGGAAGAGCTTAATAAGGAACATGAAATACTTAGGAAAGATCATGCTTTAATTGATAGCAACCACATGAAACTACTTGATGAATATGATGACTTGAATAAAAATTTTGAGAATTTAAAATCATCCTATGCTGAACTTGAAAAAGAATTTAAGAAATTTATGGATGAATCTGAGAACAAGACATATAGAATCAATTATACAAATCGAATCTTGGAGGACATGAATTCATTTTACAAACTCACTATAAGAGCTCTCGAGGATAATAGGAACCCCCCTAAACTTGAAGATTTTACAAATCCTAAATATTATCCTAAATTCATGAAATCCCTTAGAAGATAATCATATGAAAGAAAACATAGGAATATTTTTCCTAATGTTAAATGTAACAATTGTGGATTTTTGGGACATATATCTCACACCTGCACTTTAAAGATGAAACCTAATTTGGTGTGGAGAACTAAGATGCATAAACCTAGACATATCATACATGCATCTGATTATAAATTTCATAAAGGTGAACCCAAACTAGTTTGGGTTCCCAGGTCTAACATTTGAGAATTTTGCAGGTATGCTCTCACACAAGACCTCGTGAGAGCATATGGTACCTGGACAGCGGATGTTCTAAACACATGACTGGAGATACTGCTCAATTCATAACGCTGGAAGCCAGGAGTGGAGGCAAGGTTACACTTGGAGATAATACCACAAAGAAAGTGGTTGGATCAGGTATGATTGGAAATTTGAAAAACTTTTTCATAGACAATGTTTTATTAGTTGAAGGCTTAAAACATAATTTGCTTAGCATAAGTCAGCTATGTGATAAGGGCTATAATGTAAATTTTTACCTACTAGCTGCATAATTAGCCTAAATGGGAAAATTGTTTTAAATGGAAAAAGGGTGAACAATGTCTACATGCTAGATTTAAATTGTATTCAATCTCCTACTGCTTTTTGTTTGAAAACTGTTTCTAATGAATCATGGCTTTGGCATAGGAGACTTTGTCATTCTAGTATGAAAAATCTTAGAAGAATTACCCAAAAGAATTTGGTGAGAGGAATACCTAAACTAGACTTTACTAAGGACCATCTATGTGATGCATGTCAATTAGGAAAACAAGTCAAGTCCTCTTTTAAGTCCAATAAAGATCTTAGGACCAGTAAACCTTTAGAAATTCTACACATGGATCTTTTTGGACCTGTAAGAACTGTTAGTCTAGGAGGAAAGGTATATGGATTTGTTATAGTAGATGATTTTTCAAGATTCACCTGGGTTAAATTTCTTTTTCATAAGAGTGAATCATTTGAGGAATTCAGAAATTTTTCAACTTTGATACAAAGAAAACTAGGATGTGAAATAATTTCTATACAAAGTGATCATGGAGGAGAATTTGAAAATGAAAGATTTGAAGATTTCTGTAAAGAAAAGGGGATTGATCACAATTTTTCTGCACCTAGAACTCCTCAACAAAATGGAGTAGTTGAAAGAAAGAACAGAACATTAATAGAAGCCGCCCGAGCAATGTTAGCAGAATACTCACTTCCTAGATATTTTTGGGCTGAGGCGGTTAGCACTGCATGCTATGTTCTGAATAGGGTGAATGTGAGATCAAATTTAAATAAAACACCCTATGAGTTGCTAAAAGGTAGAACAACAAATTTGTCTCATTTACATGTATTTGGTTGCAAGGTATTCATACATAATAATGGAAAATCTGCCTTAGAAAAATTTGATCCAAAATCAGATGAAGGAATTTTTGTTGGATATTCAAGTGTTGGAAAATCTTATAGAGTATTCAACAAAAGAACTTTAGTCATTGAGGAAACCACACATGTTGTTTTTGATGAAAATGGAAATATCGAAGAGCCAAAAGTTGTTGAAGAAGAAATTGAAGAAAACTCCCAAAAGATTGATAGATTAAATTTGGAAGAAAATGTGGAAGAAAATTTAGAAAGAGAAGACCCTTTGCCTAGAGATTTGAGATTTTCTAAAAACCAGCCAAAGGAATTAATCATAGGTGAACCAAGTGAGGGTGTTAAAACTAGGCGTGGATTAAACAAGGAAGTCAATCATTCAGCCTTTATTTCAACTATTGAACCCATTAACATTGATCAAGCACTTTCAGATGAATTTTGGATATTGGCCATGCAAGAAGAGTTGAATCAATTTGTAAGAAATAAAGTTTGGGAACTGACTACAAGGCCAAAAGATCAAAGTGTTGTTGGAACCAAGTGGGTGTTCAAAAATAAAATGAATGACTCAGGAGTAGTCATTAGAAATAAGGCTAGATTAGTAGCTAAGGGGTATAATCAAATTGAAGGAATTGATTTTGAGGAAACTTTTGCCCCTGTAGCTAGACTTGAAGCAATTAGGGTTTTACTAGCCTTTGCCTGTTTTAAAGGTTTTAAATTGTTTCAAATGGATGTCAAAAGTGCCTTTTTAAATGGGGTAATTGAAGAAGATGTTTTTGTAGAACAACCTCCAGGTTTTGAAAATTCTAAATTTCCAAATCATGTTTTCAAATTAAAAAAGGAATTATATGGATTGAAACAGGCACCTAGGGCTTGGTATGAGAGGTTGAGCACCTTCCTACTTGAAAGATCTTTTGAAAAAGGAAGTGTGGATACAACTCTCTTTTTGAGGAAAATTGGAAAGGATATACTTATTGTTCAAATTTATGTGGATGACATCATCTTTGGATCTTCAAATAAACATCTTTGTGATGATTTTTCTAAAACAATGAGTAGTGAATTTGAAATGAGTCTAATGGGAGATTTAAATTACTTTCTAGGATTTAGCATTAAGCAACTTGAGGAAGGTACTTTTCTTAGTCAAACCAAATATATTAAGGACATCCTCAAAAAATATGAAATAGACAATGCTAAATCTGTTAGTATACCAATGAGTTCTTCAGTTCAGTTGGATAAAGACCTTAAGGGAAAATCTGTTGATCAAAAGAAATTTAGAGGGATAATTGGATCTTTACTTTGCTTGACTGCTAGCCGACCAGATATTATGTTTAGTGTTTGCTTATGTGCTAGATTTCAATCAGATCCAAAAGAATCACATTTGACAGCAGTGAAAAGGATTTTAAGATATCTAATAGGAACTCAAAACTTAGGAATTTGGTATCCTAAGTTTAGCTCTTCATTTGAAATTATTGGTTACTCAGATTCTGACTTTGCAGGCTGTAGAGTGGATAGGAAAAGGACTTCTAGAACATGTCAATTCATTGGAAATTCATTAGTTTCATGGTCTAGTAGAAAACAAAATTCAGTGGCACTATCTACTGCAGAAGCAGAATACATTGCATTAGGAAGTTGTGTGGCACAAGTACTTTGGTTAAATCAACAGTTGATTGATTTAGGATTAACTATAGGCACTATTCCAATTTATTGTCACAATACTAGTGCTATTTGCATTTCCAAAAATTCTATTCAACATTCTAGAACCAAACACATTGATATAAGGCATCATTTCATAAGGGATCATGTATCCAAAGGAGAAATTGAACTCATACATGTTTCAACTGAAAATCAACTTGCAGACATTTTTACAAAACCTTTAGCCTTTGATACCTTCAGTACTTTAAGAACAAGGCTTGGTGTTATTGATTTGAATGCTTAACCAAAATGTCTTTGCAACATTGATACTTGTTGTGTTTTGTTTTTGTGATTTTGTGAATTTTGTGTGTTTTTGAATGAATTGTTTTTTGGATTTATGATTTTATTTTATGTTTTCTGTGTTTTTTGAATGTTTTTGTTGATTTTCTTAATTTAAAAAAAAAAAAAATCAAAATTAAATTTTTTTTTGGAGGACATCATCCAAGACGAAATTGTTTTCGTACGGGACGATGTGTGAAGGAACAGTTTGCGCGAATTTAAACCGTTTTGAAATTAGTTTTTAATTAGATCGTCTGTACGATATGTAATCATCCAGGACGAATTTTTTCTCTCTCAAACGTCGGGACGATTGAATGCAGCGGTTGAGTGGATAAGACAGTTTTTAATACGAACTTCGTCTGTACGAAATTTTTTCGTCTGTACGAACATGTGTCGGTTCATTGTAGGGGACGGTTTTCAAGAGTCATTAAAACGATTCACTTTTTGATCTTCTGTACGAAATTTTTTCGTCTGTACGATCGGTCAAGTCAAAAAGCCTGTACGAAGGGACGCATCGTAAGTTGTGTTGAATACGAAAAGCCGTTACATTTTGGACGAATTGGATCGTCTGTACGAAATTACTTCGTCCAAACGAACGATAATTTTTCGTCCAGGATGAATATTTTCGTCCAGGACGAACGTATCATTTTTCTTTAAATATGAAGGCTTTCAAACTTGACAATCACACTTTCAAACTTCTTTTTCAGTCCCTTTCTACATCAAATCAACAATGGCCTCCTCTAGCAAAAGACAAAAGGTTTTGGTGAGGAAACCAAATAGGAATGCCCCAGACAACTTCCTTTCCAAGGCAAATGAGGAATCTTTTCCTCATTTTGCATCTGCAAAAATCACTCTGTCTCGCATTCTTATCCAAACAGAGTTGAAATTTTTGGTATTGCACCTCTTCGCCTCAACCCAATTTCAGTTCATTCTTTCTCTTGTCCATCTCTACAATAAACAAACCTACCACTACTTTCTAGCCAACATGAGTTTCAATTCTGATCACTCTATCATTAGTTCTTTTATTTTTAAGAAAAAAGTTGAGATCACCAAGCACGACCTTGGTGCATTTTTAAACTTAAGAACTGAGGGATATAGAGCCCACACCCTAATGTCAGAAACCTCCTTCAAATGGTTTCAAATCAATAGGGTAATTAGAGAAAATGCGATTGACAATCATGTTGCTAGAGTCTCCAGTATGACCCAAGATGCCCGAATCATCCAGCATATCCTTAGATCCTCAATTATTCCTAAAGCTGG
Organism: Dendrobium huoshanense; assembly: GCA_016618105.1. Taxonomy (NCBI): domain Eukaryota; kingdom Viridiplantae; phylum Streptophyta; class Magnoliopsida; order Asparagales; family Orchidaceae; genus Dendrobium; species Dendrobium huoshanense. The sequence goes on from CM028343.1 coordinate 57,445,798, forward strand.
TGATAGGATTAACATTACTCCTCTTCTTTCTTGTCTAACTTTTTTAATCATGCAAAGACATCCTATTGATGAAGCCCAACTCATCATAGATCATATCTATGGGCTTTCAGAAATAGGACATCCTGATCAGAAGAGGAAGAAGAGCATTTCATTAGGGCACTTAATTACTTATATTTTGGAAAAGAAGTACAATATAGTGCATCCTGATGAAGAATATGAAGAGCCAGTTTACTATAACGATGCATCATTCAGATTTCTCTTCAAGGAGGAAAAAGAAAAAGAAAAAGCACATGCCAGTGCTTCAGAAGAAGAAGAAGAAGAAGGAGTGCAAGCTTCTGCTTCTCAATCAGATTACCAGAATCTGATTGAGAGATTTGATAGACTAGAGACTCACATTTATCAAAGGTTTGATCAATTTGATGCTCAACTTACGCAGCAGCAACATGACATTGGTAATATTAAAGATGAAGTTCATGAAATAAATACCAATGTAATGTTGATGGCCTCCTACTTCAACCTCTATGGCGGCATTCCTCCTCCTCCTCCAGAACAGTGAAATTGTTTTTATGTCTGTGTCTGTTGTATTTTTTTTTGTTTGTTTTTTGTTTGTTTTGTTTTTATCTTATCTGTTTTAGTGTAATGTGTTTGTTTTTATATTTTTAAGTTTAATGTATTTTTTTTTAATCTGTTTCTTTAATATCAATGAAAGTTTCTTTCTATTAGATTTGTTTTGAAATGTGGTTAATATGTGTGAATTTCATTAGTATTATTTAATCTACATAGTGCTTAAATTCGAATGTAATTTGAGATTATCTATATAAGAAAATCTAGACTTTCTAAATTTATAATTTGTTTATAACTTGTTGTAATTAGAACTTTTAAATTCATGTCTATTCATTTAGACTACATAAAAGTTAATATTATTATTGCAATTTTGATGTTTTCTTATTTTGTATTTCTATGCTCAAATGATATTTATGCACCTAGAAATATTTGAAATTTTAGATTATAGATTTTGGAAAGAATTGGTCAAATTACTCTTGAACATTGTACAAATGTACAAAAATCAAAAGGAATTCGCAAAAATTTGCAAAGTGAAAAAGAGGCACAAAATAAGCCCAACCAAAGAAAAATGCACAAAAATGTGCTCCAAAACTTTGAAAAGATGCGCAAAGCGCCACATGAGGTAATTCTCTTCTTTCCAAATTCATTCAATCTCTTAATTCAAATTGATCTTATGTTCATTTATATTCTATTGAACTTTGAAATATAGAATTTTTTATACATCTCTCTTGTAATGATTTTCAATAGTAAAATGTCTAAATTGAATCATGTCTTTGATAAATTCTTCTTACTTACAATGTTATATCACTTCTTAAATTTTATGAATTTCTATGATTGATCTAATATCCTTAGTTTAAAATTGCATACCCTATGTCAAATCACAATTTAGATTAAATTTTAAAATGAATTTCATATAATTATTTACATTTCTTGTCTTTTTTCTTCTTCACTTTTTGTTGCTGTCAAAAAGGGGGAGAAATTATTATGTTTGTGTTTTGTGTTTTTGTGGTTTGTGTTTTTTATTTTTATTGTTCTGTTTGCAAGTTTTTTTGTTTGTGTTAAAAAAAAAAATTGAAAAACAAAAATATTGTTCTTTAATGCCTCCTTATTTTAATGTACTCATAAATTCAGGGGGAGTTTAGGAGATAAGAGATTTGTTTTAACTTGAAACCATACTAATAATAATTGTTTTGCCATCATCAAAAAGGGGGAGATTGTTTGAATAGTTACTATTTGAATGATTTATATTTGTGCAACTTATGTAGTTTTGATGATTCCAAACATTATTGTTCAGATGTATAGTTATCTCCTAACAATTTTAGAAGATTTGCTTTTGCTCTTGTGTGTACTAACATTTCAGGAAAATCAGACTCCAGACTACGAAAACTTCAAATCAAATTCAACATGAGATATTTTGTTTATTTGAAGTTTGTCTTTTCTTTAAATTAATTTTGAAAGGGAGTGATTATAATTGAGTGAATAAAATCTCACACACACAAATAAGGAGATCTTGAAATTCTATACTGATCGTACAGGACGATATTTATCGTACTGGACGATCTGTCAGTTATCTTCTATAGAGCACTTGGAACGAATAGGAACTTGCTTGGAAAAATTTTTCTAAGTCCTATTCGTCAAGGACGAATTTTATTATCGTCCCGGACGATGGGTTCTCTATAAAATTTTCGTCCAGACAAATTTTATCATCGTACGAGGCGACCAGTCCTCTGGAAAATTTTTGTCCCGACGAAAATAAATATCGTACCGGACGATCAGCTCTCTGGAAAATTTTCGTCCAGACGAAAACAAATTATCGTCCGCGGCGATTGGTCCTCTGGAAAATTTTCGTCCAGACGAAATAAATAATCGTCCAGGACGATCGGCTCTCTGGAAAATTTTCGTCCAGACAAACATATTTTCGTCCAAATGATTAACCGACATAGAACAGTTTTCAGCAGTTTCTAGAACCGACCTTGTAATAACCGTTCGTACTGGACGAACCTAGTTCGTACAGGACGATCAGCTGTACGAAGTCATTTCGTACACATATACAAATTGGGTCATTTCAGATCATTTAAGTAAAATCGTCCAGGACGATCCAGGATCGTACAGGACGATCCACTGCGTACAGAATTGGAAACTTGCAGTTTTTGGGCGGTTTTTCATGTCTTTTATATAAATAGTCCAAATTAGACTGCCACCCAATCTTTTTGTCATTTGATCTTCGTGCCTCTTGAGAGAATAGCCAAGGAGAGTGTGGAAGAGAGCATTCAAAGGAGGATTCCTAACACTGGAGCGAGAAGGCTTCACTTGGATTGCTAAGGTAAGAGTCTCTACTTGTGAAATTGGATTTCTTCACTCTTTTCTTTCTTTCTTCTAGATTCTTGTAAGAAGATCAGTCAAGGAGATCCGGTTCTCTGCCGACACTTGGAGAGTGTGAACAGCCGAAGGGTTCTCTGCCCACACTAGGAGAGTGTAAAAGGAAGAAGGTTCTCTGCCTACACTTGGAGAGTGTGAACAGCCGTAGGGTTCTCTGCCCACACTAGGAGAGTGTAAAAGGATGAAGGTTCTCTGCCTACACTTGGAGAGTGTGAACAACCGTAGGGTTCTCTGCCCACACTAGGAGAGTGTAAAAGGACGACGGTTCTCTGCCAGCACTGTGGAGTGTGTAAAAGGACGACGGTTCCCTACCGCACCGGGTAGTGGTGAAAAGAGTGTTTTGTACAGGCTTCTCCGCCTTGCTGTGGGTGCAAAAGGAGAGTCACTTTGTGGTATTAGTGCAATACTCAGAGGGTGCCTCTGAGGAGTGGATGTAGGTCTGGTTATAGACCGAACCACTATAAATCTGGTGTCATTTACTTTATTGCTTTTACGTTTCCGCACTTTAAATTTCAGTTTTAACAACTCTGTGGTTGAAAAACATTTTTCTACAAACTTTAAAAGAATATTTTATTTCGGTTCAACTTTATCATTAAGAGGGTTTAAAATTTTAAAACTACCAATTCACCCCCCTCTTGGTAGCCGTGGGACATTTACTTAGGCTTAACAACCTAATTACTGGACTCAACAGTGTCCCTATAGTTTTTTCCCTTTTTAAGAAATTATACATAAAAATCTTGGTGTTTATCATCTCTATTTATGTTTTAAATATCTGGGTCATGTTAAGACAACAAATTCCCTAACTTTACTATCACATATATTTTAACTTTAACAATAATTTTAATTTATAGTTGAAGTATTTTTTTAATAAGTGCATTCATTATAAGTGTAGAAAATGTGTATTAACAAAATGGAGAAATGGTGGATGATATAGCTTCCATTGAAAACAAATTCTTTCATTTTTTTAGAATAAATGGAGGGAAAGATGGTGTGTTTTAGAGGGATAGCCTATTTTCCCTTTGAGCCAGCATGTTCAAGATGTGAAGAAAGATTTGTTCATGGCTAATTTTACCATGGAAGATCTTTATGCTGCAATTAAAAAGATGGGAACTTACTAAGCTCTAGGAGTTAATGGTATAACAACTAATTTTTTGTTGTTATACTTGGAGATTATCGAGAATATTGTATGAAATGTAATAAATATTTTCTTTGTTACTCATAATATGCCTTCTTCTTGGATTATTACCCTGATTATCCTTATTCCTAAGGTTGATAATGCCATGGCTCCATTCCAAATAAAGACCTATAAGCTTATGCCATACTATCTACAAGTTCACGACAAGGATGATTCTTAACAGATTAAATTTTACTTTACCAATAGTAATATCTAAATAACATGTGACATAATCTCTCTATATTAGATCATTATTTTCTTCCGCATGAGCTATTCAACAAGTTCAGGTACTTAGCTCCAAATATAGCTATATGGATTTGAAGATTGATATGGAACAAGCATATGGAAACCTATGTTGGTCAACTCTTTTCCATGTTTTGAAATGTAAGGGCTTCCCTATGAAATTCATAAAGTGGATCATGCAATTTTTTATTAATCCAAGATTTTTTGTTCTTATTAATGACTGAAGATCTGAATGGATTAAACCTAAGTGAGGATTTGGCTGGGTTGTCCATTATCACCATATTTATTCATCATGTGCTATGAGCATCTAACTAAGGAATTTCATCAAAGGCATGATGATTTGGGAATCCAAATTACATTTAATATTGATAGAAATAAGTCCTTGATTTATCGTACAGTATGAACAGTATCGTACAGTACGATAACCAATCAGAAATTAGTCCTTGATTTTTCCACTAATAATGAGGTTAATTTAAGTAAGTATTCAAAATAATTCATACAGTACAAATAAGTTCGTACAGTATGAACGACTAATAAACTTACTTAAATTAATCTGGAAGCTAGGGTTTTGGATTTGTAACATATTATACAGTATGATATAAATTGTATAGTATGACTTGTACATAGAAAGTTGTTTTAGCCAGATCAGATCATACAGTATAATATAAACTCGTATAGTATGATCAATAGAGAAAAAAAATCTACATTTTCAAAACACTTTCCCCCTGTGTATGTGCATAGATGCTCAGTCTTATATGTAATTTGTGGCTAGACTTAAGAAAAGAAAAAGTAGAAATAAATGAAAAATTATAATGTTATAAACTTATACTCCTACTCTACCCAGTATGGAGTCTTCTTATTGTCTTGAGTAACTTGTGATCTCCCTGAAATGTTAGTACTCACATACAATATAAGAAATTAAAGGTATTCAATGAATAGTAATTAAGACGACATTATTTATCATCACAAAAATATTAAATTAGGGGTCATGGATTGCAACAATCTCCCCCTTTTTGATGATGTCAAATAATGTTGGTTGTAAGCAAATTTGCATGACATGTTTTTTTTCTTTTTTTTTAAAATTAATTAAAACATCAAGAAACTACAGGAACAGAAAAATGTATTTCATTGAACTAAAACAAAAAGTAAAACATAAGCAATAGTCTTTTCCCTCTTTTTTGTCATCACCAAAAGAGGAGTCACAAACAACACTAAGAAAGGTAGTACAAAATAGATAGATTTAGTAAGAGGGACGCAAACTGTTGATCTCTTGGAGGTGGTGGATGCTGGAAGTAGTGCTGGAGGGACGCAAATTGTTGATCTATTGAGAAAAAGCATTCCCCAAATCACCGCATGTCGTCCTCGTGTTATTGATGTTGTTCTTGAATTTGAGTGTCAAGATGACTCTGGAATTGGTTGAATCGTTCGACCAAATCATTATGAGGGTAGGCTGGTGCAGGTGCTCAGGGTGGTGCATGTCATCTTGGTCAAACAGGAGCTTCTGCTGGAGCAGCTTCTCCTTCGTCATGAAAATCAGGTTCTTCAGGCTCTTACACCTGATTAAAAAGAATATGGAAAGAGGCATCCGTATAGAAGATTGGTAAATTTTAGGGTTCACCAGGATAGGTTAATTAGTATTTTTTTTGAAGGATGTAACCTATAAAGTGGCCAAGGGATAGATTCTATTTCCTTCGAGTGTTAGGGAGGTGAACAAGAGTCATATTTTGTTAGTAATCGATAATCAAATCTGCTTCAATGAATTTGGTGTTGGACTTGATAAGATAGGTACTGATAGATAAACTTGTGGTAATGCGGACTCGATCACCAGCTTTGGGTACTATTAAGGTTCTAAGTACGTGTTGAATGATTTTGGCATTTCGAGTGAGGGATTGAATAAGTGGTTGGTGTACAAAAATTATAGTACTGCACGATGTTTAAAATATTGCTTAATTTAATCATGTGATTATTCAATCAAAATAGCTTAATTTTGATATTTTGATCGTACTGTATGAATTGGATTGTACTGTATGATCAACAGAGACAATCTTGGCCATCCCATGCTCCGTCCTCGATGAACTGTTTTTTTGAACTATTCATACAACACATCATACTAGACATCATACAGTATGATATATAATTGAACTGTTTGTATAGTACTAACCGGACATCGTTATGTACTAATAGGTCAATTTCTGCACATTGTTTTGGATAATCTTGCAATCGTACGGTACGATATTTAACATCTCAATTTAGTTTTTTAGGGTTTTTTGAGCCCTCTATTTAAGCACTCTCATAAGACTTTATAAGAGTCTTTAACATCCATTGAAGCTTCATTTTTCTGGAGAAAACTTGAAGAGAGAACTTGAAAATTACAGACTCATTTAATAAAACCAATTCTACACAATCTTGATCCTTTAATCTTCAAAGAACGGTACATGGTGTACCTAAAATGTTAGTCAACATAGAAAGAAATATGCACTACAAACACTTGGAGAAATAAAAGATTAATCAATATTATTTGTTATCATCAAAATCATAAACTCAAAGGCCCGAGTTGCAACAAAAACTAGGAAGAGTCACATATTCCATTACTCTACTTCCATAATGAAAGTAAAAAACTATGCTGATATCCTCAATACAAAGAGGCCATATTGCCACCTCTTCCTGCAAGGACTAGTCCTTTTGATCATTAATGAAGACATCACTCAGGAAAAAAATTTTCCATTATCTACTACTATGGCAAATTTACCACTTATCTTAGATAAGTCTTCAATTAACCCTTAGAACATGATCTCCATGCTTGGTAAAATCACATTAACCTTGGCTGATAAATCCTTGCTCAAAGAAGAACAATAACTCTCCATGAATATTACTATGACCTCCAAATCTAATTTTATAGTCATATGAAAACATGGAAACTTCTCAGCTCCTATAGCTCCTATAGCTCCTATACCTAAAATATCCACTCCCTTCAAGCCTACTATGAACAAGCCTTGAACTTCAAAGAAAAAAAATACTTATATCCATTAGCTTTGATAGATGGGAACCCACTTTAATTCAGCACCAAAACATTTAGGATGTCCCAAAATGTCTTCCTTGGATGTTCCAAATAAAGGCAGTGAAGTAGCTATAATAACTTTGACATTTAGAACCAAATCCTCTTGAAACATTACCTTTACTTACTTAAAAATGGATGAAGGTCTGATTCAGCTATCCACTTCACTAATCTTTTGGTTACAGTTAAACTTCTCATTTTTGCTGGACATAGTAGATTCTAATGAAAATAAGATCTCACTTTACTTATCCATTCGATGATATAAGGGCTCCATAATAGAGACATCAAAAGCTTCTTCATTATTATCAAATATAACCCCAAGATAAGAAAACTTAGTGACCCTACCAACAACTCCAACAGGAGAAACATCAACACATCGATCCTCCTTCCCTATAATAGAGCTAATAAATCAAATTGAAAAAGAATCATTACCAACCTCATAATTAGAAATAACATCTATAAAAATCCCACCAAACTTCTCATCTAAACTTAACACCTAAGTAAATCTTGTTAATCCCAACTCCATTAAGGCATTTAGTAAAATAGATTGAGAATGAATTAATGGAATACAACAACCAGATCCCATACCCAAAGTAATTTCCAAATATTTCCCTTCTCAAGTTGAACTCATAATAATTGAATATTCCATTGAAAGAATAAGAGAAAAATCCTCAAACATGAAAATAACTAGAGGAAAATAATCTTCACACCAAACCTTCATTTTAAATTTTCCAACCCATCAAAAAGTTAAGGAATCTCTGAAACTATTAATACAAATTTTCCAAGTGGTTAAAATATCAACTACGGTCGCATAAGAAGTTTCTCTATGATCCTTCAAGAAACCCACCATAATGTACCAATCTTCATAGTGGCCTCCCAAATTAAATCTTCCTAATAAACGACATGTGGGACTAAATTATACATTTTGCCTCTTAGGAAGAGCTTGGCCATCCTATTCAAATGGGAGGACTAAGATTTCATTCTTTTGTAATGTGGTAAGGTCCATTGAGAGCTTGTTTCGCTTGGAAAATTGTTTAGAATTTAAATTCTATGATAAATAGAAATATTTTTTCAAAACATGGAATGAATTCATGGAATTGATTGGTAAATGGAGGTGCATCTTCTGTTAGGCTTATCTTTCTTAAGGATGCTCAATTTCTTAAACCATTGATTAGATAAAAATTTACAAAGGGATATAATGTTTAGGTTATCAAAGATATTTGAATATAGTATATAACACTTAACTAGAGGCCATGTTACTATGAAAATCAATTTCCATAATATGACAGTTGCTCAATTATCGAATGGGATAGTGATTGGATGTTCGTTGAATTAAATAGATACTTTGGAGATCAAATGGTGCAAAATATTCTAAACTTTCCCATTTATTATAAAACATTGGAAGATCAACTTGAGGTCATTAATTCCATATGTGGGGAAGTTAATAAGTACTATGTCATTTAAGAAGATGACTAAACCTATAACAATGAAAGTGAATATACAATTGCTGAGAAACCTAAAGATGCAACCCACGGAGATTTTGTTTTGTTAGAGAATTAAAAAGATGCCTTGCTCACAAATGCGTGGCTGACTTATATGTGTTTGCAGGATTCTAATTTCTATCTAAGGTGATGCCAACAATGTTGCAATCCATGATCCCTATCCTGCAATTTTGATGAAAATAGATATTATTGATTGAAAATTTATTTCTTCTACCATAAATATTAGAATTTTTTTGTGTACTAATACTTAAAGTATATCATACACTGCTCAAGATTGAACAAGGCTGAAGTTTGGGTAGAATAGGATGTCTTTAAAAAGAGTTTTTATTTGTCATTTTTCTTAATTTTGCATTTCTTGAGTTTTGCCATGTAAGTGTGTATGCTAAATTGGTGATCATACACACACACACAGAGGGGAGCGAGAAGAGAGAGATGAGAGTTTTTCAACTTATAATACAGTATGATTTTAATTGTAATATATGATTAATTATAAAGAAAAAGTGGGTTAACAAATAATTATGTAATTAATACTAATGAACTGATCATACTGTACAATGAAGATCATACTATACTATTTATTTCCATTAAGAAACCTTTGCAACAAGATAATTTAAGTATATATTTTAAAATTAAATTTTGAACTAATCGTACAATAGAAATTTTTTTAAATCATACTTAAATTATTTCCTGTGATTAGTCAATTAGATCAATATTTAGTAAATATGGCTTATCATACTGTATGATATATATCATACTAGACCATTGATAAAGACAAAATTCGGTCATCCTAGATATTATACTGGATGAAAACCTTGATTTTTAAACTAACTGTATCATACAATGTCAATCATACTGTATAAACCCTTGCATTTGAAGTAAACATACTTTATAATATGAATCATATTAGACAATCGACAAAGATGATTTCTAATCATCCTAGTAATTATCCTGTATGAATAGAGTGAAATTGAATTAATCATACCCTATGAACTTACGATCATACTATATGATAAGTATATACAATTTGAATAGTTCAACTAACCTATTGTGCCTTCATACTAAATAAACCTACTATTTTGAACTAATTATACTATGGTAACAATGATTTCCTAATTAAAATTTTGGGTTTTATGAAGCCAAGTACTTAAGTAACTTAATAAAAATATAGTAAGACTTTTTAGTTGTTGAAGAAACTCTGAGGGAGAATTCCTGAGAAATCTTTGGGCATAGAGAGGGATAAGGTGAGGTTGTGCATGATGGAGAAGGAGTGTGAGGGGTACTTATACGGTTTCTCTAGACAAGCTTGCACCTTGCTTTCTATAATGACCTTGGTGAGTTCTTGGAGGTGATCTTGGGAGAGAAGCTTCAAAGTCAAGGTCTAAGGTTCTCTTCCTTCACAAGAAGAGTGAAAATGGATTGAAGGTTCTCTAACATCACCAGGAGGGTAAGAAAGATTTCTAGGATTCCCTACCTTTACTAGGATGGTGAAAAAAGATTAAAGATTCTCTGCCATCACCAGGATGGTAATAAAGGTTTTTTTGGGTTCTCTGCTTTCACCAGGAGGGTAAAGAAGGATTGGAGGTTTGCTACTATCACCAAGAGGGTGATATAGCTTTTGTTTATCTGACACACCAGGTTTGGTGGAAGTAACTTGTAATGGCTTCCCCGTGTTTCTATTGGAGCAAAATGAGAGTCATTATGGTGTTAGCGTAATACCTAAAGAGGAGGACTCTGAGGAGTGGATGTAGGTCAAGGCTAATTGAACCATTATAAAAATTTTTGATGTGCTCTTTCTAATTTTCTTTTTTGTACTTTTAGTTTCTACATTTTATATTTCCTACGCAAATTTAATTTTTCATTACAAGCTATAATTTGTTTAATTTGTGTTAGCAAAATTTTTTGCTTTATTTATTTGTGCTTCAAAATAATAAAAAAAGTTCAAGCTTTAAATTACTTTTGCTCATGTTAGTTACTCATCTAATTTTTTTAAAGGGTATTATCTTGCATAAATTAAAAAAGCAAGTTTGTAATAATATTTTTTAAAGTACTAATTCACCTCCCCCTGTTGTTACGCTTAGAAATATTTTAAATAGGTCTTACAACCTCCCAAAACTTTCATTACAAACTTGGAATCCATGATTTTAAAATCCACATGTAAAGATATTACGAAGCATTTTTTTTTAGAAATACTACAAAGGGTTATTTCATAACTCATCCACCATTGTTTGAAAATATTGCTTTTGATTTTTGAAAAATTTGCATGTCTACATTTCTGTAATATATTATTTTAGAATTTGGCATATGATTTAAACTGGTTATGCACTTCTCTTCCAAATTTTTAATGGAGTCAAAATTGTTGTCCAATTTGCTGAATGGGGTTGTGAGGATAAAAAGCTCACTCAATTGAATGCAAAATGTCTAATTTTTTTTATGCTTTAAAATTTGATGATTATATAAGAGTGTCAATATATATTGTGGGAAAAGAAATATAGGATAAACTGTGCATCACATATGATAGAAAAAGTGAAGTCAAACATTCTAGGTTGAACATTTTACTAAATGTATATGAACTATTTCACATGAAACTTAGCAAGATTGTATTTTAAATGTATAGTAGATTCACTCAGATAATGACAATCCTGTATAAATTTGGTAGAGAAATTTCTAATTATAAAAAAATAACAAGATTTTACATTGCCAACCTAGTGCATATGATGCTAAATTCACTTGAATTTTTAAACCCAATGATTTAAATGTGTATTCGATTGATAACTTTCTTGTCTCGCTCATTGCCTCAAGCAAGATGTGAGTTAAAGATTAGTTGAAGCAGGTGGAAACAAAAAAGAAAAGATCGTGGCCTTGAAAGCCAATGACTTAGAAAGTGATATCTCTATAGCTAAAGAGGATGACGATATTGCATTGGTGACCTGTTATTTCAAATTTTTTTTGAAAAGAAAGCTGAAGCATCATCAACAACAATGGAGAAAATATAATAATAATAAAAAATTTAAATCACCATTTATCATAATTTGCTATGAATGCAGGAAACTAGGCCACCTGTAAACTGAATTCCTCAACTTGAAAACCCACCCAATCAAGAAGAACAGTGAAGAGATAGAAAAGTTAAGAAAGGGGAAGCAATAGACACAAAAGCATTTTGGGTCTTTATCTACCTCATAATCATCTAAATAGGAAGAAAAGGAGGAGGTATCAATTATGTATCTCATGGCTAATAATATTCTTGATCAATCAGATCAACGTGAGGTATGTCATCTATCTTACGATGAGTTATTTATCATATCTGAAAAATTCATGACTCATATAGAAATCTCAGAAGATATATGTCAGTTTAAACACTGACTTTTCTACTCTACAAAAAGAGCATAATTTTTTGATACCCGAACATTCTACTTTAGTTAGTAATCACATGTGTTTACTTGAAGGGTTTAATGAATTAAGTAAGAAGCATATTAATCTAACCAATGCATGTGAATACTTGAAATCAAAGCATCTTAAGATAAAAAATTCATATAAATAATTAATAAATATTTATAACCAAAATAGACAGTAATGAGCTAGCATTAAAATTGGAAGTTGTAAGTTTTGAAAGTAGAAATCAATTTCTAAAAGTAAAAATCCATGCACATAAATAAAATAAAATACTATCTACATTGATACAATGTTATAACCCATATCATAACATAGATAATATTCCCCTAATAAGAGGCACAACCCTTAGCATATATTAGTAAATCTATTCCCTGGGGATAAGTGTCATTTTTGTGGCATGCTATGTCACATAGCCTGAACTTGTATAATATACCGTAGGGCACATCTAGTGTGCAGTCCCAAATCACTTGCACCACAACATAGTTTGCATGTAAGTCATTCATCAAGGTATAAGGTGGAACCCAAATTCATTAGGTTCCTAAATCTATTATTTGATTGACATTGTAAGAGTGCTCTCATAAAAAGGCCTAGTGAGAGCATGTGGTACATGAATAGTAGATGCTCAAGGTACATTACTAGAAATTTAAAGTAGCTCATCATACTAGAGGCCAAGACAAGTATCAAGATCACATTGAGAGATAACACCACAAGGAATGTGGTGGGCTCAGGTATAATTGGAAACTCAAAGAATTTCATCATTGAGAATATTTTACTTATAGATGGTTTAAAGCATAATTTACTTAGCATTAGTCAGCTACGTAACAAAGGGTTTGCAATTAAATTTCTATCCACAAATTATATAACTAGTTTGAATGGAAAATTAGTTCTAGAAGGAAAAATAATTTATAATATTTATATGTTTAATTTAAATTGCGTTGAATACTTTAAGTCTTTGTGTTTGACAACCACTATTGATGAGTCAAGCCTATGGCATAAGAGACTATATCATGCAAGCATGAAAACACTTACAAAATTACCCAAAAGACTTAGTTAGGGGCGTAACAAATTTGATTTCACAAAGGAACGCTTATGTGATGCCTGCCAATAAGGAAAGTAAATTAAGTCTCCATTTCACTCAATCAAGGACATCATCACCTCTAGGCCAGTATAAATTTTTCATATAGATATGTTTGGACCCATTATAATAACCAACCTAGGAGGAAAATCATATGGATTTGTGATTTTGATGATTACTCTAGATTCACCTGGGTTTGATTTCTAGAACAAGAAAAGAATCATTTGTAGAATTTAGAAACTTCTCCTCCTAGATACATAAAATATTAGGATGTGAGATATTGACTATTCATAGTGATCATGGTGAAGAGTTTGAATCCTTTGTTAGGAGGTAGGGATATATCATAATGTTTTTACCCCTTGCACCCCTCAATAGAATGGAATAGCTAAAACATAGAATAAAACTTTAATAGATACTATTAGGGCCACATTAGCTGAATATTCAATCTCTAGATACTTTTGGGCAAAAGAAATAAATATTGCTTGTTATGTCTTGAATAGGGTAAAGGATACTTCCAAGTTAAATAAGATAACTTATGAGCTCCTTAAGGGTAGGACACCCAACTTATCTCACTTTCTTGTCTTTAGTTTTATATAATTTATCCAGATTAATGAAAAATCACCTTTAGGAAAGTTTGATCCCAAATATGAGGAAAGAGTATTCTTAGGATATTCATATGTAGGTAAAGCCTATAGGATTTTTAATAAGAGGACCTTAGCAGTAGAAGAGCTAACCCATGTCATTCTTAATGAATAAGATAAATCTTTTGAGCTGAAGTTAGAAGAAGAAGAAGAAATAAAGTTAACCAAAGGGGTAGATTATATTTACCTAGGGGTAGATTCCATTGACCTAAGATATAGAGTAAAACCTCAGGAGCCTTTGCATAGAGAATCAAGATATTCATCTAGTCAGCCTAGAGTACTTATCTTAGGAGACCCATCTGAAGGTTCTAGAACTAAGAATGGAATATAAAAATGAGGTTAGTTATTCTACATTTTTATCAATGTTATACCCCACCAACATAGATCAAAACGTAGCCAACAAATTATAAATCCTAGCAATACAAGAAGAATTAAATCAATTGGTTAGAAATGATGTATGGAAACTAGTTAGAAGACCTAAGGACTAGATTGTTGTAGGAATTAATTGGGTTTTTAAGAATAAATTGAATTCCTCTGACATAATCGATAAGAATAAGGCTAGATTAATAGCTATGAGTTATAATAATATTGAAGGATATGATTATGAGGAAACCTTTGCCCCTATAAATAAAATAAAATCCATTACAATGCTACTAACTTTTTCTTTCTTTAGAGGATTCAAGTTGTATCATATGGATGTTAAGAGTGCATTTCTAAATGGGGTGATTAAAGAAGATGTGTGTGTTAAGAAACCCCCCAAGTTTTAAGATTTCTTAATTTCCTAATCATGTATTCAAATAAAAAAAGGCACTGTATGGATTGATGTAAGCACATAGAGCTAGGTATAAGAGGCTGGGCACATTCCTCCTAGATAAAACCTTTATTAAGGGTAGTCCATACACCACCCTATTCTTTAAGAAAGTTGGAGAAGTTCTACACATTGTTCATATTTATATTAATGTTACACATGTTGGATCCAAAAAGAAGAATCTATGTGATGAATTTTCGAAGACAATGAGTGAAGAGTTTGAGATCAGTATGATGGGAGAGCTTACCTATTTCCTTATATTTAGTGTGAAGCAAAGGGATGATGGAACCTTCATTTGGCCAATCAAAATATATCAAAGATATCATTAAGAAATTAGAGATAAATAATGTTAAGGTAATTAATACTCCCATGAGCTTTACCATTTAGTTAGATAAGAATTCCAATGAAAACTTAGTTGATTATAAAACATAGAAGGATAATTAAAATAACTTCTTTATTTGACTTCTAATAGACTTGATATCATGTTTAGTGCATGATTGTGTACTAAAATTTAGGCTGATCTCAAAGAGTCTCATATGATTGCTATTAAGAGAATTCTTAGATACTTATAACGCACACAAAACCTAGGTATCTGGTACCCTAGATATAACTCATCTTTAAAATTATAGGATATTCAAACTCTGACTTTGTAGGATGTTGGGTAGATATGAGAAGTACTTCAGGAATCAATTAATTAATAGACCAATCATTAGTTTCCTGGTCTATTAGAAAGTAGAATTCAATGGCCCTATCCATAAATAAGGTGGAATACATTACCATAGAAAGTTGTGTTCCTCAAGTCTTATGGCTAAAGATCAAATCATAGATCATAGAATACATATAGATATTATTTGTATTATGTGTGATAACACTAGTTCTACATTTCCAAAAATCCAATCCAACACTCTCACACTAAGCATATAGATATTAGGCATCATTTTATTAGAGATCATGTTGCCAAGAGAGATATAAAATTACATCATATAGCTATTGGAGATAATTTGGAAGACATACTTACCAAACACCTTACATATGAAAACTTTACTACATTGAGGACTAGACTAAATTTTAAATTTATGTCACCTTTTGAATTTTTATGAATATTTATTTACTATTTTTTGTGTTTTTTAATTTTCATATTTTTTATTATTTTTCTATTTTGTAGATATTCCCTGGTTATATCACACCCTTCATCTTAAAATAATAAAAAATATTGAAGACTAAAATTTGTTCACATTGTACTATATGATTACATTCATAATATACGGTCTACACATCCCTGCACAAATATTTGCCCTTAATTAAACAATTAGTCTATATCTATTCAATTATTAGTGATCATACTATATGAACACCACTTCAAACTTTATAATACAAGTGTTAAAAGTGTTGGTCAAATTCAAATTGCTTGGTATGATAATATTTAGCCTGTCATATTGTACAAACACCTGTTCATACTATACGGTCAATTTTGTCAAAAGTTGTATAAATGACTCCTCAGGATGAATGTATTTTATTAATATCAATCAATATGATACTGATCGTACTGTATAGTTTGACCTCTTTTTCTAACAAGTCATCCAGATGATTTAATTTGGCTGATCATATAATACAATCTAAAATTATACTTTATAATTGGTTGAAAACTTTATAAATAGGAAGAATTTCTAAAAGCTCAACTCATCCAATTCTTCAAATATCTTCTTCCCTCTTGAATCAAACTTTCAATTCCTCTAATGGACATAGGTAGCAAGAATGCTCGTCTAACAAAAGGAGGTTTTTCCTCTCATTGCACTATCAAAAACTACTTCTAATCTATTGAAGATAAGGCTATATACTATAGGTATAAGGATTCTAAAATCAATCCATCTAGAATGCTCAATTAACAAGCTCTGAATTATGAGGTGATGAACCACTTTACATCAAAAATTGTAGAATTGCACCTTACACTTGCTTTTTCATTCAACTCTTAACTTCTTTATGAATTTTTTGCAAATATTTGGATTAGTGCTGCTGCACTTATCATGAGATCCTACGTCTGTTAGTGCTCCATAGAAATTACAAAGAGAGATTTAGGCAAATATCTCCACCTTTTCATAGAAGGACCTCGACCCCAATCTACAGCCCTAGGGGTGAGTTTGATTGGAGTGCAGTCAATCTAACTATAAAAAATGTCGCCCTAAATCAACATCAACCCCTTATTCACTCCTTAAATAAAAATTTACATATTATCCAGCATGTTATTTGAACCTCAATTATTCCTAAAGATGGAGATTGAGAAAATACTACACTTCTTTCTTTGGTCACCTAATATATTATGCCAAAAAATCAATTTGATGAAGCCCAAATGATCATTTACTATATTCAAAACCTTACTCCCATTTATCTTCCTTCCACTAGAATGAAACAAAACATTTCACTTGGACATGTAATTGCTTATATTCTTTCCAAAATCATGAGCTTACTTACCTTGCTACTGCTGATCATTTTATTAATTTCTGCACTAATGGTTCCTTTTATATTCTTTTTCGTCAAACAGGAGAAAAGAACTAGAAGAACCTAATTTTATCGAGGAAGGGGGGTTGGTCCTGTAGTTGTACATGCATAAGAACCTGTACTAACACTAGTGTCACCACCTATACTAGCATATAATTCTTACCCTTACGAGAAGCTTATACAACAATTTGATAGATTAGAGTCCTTCCCGAATAAACATATTCAATAATATCAACAACAACACGAGGTAGATATGATGAGGATTGAGGAACAATTTTCCCCTATTCACAAATATTTCCAGCCACCACCTCCACCATCCCCACTTGATCAAGGGCCTTCCTACTTTTAGGATTTCTGTGTTATGCTTTGTGTTTTGTTAATTCACTTTTTTTTTCATTTCTCTTCTTGATATTCCTTTTTGATGATGTCACAAGGGGGAGTAGTAGTTGGTTGTTTCTATGTCTGTTCATATTTAGCAAATAATTTATCTAGTGCATCTTTTTTTTAGAGTTCATTTTTCTTTCTTTTATATTTTATTTTAAAATTAAAAATTAAAATTAGAAATAGTCTTACCCTTATTTTTAAATCTATCTCTAGTGAGGGGGAGATTAGAAGAAAATATTAACTAAGTTTTTCAACAAAAAATATTTTATATCATAAAAAAAGAGGGAGATTGTTACAATCCATGATCCCAAGCCTATGATTTTGATGATAACAAATATTATTGATTGAAATTTTATTTCTTCTATTATAAATATTGGATATTTTTTTATGTGTACTAATATTTTAGGTACATCATATACTGCTCAAGATTGATTAAGGTTCAAGTTCGGGTATAATAGGATATTTTCCAAAAGAGTTTATATTTTTCATTTTACTTAATTTTGTATTTTTTGAGTCTGGCCATGTAAGGATGTATGCTAAATTGGATACCATACACATGCATACTGGATAGTGAGAATAGAGTGATGAGAGTTTTTGAGCAAATCATACGTTACAATTATAATCTTACTATATATCTGTTAAATAAAAAAGTGGGTTAACAACTAATTATGTAATTAATACTAATGAACTGATCATATTGTGTAAAGATCATACTATACCTTATGTTTCCATCTAGGAACCCTAGTCGACAAATAATTTAGGAATTTTAAAAATTGAATTTTGAACTAATTATACTATATGATCCTAATCATACTGTACAATATTTAAAATCTAACCATAAATATTTCCCATGATTAGTCAATTAGATCAAGGTTTGATAAATATGACTAATTGTATTATATGATTCAAATCTTAATGGATGATTCATAGAGACAAAATCCAATTGTCCCAAATATCATACAAGACAAAAATAATTATTTTTGAATTGATCATATAGTACTATGTCTATCATAATATACAAAACCTTGTATTTGAATTGAATGTACTATAGGATGTAAATTATACCAGACAATTGACAGAGATAATTTTTAATCAACCCAATAATCATCCTTTTCAAATAGAGTGAAATTGAACTAAACATTTTGTATGAACTTACGATCGTAATGTATGATAAGTATTTAGAATTTTAATAGTTTGTCTGATTGACTATTCCATCATACTGCATAAACCTCCTATTTTGAACTAATTGTATTATACAAACCTAGATCATACTGTATGAATAATGAAAGCATAATTAAAAATTTAAGTTTTTGTGAAGCCTTGTACTTAAGTAACTCAATGAAGTCTCTAATAAGACTTTTTAGCTATTGAAGGAACTTCAAGGGATAATTCTTGAGAGAGCTTCAAAGTCATGTTGGAGTAAGCGAGAAGGTGTGTGAGGGGTGTTCACACGGTTAATCCAAGAAAGCTAGCACCTTGATTCATCTAGTGGTCTTGGTGAGTTGTTGGAGTTGCTCTTGGGAGAGAAGCTTCAAAGTCATGTTCTAGGGCTATCTGCCTTCACTAGGAGTATAACAATGGATTGAAGGTTCTCTTCCATCACTCGATTGGTGAGAAATATTTCTATGTTTCTCTTCCTTCATCAGGATGGTGAAAAAAAATTGAAGGTAACTTACCATCACCATGAGGGCGAGAAATATTATTTTTGGTTCTCTTCCATAACCAAGAGGGTGAAAAAGGATTGGAAGTTTACTTCCATCACCAGCAGGATAACAAAGATTTTAGTTCTTTGCCTCACCAGGTTTGGTGGAAGTGATTTTTAAGGGCTATTCACCTTACTGTGGGGGTAAAAGGAAAGTCACTATAGTGTTAGTGCAATACCAAGAGAGGAGGACTCCTAAGAGTAAATGTTGCTAAAAGTTGATCGAACCACTATAAAATTTTAAATTTGTCCTTTTAGATTTTTTCTTTTAAACACTTTACATTTCTATAATTTAAATTTACTGGACACATTTAATTTTTATTGCAAATTGTAATTAGTTTAATTTGTGTTAGCAAATTTTTTTGCTTTATTTATTCATGCTTAAAAATAAAAAAAAAACCAGTCATAAATTTCTTCTGCTCATATTAGTTGCACATCTAGATTTTTTTAAAAGGTTATTATCTTGCATAAAATAAGAAGAGAATGTTTTGTTGTTGGTTTCTTTAAAGTACTAATTCACCCCCCTTCCTTTTGGTGCTCATAGGGATAGTTCAACGAGGTCATACAACCTCCCCAAACTTTTAAATAGGTGGAAGACATTGAACATAATACTATTAAATGTAATGAATTGCTTGAGGTTATTACTTTATTTAAATAATAGGGGGTTCAATTTCATATCCTTATTCAGATGCTAAATTTTTTGAACAATTGTATAGGTTTTCAAAGTCTAACCTGGTGATGGAAAGGATATATTGTAATGTTATTTTTCATTATTGGAGAGAAAGGAATGATTGTGAACATGGAGGAAATAATGTCTCCTTCAATTGTTGAAGTAACTGTACAAGATACTTCCATTCAACCATATAGGTGTCCTATTAAGGAACTCTGGGTTGCTAACCAACTCAATGTGCTCAATTAAAATTTTTTGGCATTCCCAACCTTTGGATTGGATAAAAGTCAATGTGAATGATTCTCATCTTCATTCAAAGTGAGATTTTAGTGTTTATAAAAAAATTCTGTATAGGTGGTGTTATAAGAGAACGTAATGGTATTCTCATTTTATTGTTTAGAAAAAAATTCTGCAATGGGATATTGTTCATGTTGAGCTTCTTTCTATTCTTGCACTCTAGGATGTTCTACAATGATGGATGTTTGAAAAGCAAGGAATTATAATTGAAGATGATAATTATAATGTTATCATGATGATCTAGAAAGATTCTTTTATGAAAAATTTAAAACAAGTCCTCTTCCACTATACCTCTAGGGATTGTAATCAAGTGGCTGATTTTTGTGCCTCTTATACTATTTTTGGTGATTTTTTTAGTATAATGTGGTAGATAATAACCTTCCCTCAACCTTATTATATTTGATATGGAAGGATTGTGATTGTACATCTATCACCTAGTTTGGTTGTAATCTTTTATTTTCATTACTATTGCAAAGTGCAACCATTAAAAAAAAAGATAGAGCAATTGCATAGTCCTTCATATTATTAATATTTTATCAAATTATTAGATAAATTTATTTTAAAGAATCATGTTAATTAAAAACTTTAAAGTGGTATATTGATGGGCTATCTCTATTTTAAGATTTAAGTTTAGTTGACATTGCTATTTCCTGCTCTTGTAATTTTCCTCTAGATGTTTTCTTAGTTTTGCAGTAAATTTTTAGTGATAACATTTTTCCTACTAAATATTTTGGGAGATATATTACTATTCAAGAATATCAGATAATCTGTTCTCTTTGTTGGGGTGTGAGCTGCTTGCCCCACTCTAGAATGTACGTAGAATCTTTATGTATTTTGCTTTGTAGGGACCTTACGCTCGTAGGATCTTTTTTGACTTTTCTGTAGCTCTTTGGAGTTGTTGAGAGCTAAGTTACCTTTTAAGGACATTATACTTTTTTATTTTAGTAATGCGTAAGCCCCTACTATTCCCCCCCCCCCCCCCCACACACACACACACACAAATATCAAAGAATTTCAAGGTCCTTAAAGGGCCCTCGAGCTCACTACTGCTCAAACGAGCTACAAAAAAAGTCAAATTAAAACTTATTAGCTCTAAGACCTTACTAAGAAAAAGTATATAAAACCTTGGTACAGTCTAGGGAAACAAGAGGCCAACACCGAAAAAATAGAAAGGATCAATAGATAAACTTTGAGTATTATCCTTCCACGCAAAATAATAGGAGCAAGATAATCAAAGTGAGGAGTGGACCTAACAAAAGAATCAAGAAAAAAAAAATAAAAAATAAAAAAATAAAGCATAGAAGGATATAGTGTAATAGATTAATGATAGGTTAGCTAAACAACAAAATATAAAATGCGAGTAATACCAACTACCATCACCATGAAGTTTGGAGCAGTAGGAACGTATTGAAATGGTATTCTTATAGCTATATAAGATATCATTAGAATAACAAGGATTAAGGTGCAATTAAATAGTAAAATGAAATAGACATAATAAATCCCAAATAATGGAAGCCACCGCTGCAGAGAAACAACAAAACTAGGAGGGCCCGAATAGCAGCCATCCAAAAAATACCAGTAACATGTAAATAAAATAAAGGTACCGGGCAAGCTAATTAACCAGCCCCTATAAAACCATAAGCTGAGGCAACCAATAGAAGAAATTATCAGATGAACTTACTAGATCAACTTCCCTTCGCTAAGAAAAAAATAGGAGAGTAGCTAAATCAAATATACAAATCAACTAACATGAGTAACAACAAAGGAAATAGACTTAGAGTGTCACTAAAAACTAACCAAACAAAACACCAAAGGGAAGGGTCAAGAGAAATAAAAGCCAAGCCACTGAGTAGCAGCATGTGTACAGACTAGCACAAGTTCACGTAATGAGCAATCCAATGATATAAATGAACAATCCCATGGTAGAAAAGTAGTTTTCTGTTAAAACATGCTTGAGCACAAAATAGGCAATCCAGAAAAGAGGAAAGGATTGTTGATCTCAGGAATTAACAACCATAGCAGCCATTATGATCATAACCCTAATGTCGCTTAATACTACACCCAACCACTCTCAGGCACATCAAAATGAAAATGCAAAGCACATGAGTAATAGAAAAGTAATACCTGAAATAGGGGCATACAACCATAATGACACTAGTAGAAGACTTCCAGTCACAACCCCTTACCCATCCTAAGGGTAAAAAAGGATAAATCCAAGAAAACAAAATCCAAGAAAACAAAATCCTAGAAGAGCACTAAACACCCTGAACATACCACTTTAGTAGGCCCTAAGACCTTGCCAAAAAACTAGCACAGGTAGTAACTCACACCAAACAGCTCTAGGACATAACCAACTAGAAAAAAATGCCTTGGAGTAGAAGAGAAACAATTAGGGATTACATCAAGATACCAAATAGTCCAATCATAGCTTAAGCCCATCCCAACATCACACATAATAGTGTTAAATTGAAACCTAAAACAAGTTTTGGGAAACACTGGTAAAAGCACTAACTGAAAGCTAAAAGTAAAAGCCATAACACAATACCACCGATCAACATATAGAAAAATAGTACAGAACCATACAAACAAAGTAATAAACCATTCATGTTAAATCCAAAAAAGAACTAAAAGACCCAAAAAAAAAAAATTAATTCTAAAGTACGGTAACCCCATTTTTTCTAGCCTAATAATGCCTTTCAGCAAGTTAGGTAAATTTGTATCAGTGAGATCAGTGAGGCCATCAAACTTACAACCCAGATTGGCTAACTAATCAACACAAGCATTTCCTTCCCTATGAAAATGAGAAATAAAAAAGTTAAAAAAAATTAATAGCTGATTAATTTCTATAGTAAGATAGGAAAGACCAGGTTTGCAAATTCTATTCATCATATTCATAAGGCAATGTATACTAGAAGTGGCTTCCACTTCAATTAAAATATTAGTAATACCATTCGAGAGACCTAAGTTCAATCCGTTAAGAATAGCAGAAAGCTCAACCATTAACATAGAGCACTTATCCAAAGGGACATCAAAAGCCATGATCATATTCCCATTATCATCCCTAATAATACCATCACACACAAAAGTAGAAATTTTAACAGACCCATCAACATTAAGTTTAAAATTATTAAGGGGAGGTTTGATTCAATACACCAAATTTGGACCCTCTTAAAAATAGCTAGTTTGTAGAGATATGCCAAAATTATGAGCAACGAAAGAAAATTTCCTAAAATAATTAGAGGTCAAGAGATTAGCAATGAAAAGTCTAAACACTTTATCCTTAATATTCTTAATAATATGAGGGAAATCCATATGAATATTATTGAATAGAGAATTATTTCTAGCAATCCACAAATACCACATAATCAAGGAAGGAATAACATTCCTGATATGCCCTTTAGAATTAATGAACCTAGAGTCAAGCAAAGAATAGATATACATGTTAGCACTAAAAAGATTTAAATTGAACTGTAATTGGGCTAGAAATAAACACATGATACATATCTTCCACATGAAAGTAGCATTGACACTTAGAAGTTAAAATAAAACCTCTTTTCCTCAAATTATCATTAGTATGGATATAGTTGTGCATGATTCTTTAAATAAATACAATAATAATTTTAGGAGTGCTTTTAAGTCAAATCATAGAAAAAACTTTCTTAACACTTTTTTTATCTCTAAACTCATGCCAAGAATCCTTTAAATTAAACATACCATTATGAGATAGGTCACATAATAACAAATCAATAAAATAAAAATTATTTGGAAGCTTTAGGATTTTGAAAATAATATCTCCAGCAAGAATGTCAGCAAGTTTATTATAATCCCAAGTGTTATTAGTGATAAAGGAATCAACTTTTATAGCAGTAGTGGAGAAAAAATTAAGAATAGAATCAATGGACTTACCTCCAAGCCATTTGTCTTGCCGAAAGAAGATGTTAGCTCTACCAAGCCCCCATTTAATATGTGGTTCAACACTCCACTTGATACTACAAAGTCTTTTCCACACCTTGGAATCACCATTTTTATAACAATACATAAAAGGGTGCTTGAAAACATAATACTTATCAGACATAAACTTTGACCAAAGAGAAAGTCTAGAGAGGAAATTGAACAATAATTTAAAGAAAAATGCAAAAGGTAAATAAAACATGTTTTTGCAACCCAACACCCTTTCATTAAGGACCTCACAATAGTTGGTCAAGGAGGACCAAATAACTTTAGAGTTCACATTAGAGCCATGCTAGAAGAACCTATTGATTAATTTCTCAATCATATTACAAACAACAAGCATAGTTTGCAAGGTCTGAAAAGTATAAAAAGGTAAAGAGCACAAAACACTATTGATAAGAATTAGTCTACCCCAAAAGTAAAGAAGTTAGAATCCCAAGATATATGCCTTTTTTTCACAGACGAAATAAGATCATAAAAAAGAAAATTTTTCTTTCTACCCTTGTAAAGAGGAACCCCTAAATACTTAACACGTAAGGACCCTTGAGAAAAAGTAGTATTATTTTTAATAGGAAGAATGCAATTATGAGAAACCTTGTTTTTTTTTTGAAGAAATGAATCAAATTGCATTAAAAAAGTAAAGAAGAACAAACTAAGGACTCACTACAATAGATTCCTCCTTTAACATGGACATAAAAAGAGGAGGAACCTTTTTCTTAATGACATCATCGCAAATAAAAAAACTCATAATACCATAGTTAGTACATAAATCCGCTAACGTATTACACCTTCTATCAACACAATTAAAAATAATTTGATCAACCCATCAAATAAATGAAAATCTTCATACCTTGAAGCTCCATTTTGTTTGGTCTTTTGCAAGAACTTCATAACATTAACATTGTCTCCTTCAATTATAATTCCCTTGTATTTAAACATCCAATCTTTGACACCTCCTTGATTGATTGAGTAGGAAAAAACTCCAAAGTAGATATATCCTAGTGATCATATGGTTCACCAAAAGACAAGAGAAATCTACCATTGTGATCACGAAATACCCCTCCAATTCCAACTTTATAAGAAGGTAATAAGGCTGCATCCACATTCAGTTTTAACCAATCGGGCGGAGGGGGATACCAATGTATATTGGATAGCCTTGAAGACTGTTTAGCATCCCATATACCCGAGAATTTACTAGTTCCTTGAGCAGAAAATGAGGAATAGCTCACTGCATTAGCACCAATAATCAAAGAGCTATCTCCTCTCCCATTATGATTCAATATGTTCCTTGATTTCCAAGTAAAAAAAACACCACATTACAATACAAATTGATCATTTAAGAACTTTGATTAGACAACCAACTACAACAATCCATCAAGGATTCAAATATGGGAACTTGAGAACCCCATTTACCAATTTGATGTGTAACTTCCTTCAGCTTTATACACCTAGCAGCAACATGATCTGTATATCTATACAGCTTCTCAGGCATTGGCTACACCTTTACAATCTTCTATATTCAAGAAACTGGTTAGTAGAAAGACCATTATTAAAAATTTTCCACTATAAAGTCTCTACCCTTGGGTTCAATATGCCTTTTTTAATCCAACTCCAAAACTACTAATGATCAGTTTGATTAACCAAACTATCAAAAACCATGAATGAAATTGATTTTCCATTGAACCGATACAGCAGCTTCATCATATCTTCTTCTATTTCAGAGTTAATCTTAATTTGTGAAATTAAGTTAACTAGTTCACATCCCATTTGATTGCTAATAGCTTCCACATTCCATCTTCCATTAATAATGTTGTTTGAAATCGAAAAATTGCTACCATCATGTGGAACAACAAAATTTGTCCATTTGCTAATACTCTTGTCCAGTATCCATGTATCATTAAATACATCAATATCTACACCATTGGAAACATTCCATCTAATTAAAGGCCTTATAGATTTAACTCCTCATAGCTTCATATTCTCGGACATTTCCATATTTTGGGTAGAAGACTTTATGCAGCAAAGAATCTTTATTTACCATGTATCTCCAAGCTAATTTAGCTCTAATCATTATTTACCATGTATCTCCAAGCTAATTTAGCTCTCAAAGGTCCTACTTTACGTGAAGACCTCTTCCTCCCTAATTCAACAGTAAGCACATGGCATTCTAATTGACATAATGGATCCCATGTCTTCCATTAGGTTTGTTCCAAATAAAATTTCTGCATATATTGTCTACTTCATCAAGAACACTCTTAGGCACCATAGAATTGGTACAATGAAAGATGGTGAAAGTTAATAAAATTATTTTTGTCAATAAAATCTTGCCCGCCAATGAAATCAGTCTTCCTCGCCAAATATTTGTCATCTTCAATGCCTTGTCAGTAATAAATTGAAAATCTTCTTTTACAAGTCTCCTCGT
The DNA here is from genome assembly GCA_016618105.1 of Dendrobium huoshanense. Lineage (NCBI taxonomy): Eukaryota > Viridiplantae > Streptophyta > Magnoliopsida > Asparagales > Orchidaceae > Dendrobium > Dendrobium huoshanense. The sequence goes on from CM028343.1 coordinate 57,472,551, forward strand.
GGCTAATTTGACTCCAAGATAAAACAATTCCTTAGTTGTTTTGAACCCCATGATCCGAGCAAATAACTTCTTCTTTCTTCTACTAACCTTCTTTCCAAATATCATATAAGATTTGTTGATATGAATTCTTAAACCTGACCATCCACAAAAACGTTCCAAAACAGATTTTACTTCCTTGACTACCTTCACATTGGTTTCCAAGAAGATAATCACACCATTTTCTTACAACAAATGGGATATTCTGGGACCTTTACAACACAACCGAACTCCAATAGTGTTCTCTCTTTGTTTAAACACATTGGATAGCAATTGAGCACAAAGAATAAATAGAAATTGAGACAAGGGACATCCTTGTCGAAAGACGCTTTGCCCCTCTATCCAATTAGACAAATTGCCTTTGATTAAAGTAGAGAATTTAGAGTCTTGAACACATCCCAAAATTAGATTAGAAAATTTAGAAGGAAACCCAAAATACTCCAAGGCTTCCTCAAAGTTGGCCATCCCATCGAATCATAAGCTTGCTCTATGTCTATTTTAAAAGAAACTAAACCCTTTGAAGATCGAGAATGCCTGAGTTTATGCACAACCACTTGAGCAATCAACACATGATCTGATAGAGAATTTCCTCTCAAGAAATCCCCTTGCTCTTCAGAGATCAATTTAGGGATGATAGAAGACATCCTATTCAAAATAACTTTTTCCGCCACTTTATAAATAGTATTAGATAAGCTTATAGGTCTAAAGTAAGAAGGGACTAAAGTGTTACCGACTTTGGGAATAAGCACAATAATAGTTTCATTCCAATTTGATTCCATAATTGAAGACTAAAAATAAGCATTGATAGCATTCCAAAAATCAAATTAATTATGTCCCAATAAGCTTTAAAAGAAGAAAAGGTATTACCATCATTACCTGGAGATATATTGTTTCCACTGTGCTTGAACACTTCCTCCAATTCTTCCAAAGTGAATGCTTTATTCTAAAATTCTCTATCTCCATCTTCTAGAGAACTCCACGGTCTAGGTCAATCTTCAAGCTTGTATTCTCTATTTCTCCATTTCTCTTTGAAATAACTAATCATCACATCCTCTATATGATGCTAATCCTCCAAAATATCACCGTTTCCATTTTTAATTTTTGATATATAATTTGAATTCCTTCTTGCAGATGCAAAAGATTGAAAAAACTTTGAATTTTGGTCTCCCTCCATCATCCACTTCACCTTTCCTCTTTGTCTCCAACATGTCTCCAACCTAGCAAGAGTAGATTTTAGCTCCCCCACCTTTACTTTAAGCAACCAACATTCCTCTTCTGAGAGATTTCCTTCATTTTCCTCTTTCATTTGAAGGTCCTCTATTTGTTACAATAACTCACTTTCAAAGAGAATAAACATTTCATTTTTGCTTTACTCCAATAAAATAAAGCCTTTAAGGTCTTCTTCATTTTTGAATTTAGGATATGGGCTAAGATACCTTCATATTTTCTTACCCAAATACCTCTAACCACTATAGCTGAAGCCTTGTTAGAGGCCCAAATATCTTCAAACCTTAAAACCTTCGTTGTGGAATGCTAAACCATGAGATTTAGAAGAATTAGACAATGGTCCGAAGCCAATCGTGCCAAGTGCCTCACCACAAAATGATTTGATGAATTCAATGCAGCCAAACTTGAAAAGCATCTATCAAGTCTTTCAAGGATCCGATCCATACCTATTTGGTTGTTACACCAAGTGAATCTTGGTCCCAGATACCCAATTTCATGAAAATCATTACAAGCTAAAAAATTCTTCGTTTCTTTTTGTTATAGGGAAAATTTAAATCTATTCCCTCCCCTCTTGTCTTCCTTAGAAAGAATACAATTAAAATCTCATCCTATCTTTCCCAAAGGCTTCTCCTTTTATAAACATCCTTGTTACCATAAATTGAAGCAATGTTCCACTTGCCTTTGTTTGGAACCTCCAAACCACCAATAATAAACTGAGAAGAAGCTTCCAACAGGTGAAAATAAGCAATACTTGATTTCCACATAACAAGAATTCCCCCTGACAAACCTTCTGAAGAAACTTGAATGAAATCCCATTCAGAACCAATAAGATGATCTACATCCTCCCTATCAATATTGGAAATTTTTGTTTCCAATAATCCAATGAAAAAAACCCCATACTCCTTAATAACCTCCTTTAAGTAAAGAGAAGCTTTCCTATTTCTAGCTCCTTTACAGTTCCAAAACACAATGGAAGAATTCGTTGAATAAGAGTGGATAAAGTCCCCAACTTATCTTTATATTCAGTTTCAGCTTTCCTACTCCTTGGAACCAGGTTAAATGGTCCCAACCCTTTCAATTGTTTGGAACCTTTCCCCTTAACATTAGAGGAGCCACCTTCCTTTAAATCATTACCTTCCTTCATTCCCTTTATATTAGTCTTAAAAATAGTATCTTCAACTTTATTTAACCCAACCATATCTTTAACCCCATTTGCATTTTACTCCTCAGAAAAAAATGATCTCTCCTTCCTCTAACAAACCATCTAAGATATTGAATTTATTTGCAAATGCAATATTAGATGAATTAGAGAACTTACCATTGGCTTCAGTGATCAATATTGCAACAATTTTTGAAGTCTCTTTGTTAGAATTTTTCTCAGATTTTACACCTCCATCAGCTTTATCATCTTGTACGCAAGCCTCCTTCACCAATGATTTCTTTTTTGCATTACCACGGCTCTGTCTAGGATTAGTTGTATCTCCTCAAGAATTTTTGTTCACCCACTCCTTGACTCGTGGGTTAATTTTCTTGAATGCAACTTTTGTATTTCTTTTCTTTCCATAACTAACTTGCAACCAAGGACCAAAGCCTTCTTTTGCAACACTTGAAATTACCATAAATAAATTGTTCTTCATTATTGATTTTCCTTCCTCCATTTTCTTAGATGGCTTTTCAACTTCATTTGGAACTATATTTTCCTCCAAACCATTCTCTAAACAATTAATCTTCAAATGACCGATTTTTCCACAAGCAAAATAAAAATTTGTCAATCTTTCATATTCTATTTTTTGAAAGAAATTTCCATTGCTCCCTTCCACCCAAACTCCAAGAGGTAATTGAGTATCTAAATTGATACAAACACACACCCTTCCAAACTCCCTTCTTCCCTATTGGAAGATGTTTCCATCAATCATATAACGTTTACCAATCATAGAAGCAATTCTACAAATATTAATCTCATCCTAGTATTATAAAGGAAGATTAGGCGTCCTAAATTAGATCGGAGCTAACAAACCTTTTAAGGATGTAGGAGAGAAACTTGGCGACCATCTGTCCATCCCAATAATCTTCCCATTGACAAACCAGGATCAATTTGAGAAGAAAACTTTCAATGATGATTTGTCGTAGAACGAACAAAGGACCTAATCCAATCCAAGCATAGTGAGATGAAACTTCCCAAAAGGAGCCCACTACCTTCTTAGTTCAATACTTACAACAGGGAATGGTACATTGCTTCCAAATAATCTAATTACTAAAGAGTTTTGATGCTTTCTAGAGTTCTCCAACTCATTATCCATATGTAAGTTAACAGAAGTTCCATCTTCAGATAAAAAATCTCCCAAATCTAGATTTTGAACCTTAATGTTCTCCTTCCTTCTGCACACATTTTTCTGGTTAGAGGACATAGGTCTTGCAATTACCTCATTCAGAGCTTCTTTACACATACCCAACTCTCCTAGATTGCATTCAAGAACCTTAACTAAATCAGAATTAATTAGATTTCCTTTCACAGAGGCACCATCAACAACTTTTTCAATTGAACACACTACTGGTTCATCGATTCCTTGATTACATTTAGGATTCAATTTGATATTTTTAGCAACTGATTATTGTATTTCAGAAACATTCTCCATCTTCTAATTTTCCTCTAAAATACTTTTAAAAAATAGTTTTCCAAATGGGGAACCATCTCCATTCTCCATTATCATGGAAAATTTCTCTGTTTTGAATTAAGATTTAGCAGTCTTCAACCAACACACATTTCCCTTTACCAATGACTTCAAAAACTTTCTTTGAAGAAGAAAACAATCCTCCTTCATTAATCACTAAAGGCATACCAGATATGACCTTAGTTTTTATGGCTTGAGCAAATCCAGGTTTTCCATCTCCAAAAGCCATAGGAGATGATGAATACGACTTAACTTGAATGTGAGAATTTCCAAAAGGAAGTCGCTGAGCATCCACCGAACCACTGAGCTTAGGAGGCTGGCGACCCTCCGTCGTTATCGGCTCCAATGAAAAACTGCAAAGTTGAATTGGAGTTTGAACTTCTGAGTAGATAAAGATCTTCCCATATAAAATGCAGTTTGAACTTCTGAAATGAGTCCACTAACCACTTTCAATAGCCTATTAAGCAACATTTTGGCTATAATTTTGTATAAAGTACAACAAAGGCTTATTGGATGGAAGCTTACAGGAGTTTTCGGGTTGAGTACTTTAGGAATAAGGATCACAAGGGATTCTTTCCAAGCGGAGCATGACTTCCCTGTTTGAAAAAATTGCTTCACAGCAAGCCACACCTCATTACCTGTAATGATCCAATTGTTTAAAAAAAAAATGAATATGTAATTCCATCTATTTCAGGAGAAACATTAGAACTACATTTTTGGATTACCAATTCCAGTTCTGTTAAAGTGAACTCCGCTTGTAGAAGCATAGAATGAGATTCAGATATAAATTTCAAACCTAGTGGCCATCCCTCGAAGAAACTGTTCCGTTTCTTCCATTTATCTTTGAAGAATTTAAACAAAATTTCTTCAATATCAGCTTGTTCTTCTACAAATATTCCATCTTCATTCTTCAGTTGTCGAATTGCATTTCCCAATCTTCTTCCATTAGCAAAGGAATGGAAGAAATTATAATTCATGTCATTCTCTTGAATCCACCTCACCTTAGCTCTTTGTCTCCACCATGTGTTAATCCTAGTGACAGTCACAATGAATTTATAAGTTTTGGTTCTTTACATAATTAGCTTTTCAGTAGATAGCCCCTCGCCATTTGACTCTTCAAGATGTAAAATGGAGATCTCCTTCTTCAATGTTTCTTTAAGTTCCAGAAAATTTTTCAGTTTTGTTTTGCTCCAATGATGAAGGGCTCTCAACACCCTCTTGCACTTCACATTAATAACATCCATAGCATCACCTTTAATTGGTTTACTCCAAGTCTTTCGAACAATAGCTTTAGAAGCCGGTTATGAGGCCCATGCCTCCTCATATCTAATCAATCTGCTTTGCTGTAATTTTTCATTACAAATAGTGAGAACTAATGGTCAATGGTTAAAAGCAATTCTCTCCAAATGCTTAACTGCTACATTATGGATCTCATCCAAGGCTTTAGTGTTCAAAAGACACCTATGCCTCTCAAGGATATGAGCATTCCCGATTTTATTATTGCACCGGGTAAATTGCGGCCCTACAAAGCCAACATCATGAAGATCTATCTTTGTCATGAAAGCTCTCATTTCTTGAGGCCCTTGAGAAAATGAGAATTTCTTCCAACCCTTTTCTTATCTTGGGCTAATATACAATTAAAATCACCTCCTACTACCATAGGTATATCCTTCTCACCACAACCTTCTAATTGTTCCCACAACCTCCTTCTTAAGTGAAAGCTTTTGTTGTCATACACCGTCGAGATCATCCAAGTGCCTTTGTTGAAGATATAAAGCTTCCCAATAAAACATTGGGGAGAAGCTCCTACCATGGAGAACTTAGCCAAATTTTTCTTTCCATAAAATAATAATCCCTCCAGAAGCACCATCTGAGGGATACAAGAAGAAATCCCATTCATCACCCAACAACTTACTTATCTCAACTTTCTCAAAAGAGGAGATTTTAGTCTCTACCACACCAACAAAAAACATATCCCAGTTTTTCACAAAATCTTTCAAATAACGAGAGGCCTCTCTCTTATTGGCCCCTCTACAATTCCAAAATTCTAAATAAGTCATTTTGGACAAGAGGAGGGAGGGATCCCACTATATTGTTTAATAAAACACTTACTTTTTTTCCGGGTTGAATTGTTCAAAGGCCCAAGGTCTTTGTGTCCTTCAATAGTTTTGGTTTTAGAGATCCAAAACTAGATTTCTCCAAGCACAAATTTCCCATATTTTGAGGAACCTCTTTAATCTTTTTGTCAAAATTTAAAGGAGCCACTACCCCTTTATTACAAGCACCAGCTTCTATAGCAATTTCTCCTTCTTCTAGTACAGGTTCTACCAGGACAGTCATTACTGAGTCCTCCATTTTGGTTCAAACCTCTAGCAATTTGAATATGTTCTATTGGACTGGAACACTTCAGAATTTGAAGAGGACTTTGTCATGGTTCTAGCAACACTAGCAGGATCTTTAAGCTCCCCTACAGTATTTTCTCCACTATGTAACTTCTCAACTTCTTTACTAATAATTGTTGTAGCTTCAGCAATTTCTTCTATTGATGGTAAATTTGTAATGGATTTCTCTCCAGTCACCTTTTTTTTGCAATCCATCCTTCATTCAGACCTTTATTAATCTCAACCTTTTTTTTTTGAGGCAACAACTTCTCCCTCCTCCTTCTATTATGATTAACATGGATCAAAGGCCAATATTTTGTCCCTCATTCAAAAAGGATAAAAAATTGGAGTCAAGGTGTCTCCAATGCAAAGAAAGTGTCTCACCTTCAATATGCTGATGACATAATTGTATTCCCTATGGCTTCTAACAGGAATGCAAAGAAAATAAAAAAAATTATGAAGAACTACTGCAGCTGGACAGGGCCAAAGATTAATGTGTCAAAATCCTCATTACTCCTTGGAAAATCTGTAGGGAAAAACAATGCTAAAATCCTGTCAAACATTCTAGGCATCAAAGTAGTTGATGAGCTGCTTTATCTTGGTGTTAAAATGGTGATGGGAAGACTTACTGGATCAGATTTTGAAGGTCTGCTGGAGAAAGCATATGACAAGCTCAATCTATGGGGTAATTGTTTCCTTAATCTCTCTGGTAAACTTCAACTTATCAAATCTTCTTTCTTGTCTATTCCAATCTTTCTTTCAACATACTCTTTGATTCCTTTGGGAGTGCTTAAAGAATTAGACAAGTTTAGTAAAGATTTTTTATGGAGAAAATAAGACAAGAGTAAGGGAATTCACTATGTTGATTTGGAAACCCTTTATAAAAGCAAAAAAATTGGAGGTCAAGGTGTCATTTCTGCTGTTGATAAAATTCATAATTGGAGAGCTAAATTTTCCTGGAAGCTCTTTTCCAATCCTACATCTCTTTTGAACAGAGTTTTAATTGCAAAATACGGTTCAGGAATCATGGATTCTAAATACAAATATGGAGAATCTTCATCTTGAAAGATTATCATTAAGGGAGCTAAATCTCTCCAGCAAATTTTGGGATGGAAGGTATCGGATGGGAAGATAATCAATACAATTAAGGATGTGTGGATCCTTGATAAAAGTATTGATTGGTGGCCAACTTTTGTGTAAAATCTACAAGAAGAACAAAAAAGTTTAGAACATTTTATACAAGATGGTAGATGGAATATACCAAATCTGAAGAAAGTTTTCGGTTCAGAATTGCTTGAACTGATTTGCTCTATTCCAATTCAAAGCAGAAACTCTAAAGATGAAGTAGAGATTTCATTCAAGCATTCTGGGAAATCATTGTCAGCACTGATTTCTGAACATAATTCCTTCAATGAAGAGGAGAATGCAAATTGGAAATGGATGAAGAAGCTAAAACTCAGGCCAAGGATTGAATTTTTTTGGTGGAGATTGATCAACAAAGCTATTCCATGTAACGAGTTTTTAATGTATAGAAGACTCATTAACCACAATGGCTGTCTAAGAGGCTGCAATCAAGTAGAAGATGCGGATCATATTGCAGTTAATTGCTATTTTATCCATGAAGTTGGAAAGACTTTAAACAAATGGGGATTCAATATCCCAATTTTTCAAGATTTGAATTGCTGCATTAAAGAATTGATGGGAATTTCAAATTCAAACATCTTCTTGGGGAACTTATATTGTTCTGTTATATTTCATTCCTGGAAAAGCAAGAATAAGTTGGTCCATGGTGTTAAAGAGGATAGCTTCAATATTGTAGCAGCTAATGCATTATCTTTCACATCCTTAGCAATCAATTATGATCCTAATACGGTCAACTGGGATTCTAATCAACTTAGGCTGTTATCTTCAATTTGGAATCCCCCTCCAACCGATTGGATCAAATTAAATGTGGATGCTTCTCTTAGTGAAAACTATTTAACATGTATTGGAGGAGTTTTAAGAGATAGCAAAGGTATATTTCTATTTGCCTTTGGTTTCAAACAGATGCATTGGGATAGTTCTGCCTTAGAACTGGAAGCTGTAATATCTTTCAACAAAGTTCTCCAAGAGTGGATGTTTGAAGCAAAAGGAATCATTATAGAAGGAGACAACTATAATGTTTTAAAGTTCATTCAGAACACTATCAAGGATGGAGTTCAAGGAGGTAATAATGCTAGCTTTGATGATTTCCTTTTTCTTAGAAATTTTAATCAAGTTATTATTCAATTTGTGAATAGAGGACGTAATAAGTTAGCCGATTGTTGTGCTAACTATTTGTTGACCTCATTTTTTTATAATGTCACTCTTAAATCCTCCTTAAGTTCTAGATCCTAGGATCTTCCTAGTTCCTATCCCTTAGGCTCAATCCAAATCTTAACTCAATCCAAACCCAGAACTCATAGGCTAAAGACTTAGGTCCTAAAGCCCTTTCTAGGTGATTTTTCCATCACCTTGAAACCCAGTCTTTTGACCTCTGATTCAAGGTCTATCAATTTTATATTGATGTGACATGACTCTAGAGGCAACCCTCCAAATTTGAGCTCATTTGGAGGATTCTAACCCTTTAAACTTAATCCAACTCCAAATGTTGCAAAACCTTTGAATATTTACAATCCATGCCACTAGGCCTTTCACCTAGTGGAATTTGACTTTGGATCCCCCTTCAAATCATTTGATCCCTCTTAATACCTTGATATTAAATTATTAAGCAATGATCTACATCTTTTTAGATTCAATTTGACCCAAAATTGACTTGAGTCCAAAATGACCAAAATGCCCTTAAATGGAGATTTTTGGACTTTTGGCCTAAACTCAACTTGATTTGACTTATCAACCTTTGAAATCTTCTTCAAATATCATTCCAATGGATCCTAAATGACATTAGGAACACATGGAATCCAAACTTGACTCATGGTTTGACCAGGTCGACCAAGTCAATCATGGTTGACCAAATCAACCTTTAACCTACACACTTGTCAAATTCAATTATTCAACCCATTTGAATCAAATCAACCTTTCAAAATCATTCAATTGGACACTCATGAAATTTCCAAAGACTTTCAATTCAATTCTCATATTAGGTTGACTTGGTCAACTCATTTGGAGAGGTCAAAACCCTCTTTAACTTCATGTATTTACTTAAAAATTCAAATCCTTGATCTCAAACTCTTGGCCACATCATCAAGCCACCTTGGCAATCCATGGCTTAGTCTAGAACCTGCTCAAACATGATGTGATGTGACACATTTCCTCCCCTAATAGAGCTTAAACCATCCCCCTTTAACAAGGCTTGGCATTGGTTCATCCAAATGGGGAAAAAGGTCTGGTCCCTCTTCACATGGACCAAGAGATGTCACTCTCAACCACCAACCCTATTCCATAGCTTTGGGCAGCATAGGGGATACTTGGCACTCATCCAAAACCACTCCAAATCAAATCTCAACCATCCAATCCAAAAGCCAAAGGTAAAGTGTGGGAAAACTTGACCTAAAGGTGGCATCTTCATCATTCCTTTTGATATGATATAAATCTCCAAACTCTAGCAGCCCTCAACCTTCCAAGAGCTCCTCCCATACACTCCAACATATTCCAAGGCCTTCCCAAACTTTTCCCAACCATTTCCAAGCCTCAAATCACTATTTTAGTGAGGAGAGAGCATTCTAGAGAGAGAAAGAGGACTTTCCAATATAACTTTCTATCCAGCAAGATCCAGCTTTTGGCGTCTTCTTCGAAGTTGTAGAGGATTGCTGTAGATTTCCAACAAGCTAAAGATCTCAAAAATCCGATGGTTGGATCGTAAGTTATGCTCATTTTAAGTTTAAATTTCAATTTGAAACTGTAGCGATTTTGCAATGAATGGAGCCTCCAAACTCCAGGCATTATAAGATCATATTTCCTTCTAGCTACAGTTCAAATTTTGTGCAATTTCGTTGAGTATTTTGAAAGATATGAGCGTTTAAAGATTTCTATTCAAAATGAACTAGAGCAGATCTGGACCGTCTGATCGACGATCAGACGGCTCAGATCTGGGTATACCGTGCGGCTTCCTCCATGTTTGAACGTGGGTCATCCTGTGGTATGGGAGGGTGATGTGGCGTCAAGCCACGCCGTCACGTTACCGTCAGCTGATTTGACCCAAATTTGAATAAAAAATGCTTTAAATACTTTAAATCTTCAAAAATTCACAGAAAATCGAGTTCTCCACCAAATGGGGCGTTCTTGAGCTCGTTGGAAAGATAATCTAATTTATTATTTATTAAAATTAAAATTATATTGATTTGATTTCTTTATTGTGAGATATTTGAGTTTATGTTAATTTCATTTATTGCTATTTTCTCACAATCCAGTGATCAAATGAAGCCCAAATTTTTTCTAGGTTCATATGCTCAATAGATTTCTGTGATATGAATTTTTAAGGTAAATGATCTATTTTGGACTCTAAACTTTGAAAATTCATAACTCTTTAGGGTTTTAGTATTTTGTTGTGATATTTCTGTGGTATGATTAAATGTATGTCAGGGTTAGACAAACCAAGTTTCATGCCTATTTGAATAGTAGAGACACCTAGGAAAAATAATTAAGGAAATGTCTAGAAAACTTAGAAAATTCATAAGGGATTGTACACACACCCAATAGGGGTGAAACTTGAACATAGTAAACTTAGTGACATCAGATATCTTAGGTTCAAATTGTACTCAATTTGAAGGTCATTAAGTTAGAAAATTAAGCATGTCAAATTTCAGCCTCTTTAAGGACTTAAAAAATTCAATAAATCATCATAAATTTATATTAATTTCAAAAAATACCCATAATACCTCTAATAAACCATATTTAAACTTTTAATCATTGAAAATTGAAATTACTTTAATTTGACATTAAAATCCATTTTAATTTAATTTTAATCAAAATCAATATTTAATAAAGTTTAATTAATTAAAAATTATTAAAAATCCCAAAAAATATTTAAACACTTGCTGATCTCTCATTAGATCATTTCTGATCTTTGGAGTTGATTTCAAGAAGTTTGGGACTCATTTGGGATCAAATCACTAAAATGACCCTTAATTGAAACAATTTAATAATTCCAATAAATATCCAAACTTCCAAAATTCATAACTAATTATAGAAAATTCTAAATCAATCAAACTCAGTGGATAATGACTCTAATTAAAATCTAGTAATTTTTAAGAATTTCAAACCCCCAAAATCTGGTCAAAGTCAAAAAGTCAACATTTTGGTCAACTCTAGGTCAAAACCGGGTTAAAACTTCTAAAAATCATAACTTTTGATAGAAAACTTCAAATTGAGTGTGCCAACTTTCTAACAACTCATAATTAGGTCTAATATTTATTAAAAAACTGAAACCCTTAAGATTAACTCTAATTTTAAAAATTAAATTTTGACCCCTTAGTTAGCATATCCGGATAACTTCAAAAATTAATTAACTCTCCCAAATTCCAGAATTTTCTTAATAGGCTAATAAAACTCTCAACTAATCTATTAAAATCAGTAACTAACTCATTTATTTATATTAATCCACTCTTTTAATTCCAACCAATTTAAATAACTTAATCAACCCAGATTACTACTGGGTAACCCAGGCCTACGAAGCTATTAGCTTAGCCCCAAGGAAGGTGAAATAATCTTCACAGCCTCGGTGTGAAACAAATATAGTAATCAATTAATTTTTAAAATATGTTTAATTAAAATTCTTAATTTATTAATACTTAAATTTTAATTTAAATCCCCTTTTAAGCCTTAACAAACCCAGACTTTTAGACAACTTCAACTAATAACCCACTTTAGGATCTATCCCAGCCACACGACCTTTCTCACACACTTTAGATGATGTGCTAGGACAACCAACTCTAGATCTAGGTTAGGCCGGTGTTTACTTTACTGCTGTGTGCCGGATTTTTCGTAGTTTTCACTGCATGTTGTGGATGAAATTGCTTTGATGTGTCAGCTTGCTTTTCCTGTACCCTGTGGATGGATTGATGTGTTTGGCGACTAGATTACCCTTAGGTTAGGTACGATCTAAATGTTGACACAATTTTCTGCAGGTGGCCACGCTCATGCAAGGCAATATAAAAAGGGGGCAAATCAAAAAAATGCATAAATATTATAAACTCTTTGCACAGGTGCTTCAGCACCCAAAGCCCCCAAATCATAAAAAGAGCGTGGCCAGTGTGTTTACTTTCTTTTATGCTCATATACAACTGCTTGGGAATAACTGGTTTTTATATATTAATTGCTTAGGATAACCCTGCAGGTGAGTCTAGATTTTTATTTTGATATCAATGTAATTTGTGTAAGTGTCAAGTGTTGTGAAAGTTGATTTTGAGTTGGGATACATAGATCCAAAGCTTGGATTCCAAAGAGGAAAGGATACCCCTTTAGGGAACACTCCTTTTCCATTTGGAAATCCAAATTTGGATCATACCTCTTCCTTACCCAAAGAGGAAAGAGTGGCATTCCCCTTAAAGGAAGTGCCCTCTTATCCATTTGGGTAATCCACTACGAAGATTCCAAGAACATTGAAGAAAAGGAGTCCAAAGAAGAACGAGATTGAAGATTTGAGGATTTGAAGAATGAGAGTATCCCACTCAAAATAGCTTGCGTCATTATTAGTCTTGAAATCCGAGTTGTTGTCAGTGGTGCCCGGCCACTTTACTTTCTGCAAAATTCTGGTTTGTAATAAGCAAGGCAATTTTGCCTATGAACATTTATTAATAAATTTATATTTGATGTGATGATTTGATTGCCTTTAGGATTACTTGTTTTTACTAGTTTTTTGACGATTGCATGCCGCTTTTTGTTTTCGCCTGGATACGTGAGACTCGTGAGGGTGTGAAAATTTTCTACTCATAATTTTAAAGTCTAAAATTTTAGTGAGTCTAAATAACATAGAAAGATAACGAATCTAGGGAACCAGTCGGGGATCGACCCCGGGATCGCATGCATATTTCTGCACTTCTTCTTTCCTTGTTTTAGACCCTTCCCCGCCTGCGGGTAGAGTCCGGATAGTCTGACCTATGAGGACAAGGTGCCGGACCTGGGGAAGTCCAGTCTTCTAAAAAATTATTTTCTAAGCCTTTTTTTAAAGTTTCAAGCATAGTTGATTTGGGAATTGTTAACTAGCATGCATTGCATTAGAAATGAATCAAAAGAGTCAAAATTTTAATTTCATCAGTCTTAGCATTTTAGCACCCAACATAAGTCAAAGGGGCCAAATAGGAGAATCTCTAGACGTCGGCCCCAACTCTTCAAAACTTTAATTACAACGTCCCTATCACTCTTTCATGAAAGACCGGACTCATCTCTTTTAAATCGGTTAGGTGGTTAGCTGGCTCCCCAATCCAGGCCGGGGTAAGTCCAGATCTTGCACTGCATTAGTTAGGATCGGACGACTGTGGTCCAGTGTCCAAAATAGATTTAGGATCCGGGGCAGATCTTTGATTATAAGACCCCAAACTTCAGGAATATAGTCCCAAATTTCTAATAAAATACTTAACTCTAATTAAAGCTTCATTTCAATACTAAAACATAAAGCCCAACACTTAGATTAAGTTGGGACACTTCCGGATGGTTCTGGAATCTCTAAGTGTCCCCTACCTCTTCCCCTTTAATTCCGTTAATAACTGCTCAATTTTGATCCATTCCCTTTTGAGTTTCCAAAATTCATCTCTTTTTGATATCACTCCTAGAAAATCTAATAAAATTTTGCCACTATTTTAATCGAGAGTTTTCGTAGGGGATTTTATCTCCCTACGATGTAATTAACTACGAGGGCTTGCGCTCGTAGGAGATTTAGAACCACACACACCTGATTTTAAAAATTGATTTTTCAAAACTCAATTGGATTTCTTTAGGAGAACTTAAAATACTAGTGATCATTATTATCATATTTAAAGAATTATCATCGAACGATATTTTCTCCCTTCGGAGAGATATATCTTTCTTTGATAAGGCTTTGGATGTGAACCTAACGATCACACTTCTTGAATATTGTAGCTGGATATTCAATTGAACCTCATTTTGACCCTTCGGGGTCATATGAATTTCTCTTTAGCATCCGCTCACAATATTCAAGATGAATTTCATAATTCTAAATCTGAACGCCGTTATGAAATTTTATTTTCATCTTTCGAGGTGATATATTCTTTCTAACAGGATGATTCAATTTTAGAATTAGAATTTAACTTTAACTCCCAAAGAAAACCAATATTTTCAAAACATATTTTCAAAATTCCACCAACAAAAAATGGCACGCCCGGTGGGACAAATCTCTCTCTCCATCTTTAATAATGGCAAAATTTTATTTCATCGGTAGTCTTAACTACCTTTCTTCCGTTGGTCCCTCTACCTATTTCTTTCATGGGTGAGTGTGGCCAACATCTAAAAGAAAATACCTTTCAAGTAGAGAGGTGAGTGATGAAATCTTTGTCTAAGCCGGGCTTTGACATTTTGCCTCCAAGTTAATTGGTAGAGCAAAGGAGTTAAGCCAGGTTCCTTGAATATTCTCAATCAATTTTGTAAGCTATCTTATTGTGTGAAAACTCAACATATTGAGGTTCAAGATTTAGAGAAAATTAATCATGCTTAAAATTCAAATTTTAATTCTAAATTGACTAACTCAAACCACTTTTCCTTAATTCCAGGATACTTAAATACTCAAATGGTTGGGAAACTTATCTTCTCCCCGGATAGAAACTTGACAATAGAAGGAATTACCTCTGGCAACTTGATCCAGTTTGGGATAGAATTTCAAAACTTCAAGTTATCAGTCAACGGAGAAGAAATGATTGATCTCTCTACTGGAATACAAAGGGATGTCCCCCTAGTCGAGATTACTTTAGGGTCAGGAGTTGACTCCCCCATCTTTATGATGGAGGTCGTTGTCGCCCCTTCGACCACTGTGCCCTCTACTTAGAAGGATAAGAATCGAGAACCATTAAAAATGGAAGAATTACCATCTCAACCTGAGATTGGGTCAAGTTCTAACACCCCTATTGCCAGTAAAAGTAAGCGGAAGAAATACCGTAAAAGGGTTAAGAAGAAGGTTTCTAAGGCCAAAAAGACTGCTAAGGTAGAAGCCTTGAAACAAGTTAAATTTGAGGCTAATCGAGAATTCGTTGCTCCTTACACCTACCCCCTCCATGGTGGAAATGTTTTCCACCCTACTCCGGTTACTCAAAGGAGAGAGGTTGTGAAAATGAGAGCACGATCTCCGATACACCTTCTTGACTACTACACAGAGAGAATCAATCAGGAAAGAACCAAGCAATCACCTGCAATAGACCATCGGCCCCTAGTTGAAGGTTATGACCCATCCACTCTATTAGATGAAGTTTGGTCACGTTACTACACGTGCCCTACTATATTATCTGTAGATGAGGAGATGCAGAAACCACCCGGGGTGCCACTCTCATAATTGCTAGGTCACTAGTAATTAGTAAGGGGAATAATGATGGATCTGAGATCTTATCAGATAGTGATACCATTTGAATTTAACTTTTAAAAGGGGTCCTATCGCGATAGATCCTTAGATTGAGATGATGCAGCACTAGTTAGGGGTAGTGCAGATCCCACAACAATCTCTTTCTCTTAAGAGATTGTGGAAATATAATTTTCATTGATAGGGTCTTGCCACATGGGCTTACTATTTTGAAGGAAATCATATTATTTCTCAAATGTAATGGGTCAAAATATTCAAGATTGTTGATCCATCTTTTTAATGAAAATTGACCTCTACTTTAAATCAAAAATAGGAGAGAGTTGTGGTTGACTCCACTAGAACTTTAAAGACCCTTTCCTCCCACCGCGTTTGCGGATTGATGTGATTTTTGAATTAAAATTTCTATCAAACTTAAGTTGGTTTTTGAAATGAAAATCCTCTCCATCTTCTCACAATTCTTTATCTTGTAAGCACCTCTTGCATGCTTTAAATTTATTCAATGATTTTTCTAAGTCAAGTTAATATTCTCTTATCAAAAGATTGGGTCCAATCTGGGGATTACTCTTCCTTGGACAAGAGAATGAATTTCCTTCCCTTATACTTG
This sequence comes from Dendrobium huoshanense, assembly GCA_016618105.1. Lineage (NCBI taxonomy): Eukaryota > Viridiplantae > Streptophyta > Magnoliopsida > Asparagales > Orchidaceae > Dendrobium > Dendrobium huoshanense. The sequence goes on from CM028343.1 coordinate 57,488,970, forward strand.
TGATATAATCCTGGATTAAAAAAAAAAAAGGAGCAATCATGTTAAGGTTTTAAAGAAAGTGAAGCCTCTTAAAAAAAAAAGAAGGAGAAGAAAATTCAAAGGATGCACAAAGTGCAGTAAAAAAAAAATTTAAAAAAAAAGAAGCGCAAAGTGCGCCAAAAAAATAAAAAAAGTGTGCAAAGCACGTCACAAAAAAGTGAAAGAGGCTTCCTTCTTTTTAAATCCTTAAATCTCAATGAGCCCGATCATATTTAATAGCTTGACTTTAAAAATTCTTGAATCTAAATTTATTGTCATGCGTGGACAGTTTATTAGATAGAAAATTCTATGCAAGAGAATTGAAAAGATTAAATTTCTCTATCCAACTTACGCCTTTTTGAGATTGATTTTTAATTCAAAATTTCTATAAGGGAGAACCTAGTTCAGTTTCTATGAAACTTGATCTGGGTCAACAAAATCCAAAACCTTAGCTCTTTTCGGGTCAATTGGAGTCACTCAACTTCTCACTATACTTTTGAATTTGTTCCCACTAGTCGTTCTGACAGGGTCCAAATGATTAAGATGAAATTTTCAATAAAAAGAATGAATCTTCTATTCTTGATAAAAATTCAAATCCCATTCTTGAGAGATACATGTAAATCCTTAAATATATGCATCATTTCTTTTAAGATCCACTATGTGAAATAACACTCTATGTTGGGTCCAAGCTTGTTCTCATATAGAGGTGTGTTTTACATGGCTACAAATTGACTTTCAAAATTGAGTCACAACTAAGTAGAGTGCCTGACTCCAATTGGAGGATCTTTAAGGCCTTAAAGAAAGTTGTTTTGAACTCAATAAAATTTGAAATTACATAAGTCACATATGATTCAAGCTCATTATAAATTGTGTCACCTCAGGACTTTCCAAGTAGAAGACTTGGCTATAGTCCTTTGGAGACTAATTTTAGTCCACCATAAGATTAATGTAAGCTTTGAATCAATGTTGACTGGATAAACCACCTTAGAGATAATCTATAAGGGAGGTTCATGGCAATTGATTAATTTTGAAGATACCACCAAATACTTCCTCTCATTTGGGCGGTTCTTTAAGAAGTATCATGCCTAATGAGGATCAAATTAAACATCAAATTCACCCCTTAAAATTCATAGAAATCAAATCAAGTTAAAAATCATCAATCAATTGTTTTCAATTCTCTTTTCCTCAAGGTTAGGTCCTTCATTCCCTTAGGATTAGGCCCGCTAGTGATGGAGTACGCCATTCGTGGCACCATCCTGATTCCCATTCGCTAGTGGTGGAGTACGCCCTTCGTGGCACCATCCTAGTTTGCCAGTTGAGGTCCTCTGTGTGGAGCAAGTTTCCTCCCCACATGATCATTTGCTAGTGGTGGAGTACGCCCTTCGTGGCACCATCCTAGTTTGCTAGTTGAGGTCCTCTGTGTGGAGCAAGTTTCCTCCCCACATGACCATTCGCTAGTGGTGGAGTACGCCCTTCGTGGCACCATCCTAGTTTGTCAGTTCAGGTCCTCTGTGTGGAGCAAGTTTCCTCCCCACATGACCATTAGCTAGTGGTGGAGAACGCCCTTCGTGGCACCATCCTAGTTTGCCAGTTGAGGTCCTCTGTGTGGAGCAAGTTTCCTCCCCACATGACCATTCGCTAGTGGTGGAGTACGCCCTTCGTGGCACCATCCTAGTTTGCTAGTTGAGGTCCTCTATGTGGAGCAAGTTTCCTCCCCACATGACCATTCGCTAGTGGTGGAGTACGCCCTTCGTGGCACCATCCTAGTTTGCCAGTTGAGGTCCTCTGTGTGGAGCAAGTTTCCTCCCCACATGACCATTCGCTAGTGATGGAGTACGCCCTTCATGGCACCATCCTAGTTTGCTAGTTGAGGTCCTCTGTGTGGAGCAAGTTTCCTCCCCACATGACCATTCGCTAGTGGTGGAGTACGCCCTTTGTGGCACCATCCTAGTTTGCCAGTTGAGGTCCTTTGTGTGGAGCAAGTTTCCTCCCTACATGACCATTCGCTAGTGATGGAGTACGCCCTTCGTGGCACCATCCTAGTTTGCCAGTTGAGGTCCTCTGTGTGGAGCAAGTTTCCTCCCCATATGACCATTCGCTAGTGGTGGAGTACGCCCTTCGTGGCACCATCCTAGTTTGCCAGTTGAGGTCCTCTGTGTGGAGCAAGTTTCCTCCCCACATGATCATTCGCTAGTGGTGGAGTACACCCTTCGTGAAACCATCCTAGTTTGCCAGTTGAGGTCCTCTGTGTGGAGCAAGTTTCCTCCCCACATGACCATTCGCTAGTGGTTGAGTATGCCCTTCGTGGCACCATCCTAGTTTGCCAGTTGATCTGCCTATTTGGAGTAAGTCTTCTATCAGCATCCTATAGGCCTAAGGTTGGGTGATGCCCTTCCTTAGACCCAAGGCTAGGTATTCCCTACCTTGGTTTTTCCAGTCCTCTCTTCAAAATAAGAGTAAGCTTTTCACTAGTTTTCGATGGACCTAAGGTTGGGTGATGCCCTTCCTTAGACCCAAGACTAGGTATTCCCTACCTTGGTTTTCCAGTTAATTTGTGAATTAGGAGTAAGTCTTCTATCAGCATCCTATGGACCTAAGGTTGGGTGATTCCGTTCCTTAGACCCAAAGCTAGGTATTATCTACTTTGGTTTCCAGTTAATTTGCCTATTTGGAGTAAGTCTTCTATCAGCATCCTATAGGCCTAAGATTGGGTGATGCCCTTCCTTAGACCCAAGGTTAGGTATTCCCTACCTTGGTTTCCCAGTTGATCTGTCTATTAGGTGTAAGCCTTCTATCAGCATCCTATAGACATAAGGTTGGGTGATGCCCTTCCTTACATTCCTAAAATTCTATTCAAAATTTCTATTCGGTCAACGCCAATGTGTGCAGCAGAAGTTTCTTCTACTACACACATTGGGGGTCCATTTATTGACCTCATTTTTTTATGAGGTCACTCTTAAATCCTCCTTAAGTTTTAGATCCTAAGATCTTCCTAGTTCCTAGCCCTTAGGCTCAATCCAAATCTTAACTCAATCCAAACCCAGAACTCATAGGCTAAAGACTTAGGTCCTAAAGCCCTTTCTAGGTGATTTTTCCATCACCTTGAAACCCAGTCTTTTGACCTCTGATTTAGGGTCTATCAATTTCATATTGATGTGACATGACTCTAGAGGCAACCCTCCAAATTTGAGCTCATTTGGAGGATTCTAACCCTTTAAACTTAATCCAACTCCAAATATTGCAAAACTTTTGAATATTAACAATCCATGCCACTAGGCCTTTCACCTAGTGGAATTTGACTTTGGATCCCCCTTCAAATCATTTGATCCCTCTTAATACCTTGATATTAAATTATTAAGCAATGATCTACATCTTTTTAGATTCAATTTGACCCAAAATTGACTTGAGTCCAAAATGACCAAAATGCCCTTAAATGGAGATTTTTGGACTTTTGGCCTAAACTCAACTTGATTTGACTTATCAACCTTTGAAATCTTCTTCAAATATAATTCCAATGGATCCTAAATGACTTTAGGAACACATGGAATCCAAACTTGACTCATGGTTTGACCAGGTCGACCAAGTCAATCATGGTTGACCAAATCAACCTTTAACCTACACACTTGTCAAATTCAATTATTCAACCCATTTGAATCAAATCAACCTTTCAAAATCATTCAATTAGACACTCATGACATGTCCAAAGACTATTAAGTCAATCCTCATATTAGGTTGACTTGGTCAACTCATTTGGAGAGGTCAAAACCCTCTTTAACTTCATGTATTTACTTAAAAATTCAAATCCTTGATCTCAAACTTGGCCACATCATCAAGCCACCTTGACAATCCATGGCTTAGTCTAGAACCTGCTCAAACATGATGTGATGTGACACATTTCCTCCCCTAATAAAGCTTAAACCATCCCCCTTTAACAAGGCTTGGCATTGGTTCATCCAAATGGGGAAAAAGGTGTGGTCCCTCTTCACATGGACCAAGAGATGTCACTCTCAACCACCAACCCTATTCCATAGATTTGGGCAGCATAGGGGACACTTGGCACTCATCCAAAACCACTCCAAATCAAATCTCAACCATCCAATCCAAAAGCCAAAGGTAAAGTGAGGGAAAACTTGACCTAAAGGTGGCATCTTCATCATTCCTTTTGATATGATCAAAATCTCCAAACTCCAGCAGCCCTCAACCTTCCAAGAGCTCCTCCCATACACTCCAACATATTCCAAGGCCTTCCCAAACTTTTCCCAACCATTTCCAAGCCTCAAATCACTATTTTAGTGAAGAGAGAGCATTCTAGAGAGAGAAAGAGGACTTTCTAATATAACTTTCTATCCAGCAAGATCCGGCTTTTGGCGTCTTCTTCAACGTTGTAGAGGATTGCTGCAGCTTTCCAACAAGCTAAAGTTCTCAAAACTCCGACAGTTGGATCGTAAGTTATGCTCATTTTAATTTTAAATTCAATTTGAAACTGTAGCGATTTTGCAATGAATGGAGCCTCCAAACTCCAGGCATTGTAAGATCATATTGCCCTCTAGCTACAATTCAACTTTCGTACAATTTCGTCAAGTATTTTGAAAGATATGAGCGTTTAAAGATTTCTATTCAAAATGAACTAGAGCAGATCTGGACCGTCCGATCGACGATCAGACGGCTCAGATCTGGGTATACCGTGCGGCTTCCTCCATGTTTGAACGTGGGTCATCCCGTGGTATGGGAGGGTGACGTGGCATCACGCCACGCCGCCACATCACCGTCAGCTGATTTTACCCAAATTTGAATAAAAAATGCTTTAAATACTTTAAATCTTCAGAAATTCACAGAAAATCGAGTTCTCCACCAAATGGGGCGTTCTTGGGCTCGTTGAAAAGATAATCTAATGTAGTATTTATTAAAAGTAAAATTATATTGATTTGATTTCTGTATTATGAGATATGTGAGTTTATGTTAATTTCATTTATTGCTATTTTCTCACAATCCAGTGATCAAATGAAGCCCAAATTTTGGTGGATAGTTATTGAGTATCTTAGGCATGTTCAACAATTTTTCTAGGTTCATATGCTCAATAGATTTCTGTGATATGAATTTTTAATGTAAATGGTCTATTTTGGACTCTAAACTTTGCAAATTCATAACTCTTTATGGTTTTAGTATTTTGCTGTGATATTTCTGTGGTATGATTAAATGTATGTCAGGGTTAGACAAACCAAGTTTCATGCCTATTTGAAAAGTAGAGACACCTAGGAAAAATAATTAAGTAAATGTCTAGAAAACATAGAAAATTCATAAGGGACTGTACACACACCCAATAGGGGTGAAACTTGAACATAGTAAACTTAGTTACATCAGATATCGTAGGTTTAAATTTTACTCAATTTGAAGGTCATTAAGTTAGAAAATTGAGCATGTCAAATTTCAGCCCCTTTAAGGACTTAAAAAATTCAATAAATCATCATAAATTTATATTAATTTCAAAAAATACCCATAATACCTCTAATCAACCATATTTAAACTCTTAATCATTGAAAATTGAAATTACTTTAATTTGACATTAAAATCCATTTTAATTTAATTTTAATCAAAATCATTATTTAATCAATTTTAATTAATTAAAAATTACTAAAAATCCCAAAAAATATTTAAACACTTGCTGATCTCTCCTTAGATCATTTTTGATCTTTGGAGTTAATTTCAAGAGGTTTGGGACTCATTTGGGATCAAATCACTAAAATGACCCTTAATTGAAATAATTTAATAATTTCAATAAATATCCAAACTTCCAAAATTCATAACTAATTATAGAAAATTCCAAATCAATCAAACTCAGTGGCTAATGAATCTAATTAAAATCTAGTATTTTTTAAGAATTTCAAACCCCCAAAATCTGGTCAAAGTCAAAAAGTCAACAATTTGATCAACTTTAGGTCAAAACCGGGTCAAAACTTCTAAAAATTATAACTTTTGATAGAAAACTCTAAATTGAGTGTGCCAACTGTCTAACAACTCATAATTAGGTCTAATATTTATTAAAAATCTGAAACCCTTAAGATTAACTCTAATTTTAAAAATAAAATTTTGACCCCTTAGTTAGCATATCCGGATAACTTCAGAAATTCATTAACTCTCCCAAATTCCAGAATTTTCTTAATAGGCTAATAAAACTCTCAAATAATCTATTAAAATCAGTAACTAACTCATTTCTTTATATTAATCCACTCTTTTAATTCCAACTATTTTAAATAACTTAATCAACCCCGATTGCTACTAGGTAACCCAGGCCTATGAGGCTATTAGCTTAGCCCCAAGGAAGGTGAAATAAACTTCACGGCCTCGGTGTGAAACAAAGGTAGTAATCAATTAATTTTTAAAATATGTTTAATTAAAATTCTTAATTTATTAATACTTAAATTTTAATTTAAATCCCCTTTTAAGCCTTAACAAACCCAGACTTTTAGACAACTTCAACTAATAACCCACTTTAGGATCTATCCCAGCCACACGACCTTTCTCACACACTTTAGATGATGTGCTAGGACAACCAACTCTAGATCTAGGTTAGGCCGGTGTTTACTTTACTGCTGTGTGCCAGATTTTTCGTAGTTTTCACTGCATGTTGTGGATGAAATTGCTTTGCTGTGTCTACTTACTTTTCCTGTACTCTGTGGATGGATTGATGTGTTTGGCGACTAGATTACCCTTAGGTTAGGTACGATCTGAATGTTGACACAAGTTTCTGCAGGTGGCCACGCTCATGCAGGGCAATATAAAAAGGGGGCAAATCAAAAAAATGCATAAATATTATAAACTCTTTGCACAGGTGCTTCAGCTGCCAAAGCCCCCAAATCATAAAAAGAGCGTGGCCAGTGTGTTTACTTTCTTTTCTGCACATATACAACTGCTTGGGAATAACTGCTTTTTATATATTAATTGCTTAGGATAACCCTGCAGGTGAGTCTAGATTTTTATTTTGATATCAATGTAATTTGTGTAAGTGTCAAGTGTTGTGAAAGTTGATTTTGAGTTGGGATACATAGATCCAAAGCTTGGATTCCAAAGAGGAAAGGATACCCCTTTAGGGAACACTCCTTTTCCTTTTGGAAATCCAAATTTGGATCATACCTCTTCCTTACCCAAAGAGGAAAGAGTGGCCTTCCCCTTAAAGGAAGTGCCCTCTTATCCATTTGGGTAATCCACTACGAAGATTCCAAGAAGATTGAAGAAAAGGAGTCCAAAGAAGAACGAGATTGAAGATTTGAGGATTTGAAGATTGAGAGTATCCCACTCAAAATAGCTTGCATCATTATTAGTCTTGAAATCCGGGTTGTTGTCAGTGGTGCACGGCCACTTTACTTTCTGCAAAATTCTGGTTTGTAATAAGCAAGGCAATTTTGCCTATGGACATTTATTAATTAATTTATATTTGATGTGATGATTTGATTGCCTTTAGGATTACTTGTTTTTACTATTTTTTTGGCAATTGCATGCCGCTTTTTGTTTTTGCCTGGATACGTGAGACTCGTGAGGGTGTGGTCCAGTGTCCAAAATAGATTTAGGATCTGGGGCAGATCTTTGATTATAAGACCCCAAACTTCGGAAATATAGTCCCAAATTTCTAATAAAATACTTAACTCTAATTAAAGCTTCATTTCAATACTAAAACATAAAGCCCAACACTTAGATTAAGTTGGGACACTTCCGGATGGTTCTGGAATCTCTAAGTGTCCCCTACCTCTTCTCCTTTAATTCCGTTAATAACTGCTCAATTTTGATCCATTCCCTTTTGAGTTTCCAAAATTCATCTCTTTTTGATATCACTCCTAGAAAATCTAATAAAATTTTGCCACTATTTTAATCGAGAGTTTTCGTAGGGGATTTTATCTCCCAACGATGTAATTAACTATGAGGGCTTGCGCTCGTAGGAGATTTAGAACCACACACACCTGATTTTAAAAATTGATTTTTCAAAACTCAATTGGATTTCTTTAGGAGAACTTAAAATACTAGTGATCATTATTATCATATTTAAAGAATTATCATCGAACGATATTTTCTCCCTTCGGAGAGATATATCTTTCTTTGATAAGGCTTTGGATGTGAACCTAACGATCACACTTCTTGAATATTGTAGCTGAATATTCAATTGAACCTCATTTTGACCCTTCGGGGTCATATGAATTTCTCTTTAGCATCCGCTCACAATATTCAAGATGAATTTCATAATTCTAAATTTGAACGCCGTTATGAAATTTTATTTTCATCTTTCGAGGTGATATATTCTTTCTAACAGGATGATTCAATTTTAGAATTAGAATTTAACTTTAACTCCCAAAGAAAACCAATATTTTCAAAACATATTTTCAAAATTCCACCAACACTATGCTAGAAATAATGACTTTGTTTGGGATAGTTCAGATATTATTCACATTCCTCCTATTTTCTTTAATATATTAAAGGAGGAATGTGACATATCCAAATTCACTTAGACTTCTACTTTTCATGTTTTCTATTAATAATATTGCTTTACACATTTCCTCAAAAAAAAAAAAAAAAAAAAGGCCCATATTTTGAATCTTCAATAGGATCATCAGTCCTTGGCAAATTAGAATTTCCTCCTTTAGCAACTGGATCAGCACAGTTATTTAGAGAGCTTTCGTTATCCTTGCAAAAATTGATAAGGTGACCAATTCTACCACAATTGAAACAAAAATTTGAGATTTTTTCATACTCAACTTTTTGAAAAAATCTTCCTTCAGGCCAATCCACCCAAACACCCACAGGCAGTTGTTTGTTTAGTTCCAGATGAGCATAGACTCTTGCAAACTCTGTCCTTCCCCATTAGAACATGTCACCATCAATTAGCATAGGGGAACCAATCAATGATGCAATCCTAGCAAAATTAATCTCATCCCAACAAAATAGTGGTAGATTCGACAGTCTAACCCAAACAGGTGAAGTTAGACCTTTCAGTGATGTAGTGGAGAATTTAGCATTCCATTTATCTAGCCCAATAATGTGTCCATTTACAAACCATGGACCTTCTGAAATCACCTTCTCTACAGCCTCTTATGAGAAGAAATAACATAACAACCACCCCATGTTGCAAATCTAAGTTTATGAATTAGACTTTTAATGATAGCAAACATTCATAATTGTCTGCGACTACCTTGCCTACTAACTTTTCAGGTCCACAAGATCGAGTGCAACTCAAGCGAGCTCAAGATTGGGTAGATTTAGTTTGAGTCAGTTTGTAATTTTTTATTTCTTGAGTTTATTGTAAAAGTGGTTCTCGATCTTAAGTAACCTTGCAGACACGCACTTGAGGGTTTTTCTATTATTTTCTATTTTGAGTACATCATCCTAGATGATGTTCATATCAGCCAGGACGATCTGACTAAAAATAGAAATCCTAATTATGGCATCCTGGCTAAGGCAGCCATTATTAAACACATCGTCATAAACAGTCCTTGTATTGACCAGGATGATAGGCTCAAATTAGAAAGATTTAGCCGCCAGATCTATTTAGGTAAATATTATTTTTGGACATCAGCCAGGCTGATCAATTACATCGTCTTGGAAGATTTAACATAATTATGCCTAAATTAATATGTAAATTAAGGAAAGAAATTAAGGCTTGATGTATATGATCACATCGTCTTGGACGATCGCAAGATATTCCAAGACGATCAATTCAAAAAATCCTTGGTTGCTCCTAGATGATAAAATATCAGCCAATTTTTTTAGTGATGTTTTGGATGATTTTCCTCAATTTTAAACTATTCGTCCAGGATGATCGTGAGATCGGCCTGGATGATCAAGCTAATATTGGATCATCCAGACCTCCTTTCCAAGTGATTATCTGGCTAATAATATGTGATTTGAACTAATCATACAGGACAAGATTTTATCGTCCTTGATGTGAACAAAATTTCTTCTAATCATCCCATGTTGTCCAGGATGATTGAGTTTAATTTGTATTGATCGTATAGGATGATAGAAATATCGTCCTGGATGATAATGTCGATTCTTGAAATTTTATTTAAAGGACCCAAATTTTTTCATGCTGAAGACCTTGAGTACTTCTTGTCTTAACCTGAATGATCCTAGGGAGAGGGAGAGAGTGAGTGTGTGTGAGAGAGAGAGAGGAACTTGTGAGGAGGAGTTTGTGAGAGGGTTTACAAAGGTTGCTCTAAGCAAGGTTCCAAGTCATCTTTTCTATTATTCGTCCTTCATCCTTGGGAGGTTCTTGGAAGGTCTACTTCAGCAAATAGTCTGGGTTCTCTGCCCGCTTCATGAGGAAGCAAAAGGAGTTGGTTCTTTGCTAGCTTCAGGAGGAAGCAAAAGGGGTTGGTTCTCTACTGCACCAGGGTTAGAGAAAAATTATCAGTTGTAAAGGCTTCTCCGCCTAGCTGTGGGAGCTAAAGGAGAGACACTTAGTTAGTGCAATACTCGGAGGGTGCCTCTAAAGAGTGGACATATGTCAATGTTTGACCAAACTACTATAAATCCGATGAGATCTTTCTTTGTTTTATTTCCGCATTTAATTCTCGCATCCGTTACTCTATGTGGTGAATTTTTTTGGTTTTAGTTTTGTGCATTGCTTAAGAAAAATTTTAAAATACCAATTCACCCTCCCTCTTGGTTAGCCTCGGGCTAGTTCTTAAGGGCTTAACATCCCTAATGAACTTTCAAGTGGTATCGAGTGGGATTCATAAAAACTTACACCTTTTGATCCAAGGCTAACAACGGAAATCATAATACTGTGGAAGGGTATTCTATTTCCTGACCACCTTTGTTTGACAATATCCCTTTTGATTTTTTGAAAACTTGCATGTCTACGTTCTTTCAATCAATTGATTATTGCATGTAGATACTTTTTAAGGATGGTTATACACCTGCAACTGGAAAATTAAATAGTGTTATTGTTCTACTTCCTTTTACTGAATGGATTCTAAATGATAGGGATTTTGTGCAACTTAATGCAAAATATCTGAACTATTTTTTATGTGCTTTAAAATCTGAAGATTACATGCGTATTTCAACTTGCATAACTAGTTAAGAGATATAGGATAAATTATGTATCTCTTATGAAGGTACCAAAGAAGTTAAGCAATCTCGTTAGAATAGTTTATTGCTTGATTATGAACTTTTTTGTATGAAACCTAAGGAAATGATTTCTAAAATGTATACAAGGTTTACTCAGATTGTTACTTCATTGCATACTTTAGGAAGAGAACTTACTAACTATAAAAAAGTAAACAAAATTTTAAGATATTTGTCTTCCTCTTTTGATGCTAAAATCACTGCAATTTTTGAATCTAAAGATTTAAATATCTATTTGATCGATAACTTACTTGGTTCACTCATTGCTTACGAGCAAGGGGTGAACCAAAGAAATCTTAATGCAGGTGAGAGGAAGAAAGAGAAAACGATGGCACTTAAGGCAAATGACTCGGACACTGACTCCTCCGGGTCTGAAAGCGATGATGTTGCCTTAATTATGAGGCAATTTAAGAGCTTTCAAAGGAAGAAGCCCAAGAATTATTAGAAGTGGAATAAGGGTAAGGGTAACAAAAGTTTTTAGAATTCTAATGATACAATTTGTTTTGAATGCAAGAAGCCAAAACATTTTAAAGATGTTTGCCCTACACTCAAGTTTCACCCAAGCAAGAAAAAGGGTGAGGTGAAACCCAAGTTAAAGAAAGACAAGAAGAGATTCTAAAAAGCATTCTGGGTAGATTCTACGTCAGACTCCTCTGAGACTAAACCTGAAGAGGAGACAACAAACTTGTTCATAATGCAGACAATAATCTTTGTCAAAGTGACCAAGAAGAGGTATGTGAACCAACTTATGATCAATTATTAAAAATTTATGAGCATATGCATGCATCATATAAAAAACTCAAAAAATCTCATGCTAGTCTGAAAATGAAAATTTTAAATTATCAAAAAGAGCATGAAAATCTTTTAAAAGATCACTCTCAAATTGATAACAATCATATGACTTTACTTGATGAATTTGATGCATTAAACAAAAAGCACACTGAATTAACCAATGCACATGATTCTTTAAAAATATCTCATGCTGAGTTAGAAAAAGAATTAATAAATCTCAAAGTTTTTGAAAATAAACCATTACATGCTTTTCAAAACTTTAAAAGGAAGCATCACCATAGGAGTAGATTAGTGCAACCTTTTCCTGGAGTTAGATGTTTTTCATGTGGCATGTTAGGACACATAGAACACACTTGCATCATTCACCATAGTTCACATTAGGTCTGGAGACCCAAATTACATGATTCATAGTATGCATTGCATTTTACTTTCCAAAAGAAGGAACCCAAACATGTTTAGGTTCCTAAATCTGACATTTGATAATTTTGTAGGCAAGCTCTCACAAAAGGTCTCATGAGAGCATGTGGTACCTGGACAGCAGATGCTCTCGACATATGAGTAATGATGTCAATCAATTCATTTTGCTGGAGACCATGATAGGAGGCAAGGTGACTCTTGGAGACAACATTACCAGGAAGGTGGTAGGCTCAGGTTGATAATTCTAAGAACCTTTTGATTAAAAATATTTTGCTTGTAGATGGACTAAAACATAACTTGCTCAGCATTAGTCAGCTTTGCGATAAGGGCTTCAGCATAAAATTTTTGGCAAATTCATGCATTATCAGCTTAAATAATAACATTATTTTGTAGGGAAAGTGGATCAACAATGTTTACATGCTTGATTTAAATAATATTGAAAGTACTACTTCATTTGGCTTAAAAACTACTGTTGATGATTCATGGTTATGGAACAGGAGATTATGTTATGCCAGTATGAAAAACATTAGGAAAGTGACCCAAAAAGACCTATTTAGAGGTGTCCCCAAGCTTAAGTTTTTAAAAGACCACCTTTGTGATGCCTGCCAATTAGGAAAGCAAGTCCACTCCACTTTTCACTCCATTAAGGACATTAGCACCTCTATACCTTTAGAAGTCCTTCACATGGATTTGTTTGGACCCATTAGCACTGCCAGCTTGGGAGGAAAAGTCTATGTTTTTGTGATTATCGATGACTACTCGAGATTTACTTAGATTAGATTCCTGTCACACAAAATTGAGTCTTTTGATGAGTTTAGAGCCTTCTTCACTTGGATTCAAAAAAATCTAGGTTGTGAGATCTTAACCATCCATAGTGACCATGGGGAGAATTTGATAATGAAAGATTTGGAGATTTTTGTTAGGACAAGGGGATTAGCCACAACTTCTCAGCTCCTAGGACCCCTCAACAAAATGGGGTAGTTGAAAGGAAGAAATAGATCTCAGTGGAAGCCGCTAGAGCCATGCTTACTGAGTATTCACTTCCAAAATATTTTTGGGCTGAAGCGATTAACACAGCTTGTTATATGTTGAATAGGGTGAATGTTAGAGCCAAATTAGATAAGACACCCTATGAGATCCTTAAGGGTAGGACACCCAATCTTTCCCACCTTCATGTCATTAGTTGTAAGGTTTTATTCACAATAATGGGAAGTCTCACTTAGAAAATGTTTACCCAAAATCTGTTGGAGTGTTCCGAGGATATTCTAGTGTTGGGAAGTCTTTTAGGGTGTATAATAAGATGACTTTGGTGATGGAAGAAACTACTATTGTAGTGTTTGATGAGTATGATCCTAGAAAGCCTAGAGTTGAGGATAATGATGATGTTAGAGAGATTACCACTGGAGTAAAAAATTTAGAGAAGAGGGTAGAGCACCAGAACACTAAAGGAGTAGGAGAGGTTACCCAAGGTGAAGAAAATATAGATTTGGAGGAAAGGGTTGAACCTTCACACACTTTGCCTAGAGATTGGAGATACTCTTTGAGTCACCCTAAAGATCTTATCTTAGGGGACCCTTCTAATGGACTTAGCAAGGAAATGAACCACTTTGACTTTATCTCAATGACTAAACCCACCAACATAAACCAAGCCCTTTCTGATGAGCTTTGGATCTTATTCATGCAGGAGGAGTTGAACCAATTTATTAAGAATGATGTTTAGGAGCTTGTAGAAATATCTAAGGGACAAAGTTTAGTTGGAACCATGCGTATCTTTAAGAATAAGGTGAATGATTCTGGAGTGGTGGTTAGAAATGAGGCAAGATTAGTTGCTAAGGGGTATAACCAAATAGAAGGGATAGATTTTGAGGAGACTTTTACCCCCGTAGCTAGATTGGAAGCCATTAGAGTGCTATTAGCCTTTGCCTGTTATAAGGGATTTAAGCTTTTCTAAATGGACGTTAAGAGTGCCCTTTTATAAAAGAGGTTGTATTTGTAGAACAACCCTCAGGTTTTCAGAGTTTTCAATTTCCAAATCATGTTTTCAAATTAAAAAAGGCCTTATATGGATTAAATCAGGCACCCAGAGCTTGGTATAAGAGACTTAGCACATTCTTACTAAAAAGGGAGTTTGTTAAGGGGAGCGTAGACACCCCCCTTTTTCTGAGAAAAGTAGGAGATGATTTACTCATTGTTTAGATCTATATCGATGATATTCTTTTAGATCTTCTGATAAGAGACTATGTGATGAATTTTCTAAAATAATGAGTTGAGAGTTTGAGATGAGTATGATGGGGAGAGTTGTCCTACTTTTTGAGATTTAGCATAAGACAATTAGATGATGGAACCTTTCTAAATCAATCAAAATATATAAAGAACATCTTGAAAAAGTATGAGATGGATAAAGCCAAGCCAATTAATACTCCCATGACCTCTAGTATTCAGTTGGATAAGGATCTAAGTGGGAAGTTTATTGATCAAAAGAAGTACAGAGGGATGATTTGATCTTTACTTTACCTGACTACTAGCCGACCTGTTATAATGTTTAGCGTTTGTCTTTATGTTAGATTTCAAGCTGACCCTAAGGAATTTCACCTGACTGTAGTTAAAAGAATTCTTAGATACCTTTTAGGGACCTAAAACTTAAGAATCTGGTACCCTAGGCACAACACTTCTTTTAAGATTATTGGATATTTTGATTCTGATTTTGCAGGATGTACGGTGGATAGAAAAAGTACTTCTAGAACTTATCAATTCATAAGACAGACTTTAGTCTCCTGGTCTAGTAGAAAGAAAAACTCTTTTGCACTTTTCACTACTGAAGCCGAGTACATTGCCTTAGGAAGTTATATGCCCAAAGTCCTTTAGTTAAAACAACAAGTACTGGATCTAGGTTTACCTGTAGGCACCATCTCAGTTCTTTGTGACAACACTAGTACCATTTTCATTTCTAAGAATCCTATCTAACATTCAAGGAATAAGCACATTGACATAAGGCATCACTTTATTAGAGACCGTGTGACTAAGAGAGACATTGAGTTATACCATATAGAGACTGAGAATCAACTGGCTAACATATTTACTAAACCACTAGCCATTGACACTTTCAGCACTTTAAGGACCAGGTTGGGTGTGATTGACATTAATGCATGAATTGGATTTCTACTTATTTTTTATCTGTTGATTACTTTGCTTTATTTTTTGGTAGTTTTTTGTTGTTTATTTTTTTATAGTTATTTTCCTTGCTTTTCGTACTTTATTTTTCATATGCCTTAATTTGTTTTTCTAATCATCGCTGAATTGATATCTTATGTCTTATTTTTTATCTTTTTAAAAATTTGTCGTTAATGTTTTACATCACTTAATATGCTAAAGGGTACGAACACCATTGATTGTGTCTCTTTCTCTAACCTATTTTGGTGGTGAAATTTTCTTTTCTAGATAAGAATCTATCTCAAATTAACAACCGGATTTTGCAATTGAGATCTTTTTACCTTGCTACAGTAATCTAGCTTATATTTATAATAATCAAAGTTTTTTTTACTTCAAGATTTCTCATTATCCTGTCAATGCATCTCTCATATAATTTTCGAATCTGTTTTGTGGTTTGTTGTTCCCTATATTAGAGAGTGAGTTTTTTTTTCTCTAATATCCAGAAGATATACTCACAACTAAGAATATTTAATAGTTTTTTTTAGAAAAGAATCTAGCTTGCAAAAAATAATAAAAAAAGTGGCCAATGATGCCAAAAGCAAAAGATGCGCAATGACGCCAAATTGAAAAAAATATATATACACAAAGTGTATCAAAAATCAAAAGATGTGCAAAGTGCACCATTCAATGGACAAGAGGCATAAAATGAGCCCATCAAAAAGCAAGCTATCTTCCTATCTTCCAACTCTTAAAACTTAGAAGATTTCATGTATCACTTGAGCTTTTCAAGGACTTGATTTTAAGTTTTGTGATTATAATAAATAACTTTGATACATTATTCTATAAGATATTTTTCTAAAACCAAGTCATGATCGGATCTCTTTTTCTTATCCAATTATTTTTTCTGAGTTAGGCCTTTCGATTTCAAAAGATGATTTTACCCTAAAAGAGGTCCGATCTTAGGGTTAACATGATCGAATATTTTATCATTTTTTTGGATTTTTGATGTTGTTAACTTATTAACTTACATATTTTTTAAATCAATCACATGAACACTATATCATATTGAAGCCTTCATTTAAAAAAAAACTTTGTTTCTTTGCTAGTTTTTATGTCTTTTTCGTGTTTTATCATTGTTAGTTTTAGTTGATTTTATTGTTTTTAGGCCTTCTCTGATCATCTCCATCCTTCCTCTGATTTCAAATTTTTTTGTCACGTCATCCTGGACAATATTTACATCATCCTGGACGATCTGCTCATCTTTCTTCAAAAACTCCATCTGTTGAATATTTTGACTTTTCTGCTCTTCATCATTCTGAACGATCCGTTATCATCTTGGACGATATAATCGTCCTCTACTACAATCATCTTGATCATCCTGACCGATACCTTTTAGTCCTAGCCGATACGTTTATTGGTAATTATCCCGTCTAATACACCTATTTATCATCGACGATACACGTGTCAACATGTTTAAAATCTATAAATTTCCTGGGGCGATCCATTTTTAGACAATCGTCCTTGACGATCCACTGTTCGTCCTAGACGATACACGTGTCATATGATTTAAAATGCTTTAAATTCGGCTGGTATGATCCATTATTGAGCATCATTCTGGATGATCCACATAAACATCCTAGACGATTTACTTTTTCAACGGCCATCCGGTTTGACTCCTCGGGATGATAGCCTGTGTCTAATCATCCCGGGTAATATCTGATTGTCCCAGATAATTGGACTACCTTTTTGACCAATCGGCCAGCTGCAATAACTGCACCAGATCATCCTTGATGATCCTGCGATCGGCTTGGATGATCCGACTGATCCTTTAAATTTTGAGCCGTCTAATAAGTTCTTTCCACACTAGACTCTTCCTTTGGCTTCTTCTTTCCTGTTCCTTACTATTATCTCTAATGGCTAACGAAAAGCATTCTCGTCACACTTCTAAAAGCTCCTCGAGGGCCACGTTGGACCCTAATTTTGGGAGGCAGACGATCAGGTTCCTGCCATCAAAACAAAGATTATAGTATTACTTTCTCCAGATTAATCAATCCAAAACATCTCTCCTATTCGGTACTCGACCTTTTCACTCACACCTCTTTATGTTTTATTCTTACTCTGGCAATCCCTATTAATTTGAAAATTCTCTTTGAATTGCATTCTACCCTCCGAATCAATTCTGCCTATACTGCTCTCACCTCGTATGTGAATCGACGCCCTGTTGAGATCACATACCAGGATTGTGCAGAATTGTTATAGATTTCCACCACTGGGGATAAGCTGCATACCCTGGTTTCTGAACCTGATTTTAACTATGCTACGACTAATCACTTTCTTAGTCACACCAATGCCCCCTTTTATGTTGAAGAGACTAACTCTTTACTAAAGATTCTAGGACAATCCAGCACATCCTTCACACCTTTGTGATTCTCAAAGCCAGCGACTGAATCTATATCACTCCCCTTCTTTCACTAACCACTTTTTATATCATTGCCAATCATAAATTCAATGCAACTAACCTGATCTTTTGCTACATATAACATTTGACTACAATTTGATATGTAGGTCATAGAAGGAAGCCCAATCTTGCTCATGGACACATCATTGTATATGTTCTAGAATCCAAATACAACCTTTAATATCCTGCTCCTCCCGGCCTTCAGCCATCCTTCTACTCCAACAATTCTTTCAACATCCTTCACAGTACTCTTCTCCACCCAGGGGATGAGGAAGCTCAGGGGGCCGAGGAGGAGGAGGCTCCCACTCCTCATCCTACACATGTTCCTTTCTGTCAGCACTCTCAGCTAGATTAGTTGGTGGAGAGATTTGATTTGTGGGAGACACGCTTTGAGGACTATGTTGTTGCACAAGAGCAGCAACATACTAAGGACATTATCTGCATGTAGCACCAACATGACCAAGACATGGTCTGGTTCGGATCTCAGTTTGCCATATTGACCAGTTACTTTTCACTACCACCACCGCCACCTCCTCTGTTTGATTATCAGGGTCCCACATTTCTTTAATTTTTTTGTTTATTTTGTTTTTCTATAGTTGTTTTTTTTCTTATGGTTGTTTTAGTTTTTGTTATGTTTTTTAGTTTTCTTCTCCTTTTTATGATGTCAAAAGGGTGAGTACTCTACTTTACCTTGTACTTTGATTCTGGAATTTAGTAAATAGCTTTTCATTACACTGTTTCCATTAGATTGTCAAAACTACTTAAACTTTTTTTATTATGTTTGCCATCATCAAAAAGGGGGAGTTTGTTGCAAATCTAAGTTTATGAATTAGACTTTTGATGATAGCAAACATTCATAATTGTCTGCAACTGCCTTGCCTTTTAACTTTTCAGGTCCATAAGATCGAGTGCAACTCAAGCCAACTCAAGATTGGACAGATTTAGTTTGAGTCAGTTTGTATTTTTTCCTTTCTTGAGTCAATTGTAAAAGTGGTTCCTGATGCTAAGTAACCTTGCACACACACACTTGCGGGTTTTTCTGTTGTTTTTTATTTTGAGTACATCATCATGGACAATATTCTTATCAGCCAAGACGATCTGACTAAAAAGAGAAACCCTAATTAGGGCATCCTGGTTAAGGAGGTCGTCATTAAGCACATCATCCTTGTATCGGAGAGGATGATAGGCTCAAATCAGAAAGAATCATCCACCAGATCTATTTAGGTACAAATTATTTTTGGACATCGGCTAGGTCGATCCATTAAATTGTCATTGAAGATTTAACACGTTTATGCCTAAATTAATATGGTAATTAAAGAAAGAAATAAAGGCTTGATTGATACGATCACATCATCCTGGATGATCGCAGGATCGCCCGGGACGATCAGTTCAAAAAATCCTTGGTTTCTCCTGGACAATCAAACATCGACCATTTTTTTTTCTGAGCGTTATTCTGGATGATTTTCCTTAGTTTTGAACTAATCATCCGGGATAATCGTGAGATCGGCCCGGACGATCAAGCTAATTTTGGATCATCCAGACCTTCTTTCTGAGCGATTTCCTTGCCGATAATCTGTTATTTGAACTAATCATACAGGATATTATTTTCTTATCCTGGACAATGTGAACAAAATTTCTTTTGACCATCCAATGTCATCCAGGATGATTGAGCTTAATTTGTACTGATCGTATAGGACGATAGAAATATCATCCTAGACGATAATATCGATTCTTAAAATTCTATTTAAAAGACCCAAATTTTCTCATGCTGAAGACCTCGAGTGCTATTATCTTGACCTGAGAGAGCCTAGGGAGAGGGAGAGAGAGAGAGAGAGGAACTTGTGAGGCGGAGTTTGTGAGAGGGTTCACAAAGGTTGCTCTAAGCAAGGTTCCAAGTCATCTTCTCCGTTTTTCATCCTTCGGAGGTTCTTGGGAGGCCTACTTCAGCAAATGGTCCAGGTTCTCTGCCCACTTCAGGAGGAAGAAAAAGGAGTCGGTTCTCTTCCCACTTCAGGAGGAAGCAAAAGGAGTCGGTTCTCTGTCGTAGCGGAGTTGGTGAAAAAGAGCCTGTTGTAAAGGCTTCTCTGCCTAGCTGTGGGAGCTAAAGGAGAGACACTTAGTTAGTGCAATACTCGGAGGGTTCTTCCGAGGAGTGGACGTAGGTGAAGGTTTGACCGAACCACTAAAAATCCGATGTGATCTTTCTTTGTTTTATTTCTGCATTTAATTTTTATATTTGTTACTCTTTGTGGTGAATTGTTTTGGTTTTAGTTTTGTGCTTTGCTTAAGAAAATTTTTTAAATACCAATTCACCCCCCCTCTTGGTTAGCCTCGGGCTACTTCTTAAGGGCTTAACATCCCTAACGAACTTTCACCCCAAGCCAAGGATCGTCAAATGGAACTTCCCGAATTGAGACCATTGGCGTCTCGATTCCACAGCTATTGCTTGCACTGGAATTGTCATACCAAAAACTTTTACCATAATTGAATTCTGGAGTTTCTCAAAATTTTCAGTAATTTTGGGTTCAAACAGTTTTATAGCCTTTCCATCCTCAGATAAGATTGATTCTCCTATTAGCATGACCACCCTGATATATGGATGTTTAGTCCAAGGATTCCACACGGTTTCTATCGGGCTCGAATTCAAAACTTCAGAAGTCTTTTGGACATTCCGACGAACATCTAATGAGCATGTCTCACCATCTTGGACTGAAGGGTCTTCCTTTGAGAAATTAGTATTATTCCCAAATCTGTTGATAAAAATCTTCATTCCAGATGAATAAGATTCAACTTCATTAGCTTTAAATTTGAGAATTGAACATGATGTTTAAACATTTGTATTTGTTACCACTTATTTTCCTTTAGCAGGGATAGGGGAAGAAATTTTTTTCTAATCAACACAAGGTTCTCTAATTACCAATGCTCCATTGCCACTGATTTTTGGATTACTTCCCTAATTCCCATACACAGATTCTTGATGAGGAGAGAATTGATGAACATTAGGATCGACCATATTCCAACCACCTGAGAAGGAACTCGACTCGCCGATCATCAGCTCCAGTGATGCCGCCAATCCAACAGTAATTCAAAATTTTGAAAATGGGTCACGCTCTAAAAAATGGGTCTCTCTCTCTCTAAAAAATTAGTCTCTCTCTCTCTCTCTCTCTAATTTCCTCTAAAGTAGGGGAAATTGTAAGAGAGAAATTATTATCTTGATTTATGATATGCAGAATAATGGTAGGATTATCAATAAGAATGAGATTAAAATTATTATTAAATAAACTTTTAAATAAATCCACACCATAGGTAGCAATTTCTCCAACATCTTCAGTAAACGAACCATCAGCACGAGCAATTTTATTAATCTAGTTTCTAGCTCTATTCCTCTTAACTAAATCATGAAAATACATTTTTTATTATCCCCATAAATAAGATGCTTAGTGGCCGCTTTCTACTTTTAAAAATTAAGCTTCCTCCTGATCACGTAAATTACAAAAATAACTTTTAACATGTTGAAGAGCATTAAAAGTAGCATCCAAAGGATGATTTTGCAAAATCTACTCCAAAGAAGGAACTTTCTCTTTAGCTAAAACAAAGTTAGTAAAAATGAATTTTAAAGATATTCCAATTCCACCAATTACTTTTTTGCAATAATCTTTTTAGGTTAAGCCATAATATGGTTATACGAAAAATCGAGTTATTGTGGAGAAGGGGAGCTTGCCAATTCTCCTACATAATATTCAAGAAAGATTGATCAAGTAGACACATGTTATGAAATTTAAAGTTCATGATGGAGATGTCATTCCATAACCTAATCGTAATAAGCATAGGGGAGTGATTAGAAAGAGTTCTACAAAGATGTTCAACATGCGTAGAAGTAAAACTATTAATCCAACTATCATTAAAAAGAACACGATCCAACCTTTGCCAAAGATTACAACAATTTCAAGCAAAATTGCTACCAGTGTAACCAATATCAATGAGATTACAATCAAATCATATTATTTAAATCTTCCATAGATTGATAAAAAGGGTTAAATCCCCGAAGCCATTCAATTGGGGAGGAAATGGTGTTAAAGTTAACACTCACCAACCAAGGAGAATTCATACCATTTTGAAAGTGAAGGAGTTGGTCCCATAAAGTCTTTCTAATGCAATAAGAGGAAGTCGCAAAAACAAATGAAGCAAAACAATTATAATGCATAAAACCAATACTATAGTGAACACATGAAAAAAATCACCCACAATATCAATAACCATAGGATACTTCAAAAGAAACAAAATCTTATTATAAATATTAGCCACAGCATAATTAAAGCCCAAAAATCTAGCTATACTATCAAATTTAACAATAAAAATAAAAGGCTCAGTCAAAATAATCATGAAAATATTTTGAATACATCATAAGTTCTAAACTTTAACCCTAATAAGACAATCAATTCCCTTAAAATTTTAAATAATAGACTTAAACATAAGAGTTTAAAAGAGAAGATTTTGTTCGGGTGGTTCTAGGTGATTGAACCAAAATATTTTTATTTTCCTTGTTGTTTCAAGAATGAACTAAAGTAAAACCACTCTCCTCATTACCATCACCTTTATTGATATTTATGGGATGTTCATGAGTATTAATAACAGTAAAATTTGAGATAGAGTTTGAGAATTTTTAAAACCCTTTTCTACATTAGAACCAAAATTGTTATTACCATCCACATTATCCTCACGCGCAAGTTCTCTTTCTTCCAAATTGTGCTCTACAGTTTCAAAAACATGTGAAATAAAGGTAGAATTAACATGATAATTTAACTCCTTAATGTTTATAAAAGAACTAAGTTTAGCTAAACTCTTGCAAGTAAAACAAGGTAATTTCAAACAACTTAACATATTGTTATGCTTTGAAACCATAACATCCAATTGTTCGTTAATATTAATAGCCTCCCTCTGCTCATCATCATTACCAATGTTATTAAAGACTAGATAATCTACATCAGCAATACCAAAAGGAGGATCCACAGTCCCTCCAACCATGAGGGATTGACCACCTTAATAATACTTATCTCCAACATTATCTACCGACGGGGTCATTGACTCATGATCACTAATCCCTCCAACTTTAGGGATGTTAGGGATGGTTTTCTATTGGGAAATATTCTCCTTAGCCATTTCATGCACAAAGATAGTAATCTGACCATATGCATGATTCCACATAATATTTTCCCCTTTTAAATCTTTAGATGATTCTGTATACTTACATAAACGATGGTGTAATTTAAGGAATTTAGAATTACAATGACCATACATTTTACAATAACTAAAAAATATATGAAAATTCTTAAATTTGACTTTTCATTGAAAACCATTGAGCAAAGAACTTATCCATATTTCCTTGGGATATTTTTTAGAAATATCCATTTCAATCATAACCTGAGCAACTGATGGCCTCGATACGGATGTGGTAGGTTGATCCATCTATAATTGCCTACTAAAGATAGAATCTAAAGAAAAAAGGATATGGAAATTAAAGAAATGTAGCCTTAGATTTGAAATGAAATCCAAACTGAGGCTATAGGTGATTCCTTTCTAACATCAAATTCAATAGTCCGCTTAAGCAAACACATTTTACAACCTTGAATATAATTTTATCTTCTTGAAAAAAATATTTCTATAATCTAAATCATTCAAAAGTTGTATTGTAACAAGGCGTTGGTCCATCAATCTAAAGAGAATTTGCCAGAATGTTTGAGGTTAATGAAAATTTTTTGAATGACATCCTGATTTGGCCGACGCAAAACAAACTAACCCATGAGAGTAAAAATGAAGGGTGTGGCAAGATGAAATATTACTTTATCATAAAACATCAAGAATGTAAAACCTTTGAATGAAGTATGAACAAAATCGAGCTTAAAACTAGGAGATGATGAACTACCTACAAGAACATCCTTAAAAGACCTAGACTTATATTCTGAGTTTGAAGCTGATGACATCTTCAATGCCCAAAACCCCTAAGAAAG
This sequence comes from Dendrobium huoshanense, assembly GCA_016618105.1. Taxonomy (NCBI): domain Eukaryota; kingdom Viridiplantae; phylum Streptophyta; class Magnoliopsida; order Asparagales; family Orchidaceae; genus Dendrobium; species Dendrobium huoshanense. The sequence goes on from CM028343.1 coordinate 57,512,925, forward strand.
TAGAAGGAATAAAAACAAAAACATGAAAACAAAATAAAAGCCAGAATTTAGAAAAAAAATCCAAGGGAAACCAATAAAATGCAAGATCTACGACGAGTCAAAAAAGGAGCCTCATAATTGCCTCAGAATTGTTAGAGCACACAGAGCCATTGCGTAATTTAAGTAAAATATCCATGACTACTTTAATTGATTCTATAAGATTTTTATTTTATTTTATTTATTTTTAATTTTTTTAACTTTATTTTATTTTAATTTATTTAATTTAAATTATATTATATTAATTTATATTTTTTTATTTAATTTAAAATTTATTCATTTTTATTTATTTATTGATTTAATTTTAGTTTTATTTATTTCTTATTTGTATTTATATTTATTTATTCTCATTTATTCTTTTATTCAACTATTTAACAAAAGTTTAACTTTCAATTTTTATCGTTAATTCAAATATTTCTAATATTTAATTATTTTTATTAAAATAAAAATTTTATTTAGAATTGAAAACTATTTAGCTTGTATTTTTTGAAATTTTTTTATTAAATTATATTTTTTTGAAAACTGAGCCCAATTAATTGAACTATCTAATTATGAAAATGAGGATATTTTGATTTTTTCTTCAAATTAACTCCAATCAACTTGAATCATCACCAGAGGTCATAAATGAACTAAGATTATGTTTAAAAGAGTTTGGAATCATTTGATATTTTATGATTATTTTTAATTATTTTATTTATTTAGTTATTAATATTTTTAAAAAATTTAATTAATTTTTATTTTTACATTTCATAATTGGGATTATATTTTTCTTATAAAATGTTGTTAGTTTAAAGTATAACTCAATCTAGTTTGCTATTTGACATAACAAATGAACTCTAAATAGCTTAAAATTTAAATTCTAAGTAAACAAAGACTCAAGATTTAAAAACTAGCAAATAGGGCCCATCAAAGACTTACTAGACTTTTAAGTAAGTTTCTAAAATAAATTTATGATTTTAGTTGAATTTTAATGCTTTAGAAATTTTGTTTTAGGCTAACTATAATAGGGAATATTTGCTAATTCTGACTTTTTTTAGGGTAGTGAGAGAACGTCTGGTTTTGTAGAGAGAGAAAATGGAATTTCAAATTTTCGTTTGGCGGCAACAGTTAATGTTCAGTTGACGGTGGATGATTGCCGGCTCTTTGCTGGTGATTTTGAGATTTTACAGCAATCTCGGTTGGAAAAACCTCCATTGGTTAAGGAAAATAGAGTTGGTAAGAATTTCTTAAATTCTATCCAGACAGGTAGTATGCCTTTGATGAAACGTCAAGGGGCATTGGTGACCAAAGAAAATTCAGAACCAGCGCCTAAAGAGGTTAAATATGTGGAAGGCAAAGGAAAGTCTGTAGCTATCTCAGAAGATTTGGTTACTCCTAAAAGTTTGAAACTGTCCATGATTCCATTTGATAATTCTTAGTCAACGTCTGGTAGGAAAAATTTTGTTAACCATTTTGTGAATTCGAATGCAATCCCAGGACTTTGTGGCACTGTGATAAATGAAGATTCTCAAAATTTGGTTAATAACAATGTTCATTCTGGTTTCAAAAATGCAAATCCATCAGATGGAATTAAGGTGACTGAAGAATTGCCTAGCTTGGTAGGTTCTGGTCCTAAGAATCTGTGGGATAGAAAGCCATATATTAAGTTGGACCTCAATGAAAGTGACATGCTTTTATCAGATGATGTAAAAGCTGTGAAGTTAAATGCAGATTTGGAGGAGTTGAATTCTAAGAAGTTGTCCAAATACTTGGTTATTAAAATTTTTGGGAAATACTTACCTTCTCACATGGTTGCTTGGGAGTTAAGAAAATAGTGGAAACAATTTGGCCAATTCCATTTTACTATGCTAGGTAGAGGATGGTTTCCTTGCTCATTCTCTTCAGAGGAAATGGTGGAAGCAGTCCACTCTGAAGGACCGTGGTTTGTGAATGATCATATAGTAGGAATGGAAAGGTGGTCTCCCAAATTTAATTCTTCTTCAACTGATAGACTTTCTTCTCCTATTTGGATTAGAATGCCACACCTTCCTTTACAATGTTGGGATGAGATGAACATAGCTTGTATTGCTTCAAGAATAGGAACTCCTATCATGCTAGATGGAAATTTGTTTCAATGGGGAAGAAGAGAATTAGCTAGGGTATGTGTGAGAATCCAACTTGATCAACCTCTTCCTTTAGGCGTTTGGGTTGATAGCATGGGCGGAAGATTCTTTCAACAAGTGGAGTATGAAAAGATATCAAACTTTTGTTTTATTTGTGGGAAGATAGGGCATGTGGAAAAAGAATGTGAGCCCTTGGAAGTTATTCATAAAGAAGGGGAGATTACTACTGAAGTTGCTAAAGTGAAAGATTCTAGTAAAGATCAAGCTGTTCATAAAGAAGCTTCTTATGGCCCATGGATTCTGGTTAACAACAACAAGAAGAAGAGGGTTCCATTTAAAAGCAATAAATGGATCAATCCAAATTATTCAAGATTGGTTAAAAAGCCTATTGTTAAAGAGGATGCTGCTGTTAAAAGTAAATCTGGAATAAAATCTGATATTGGTAAAGATATTCAGGATTTACCAAAGAAAACTCTGTTCTCTGGCCAGCAGCTTGAAGATGGGGAATTCATTCCAGATTTGTCTCAAAACTTCAACTCATTGGGGAAGGGATGCTTGCGAACTCAGGTATATCCTATGGGATTGTCTGCGAACTCAAGTAGTCCCTATCAAGATTCAGATGGCAAGATTCATGAACTTAAAAACAAGCTGATGGGTATTCATAACCCGTCTGTTGTGTTAGAAGCAGCTGAAGCAGCTGAAGGAAATTCTGTGCAAGAGAAAGTATCAACTCCGAAGATCATTACAAGGAAAACTGCTGCAGATAAAGGTGAAGAGGATCTCTATGGAAATAACAAATTTTCTATTCTTCACATTGTTAATGAAGAAGAAAATTTGGTACAGTTAAAGGATAATTCTTTGATAGCAAGGGAGGAAAAAGAAATGGATCAAGATGGAAATTTTGATCGAAAGGACTTGGTGGAGAAGCCAGCTCATGGTGAAGTAAAATTCAAATTGCAAAAAGAATTAAAGTCTTTGGGAAACAATTCTTTGAAATCTAAAACAAGGGTGATGCCAAGAGTGTTTGTGGTGGGTCTAATCCTACTACATAGAAGAAATGAGTTCCCTTATATTTTGGAATTGTAGGGGGGGATAGGAAAGTGGTGGCCTCTAGGTATTTGAAGGAAATTGTGAAGGATAATGATGCTTTGTTTGTGGGACTTATGGAAACCAAAGTTCAATCTATGGATCCTTTGGAAATTAAAAAATTTGTTGGTCATAAATGGGACTCTTTTCTATACCCAGCTATTGGGCTTTCAGGTGGTATACTAGTTTGTTGGAGACTAGACTTGGCAAATTTTGAAGTTATTGAAGCTAATGAACAAGTAGTATTGGGAAGGCTTAAAATCAATAATAATCTATCTTGGATGGTTGGCAGGGTATATGGCAGCAGTGAGAACAGTAAAAGGAAAATGCTTTGGAGCAACCTGGAAAGTCATCTTGATGGCAAAATTCCATGTATTATAGGGGGAGATTTTAATTGCATAACTCCCAAAGTGATAAAAGAGGTGGTAAGAAGTTTGTACTATCACAAGGTTCACAAGATATGATTTCTTTTATGAATAGAGAGGATCTACATGAAGTTGGCCATGTGGGTCCGAAATACACTTGGTGTAATAATAAAATGGGAGGAGGAAGGATTTTGGAAAGGCTTGACCGGTGCCTTCTTAATTGTGCAGCTTTAAACCTTATTCAATCGGCAATGGTTAAGCACCTAGCAAGGATTGCATCGGACCATTGTCCTATTTCGATCAATATCTTGGTTAAGAAAGATACAAATAGAATAGGTATTATGTTTGAAGACACTTGGCTATCTTATAAAGCTTCTTGCTCAGTGGCTCGGGCTTCATGGAATAAGAATGCTAAAGGTACGGTTTCTGAAATTTTAAATTCTAAATTTAAAAGGACCTTGAGATTCTTATTCTTTTGGAGTAGAGGAAAACATAAAAATCTATTATAAACCATGGAGAAGCTGAAAAAAGAAATGTTGGAGTTACAAGAGGAAGAAACCAGTATGGGGGGCCTACCAGAGCTGAAACTTTGTAATCTAAAAGCTAAAGTTGCTGAATTCAACAACACATTGGGCAGGTTAAGTATGTGGTGGAAGCAAAGAGCCAAAATTCAATGGCTAAAAGATGGAGATTCTAACTCCAAATTCATTCATGCGTATGCATCAGTAAGGAGAAATGCTAATAGAATAAACTGCGTGAAGAATGAGGAAGGGCTCTTGTGTGAAGACAAGCATAGTATTGAAGAGGTTTTTAAAAAATTTTTCAGCTGTAAATGGAAGGCAAGGAACTGTTGTTTAGATGGATGGCCAGTATCTACAAAGAAATTGGATGAAGAAGACTATGAAATTCTATGTAAAGAGTTTACTTTGAAAGATTTGGAGGATATCATCTCAAATTTGGGATCTAATATTTCCCCAGGTATTGATGGCATAACTTACTCTTTTTTAAAATCCTATTGGTCTATCATTAAGCTAGATGTATGGGCTGCTATTAAATATTTCTTTGATTCAGGATCTCTTTGTCCTAAATGGAAGGAAACCAGTGTGGTTTTAATTCCAAAGGTAGATTCTCCTTTGCATCCGGCTAACTACCATCCCATCAGCTTGTGTAATGCCATTTACAAATTAGTGGCAAAAATGATTTTAAATAGGATGAGCTTCTTATTCCCTAAAATTATTTCTATGGAACAAAATGCTTTTATTAAAGGGAGGTCTATTTCAGACCATATTCTTCTAGCTCAAGAATTGTTTAATAAATTTAGACATTCTAAAGCTAAAAAAGGTTTGGCTGCTATCAAAGTAGATATGGAACAAGCCTATGATAGTATGTGTTGGGCTACTTTGGAAAAAGTGATGGAGTGGTTTGGTTTCCCTAAGGCTTTTTATAAGCTAATTTTGGAATGTGTTGTAAGTCCAAAATTTTCTATTTTGATAAATGGTGAAAGTTCTAATTGGATTGAGGCTAGGTGTGGATTTAGACATGGTTGCCTTTTGTCTCCATACCTTTTTATCATGTGTTCTCAACTTTTGACGGAAGAATTGGGGAAAATTGGAGAAAGAATTGGTATTAAAGTTAATTCTAATGGCCCTATTATTTCACACTTGATGTATGCTGATGATGTCATGATTTTATCTAGAGAAAATAAGAAATGTATGAAGAAGGTGTACATTATCCTAAAGAAATATTGCAGTTGGACAGGACAAAAAGTTAACTTGCTTAAATCTGTAGTTTTATTTAGTAAAAAGATGAAAAAGGAGAATGCAAATCTCTTATGCAAATTATTAATATGAGGATGGTAAAAGAAATGGAATATTTGGGAGTAAAGATTGCTCTTATGAGGTAGAGAGAATGTGTAGAGATTTCCTGTGAAATAAGAGAGATGGAAGCAATGGCATGCATTATGTCTCTTGGAGAACTTTATGTAAACCAAAAAATAAAGGAGGATATGGGTTACAGTCTCTGGCTGAGAGATTGGGTCCTTTGAGATCCAAACATGCTTTGAATTTTATCACTAAACCTGATAACATTCTTAGTAAAGTATTAAGAGAAAAATATGGAAATGTATTATGGGATGGTGATAGCACTAGTGGCTGCTCTAATACTTGGAAGATCATTCAAAATGGTGCGAAATTCTTACTTCATGTAATGAGATGGTTGATTTCTAATGGAGAATATGTCGTCACTTTCAAAGATATGTGGATTCTGGATAAAACATTAGACAAATGGCCAACTTATGTAGCTGTTATCGGCTCAGAATTCAGTCAAGTCTCAGATTTTATCACAGTAGGGAATTGGAATCTCGAGAAACTGAAGCTTTATTTTGGAGAATTTCTCATCCAACTTATTATTTCTATTCCTATTCATACTGAATGTAGTGATGACAAGATGGAATGTATTTTAAAGTTACCTGGGAAATCAATTACAGCGGTTGCTTATGAGAAATTTTTTTAAGATTTCAGCGAAGATGTCAATTATAAATGGAGAAAGAGACTGAGGTTAAAACCAAGGATAGAAATGTTTTGGTGGAGAATAAATTTGAATAGTTTTCCTACATTTGAATTTTTAACGTATAGAAGGCTTGCTGAAAATGAATGATGTCCGAGAGTTTGCTTGGAATTGGAAAATTTAGACCATGTGACGTCCAAGTGTGTTCTGATCGAAAGGGTATTAAAATTACTATCTGATTGACATTTTAAGATACCTGAGTTTGATTCTTTATCAGAGTGTTATCTGCTATTATCTAAATTGTCTTCCTCAAATCATTTTTTGGGAAATCTACTATGTTCTGTAATTTTCTTCTGCTGGAATAGTAGAAATAAGCTAGTTCATTGAGGAATTAATGATAGTTGGTCAGCCATTGCTTCTAGATCTGTGATACAGACTGTATCTTCATTTGATTCTGGTTTAATCTGAGAAAACTGGGATGCTAATCAGCTTTTTAAGTTGTCTCAATCTTCTTGGCATCCTCCTCCCCCGGGTTGGATCAAGGTAATTGTGGATGCTTTAGTTTTTCACAATAATTCCATCGGTATTTAAGGTGTTTTCAGGGACTGCAAAGGGCGTGGTATTGCAGCTTTTGTTATTCAAAGTCTTCATTGGGATTCAGCTCATATGGAATTATTAGCCATTCTTTCTTGTAGATATTTCATACAAGATTGGATGTTAGAAGCCAAAGATATTGTTATTGAAGGTGACAATTCTAATGTCATCAAAATTTTTCAGAATGCCTTTAAAAAACTGATGATTGGTGAAGATTTTCTAAAACCAAAGGATTTAGATTTTCTTCTTAATTTTAAGCTTTTTTATTTTTCTTTGGCTAATAGAAATTGTAATAAGTTAGCATATTATTGTGCTGTCCTTGCCCATGTTTCTTCCTTCTTTTGGGATGATTTTTCTAGGGATAAAGTTCCTTCTTCTTTTCTAGATTTGATGAAGGAGGAATCTTCTTGTAAGTGATTGGTAATAAAATCATTGCTATTGGCATTGCTTCAAAAAAAAAAAAAAAAAAAAAAAGGGAATATGATAAGATCATAGGCCATTTAACACTTATGCACACATCTAAGAATCCATACATGTAATGGCCTAATAGATCTATAGATTTATAATTATTGAATTTTGATTTTTAGGTTATTTTTTGACCAAGAAATTTAAAATTCCAATTGAAGCCGTATATGTGCTCAAATTGATTTTAATAATTTTGGTCATGTGCAGAATATGTCCAAGTTCATCCCTGTGAATTTGAGCTCAATCAAATTAAAATTTAATGAATGATTCAAAAAATATTAAAAGGCATACTTTTCTATTTACTATTTATGTATATAAAGTCAAATCCCCAAATCACAAGGCGTTTGTAGTACTCCTAAAGAAAAATCCATAAAGCCTTTGATATCATAATTTGTGTATGTGAGCAGTTATAAATTTTTAAGGAATTTAATTAATTGTATCAAATTAATCACTTAGATATTCACAGTCAGTTGTGCTTTCCATGCAGTGCTATTTGATTGGCTCTTTAAATTGTAGGTGAATCCCATATATAATGGGTATTGATTATAGGCATTCAATCAAAGATCTAACAACTGAGATTCAATTGCTTTAATTAGCAGGGAAGAAGTAAAATAAATAGTATGACTCAATCAATGTTTTTCTTTCAATTTGAAATGAATGAATGACCTTGATTTTATAATCAACTTCCTACTCTAATTCTCAGTCATATATGAATCATTGTTTAATATAAATGATTTAAATAATTTTTTTTCAGTAAAAATAAGTAGTACTTTATTATCTTAAATTCTAACAAAATGTTATTTTTAATTGATATTTTGTAGGAAAGACTTAAGAAATGGAGAAAAATTCCTAAGTATTGGATCGATATCACAACATAAAAAGTATCCACACAATAGTACTATCAATGCCCTAGTGCTAAGGATAATACATAGCTAGAGCCTTGAAAAAAAAAAATGTCATTTCATTCAAAGCCCCAATGAAAGAGAGGTCAGTGCTGTAACACTCCATTACTATGTAATGCTAAAAGTCAGAATTGCAATGTCGTGGTTTGAGCATTTGAGCCTTAAACTGCACAATGCTGCAACATCAGATTACACATTTAAGTGCTTTAATGCTCAAATTCTGGAGCACCATGATGGAAGAATTGATCAAATATGAAGCCATATTGAATCATATAAATGACTCATAGCTAATAGACACACTAGATCATTTCAACACTACTACAAAGCCCGCTTAATAGTGTTGAGGTACTAGTTCATATTGTAACACTGCATTATGACCTTATTGAGGGTTGTTTGGTATTAGTCCATTTATGTACTTAAAATAAATAGTTCTTGACTTTTTATGTGGGGGTTCAGCCAGTTTAAAGAGTTCTTAGTTCTTATGTGTAGTGCCACCATAGAGTCAAGTATATGTAAGGCCAGAGGAGAGAAAGATATAACAATTAGAGTAGGTGGCCTATCTAAATATTATAAAGAAATAAATTAAATAATATAGGAGTCTAGAGAGGGAAGTTGCATTATCTAGATGCTATATATATTTATACTTTTCTCATTATACTTTCTATCTAGAGCAATGAAAAAAATCTATTTTATTTTATTTTAATTACATGGATAGCTAAAACTTCCTAATTTGAGCTAATGATGTGAAGCCTTAGTAATTACTAATATTTCCTTTTGTAGTTTAATGAACCAATGGATATTTTCAATATCTCCTATTCTTAATTTAATCTATAAAATAGCTCAATATAGATTTAAAATAAATTGTGATATATTGCTTTGATGGAGAAATATTAAAATAGTTAGGAGAATTAAAATTGAACACTTCTATGATTAGAATAAAAAATTTAGTATTCAAGAGTCAATGGATAAATAATAATTATATGAGTGTCATAAAACCATCCTTTAATTTCTTATAAGATTTACAAAAATCTAAGGATGCATAAGCTCTAGTTCACAACCAACAATGGAGAGCCTTCATTTACAAATTTGTGGAAATTCTCTATCATTATTCCAAATACTTTATCTACCAATACTTTACCTTTATTATGTTCTTCTTAGTCAAGAAATAATCCAAACTTGATTTTTGTTGTGCAGGTAAACATTGCAGCTTAAATAGGCAGTAAAAAAATAACTAAATAAAAGCAAAAAAAGATTCTCATGGGGTCAACACTCTCTCATATCACTTTATTATTTAATCAACTCCTACACTTGCATTTTTAGTGGTGATTTATATCAAATAAAACATAAGCATAATTCAAGCCATAACATGCAAACCTAAAAAAATCTTGCCTCAAAATTTTGGCATCATTTTCTAGGAACTAAAAAGTACTCTTGCAATTATTTCTATATTATTGAAAAAACTACAAATTTAATTCTATTTGTATCTTATTCAATTATTAACTTTTTTTTGTAATTCTGTGATTGTTTACTAATGACATCATTTTGTGTGAGGTCAATCATAAACACTAAACATTTAATAACCACACATGAATCATTAAACTTCATTTAAAGGTTTAAATTTAACTCATCATTATGTCCTGATTATTGACACTAAAACCGTCACTTGATAATCACCCTTGATTGTCATTTGATCCCCTGATAAGTCACTTAACATTCACCAAATGATTATTAGTGATATATTATTACAAAATCAAATCTCCCATAAATCATTGACATTAAAATATCATATTTAAGTTAAACCAAAGTCAAACATCCGAATCCTTTAAAAAATAATCACCATTTGGTGCCACCTGATCCCTTGTTCAATCACCAACAATCATCATTGATTGTCTTTGATCTAAGTATATCAAAATTGAATCTCACTCAAATAATTGAATAAATCAAATGTAAATCAAATTCATTTATTAAATCTACTGATTAATTCAAAGCTCTAAATTAGTGTCTGGATAAAATCCAAAACCCCTTGGTCCATAACCTATTATTGGAGAAATTTCATTTTCCTTGAAACTTGACCTAATGATGTTGGATTTTTGATATATCACTAGCATATTAATTAAGCATGATCCCAGGTTAAACCAAATATATTTGAAGGTATTTCAATATCACTAACATTTAAAATTAAATCATTTTCATTAGCTACAAAGCCTTCAAATATTTATATCATAGGCCATTGAATATGAAATCTTATGATTTTAATCTTTGAGGCTTTTCCAAACTCATTGATAATGGTCATAATTACTAGCATGATGTATTAACCGACAATAAATCTTTGTTGACCATGGTTGACCATAAAACCTAAAATCCTAAATCTTGAAAACTAAATTTTCCTTAAACATGAGTATGGCTCAATCAAACTGAGCCCAACAAACATCTCCAAATATACCAAGAATATTATTTGGAATCAATTGAACCAAACCCTAAGCCCTGGTCAACCCTAGTTAACCAATCAACCTGGGCTATCAAAATTGCCTTATTTCACTTTAAAATATATTACATGTATGGAGACCCAACCAAATAATGGAACCACCTCCAACAAACCCTAAACACCATTTAGAATGCATTGAGCCAAGTTATAACCATTGACTAACTTTGGTTGACCATGTCAACCTAGGTTGACCAAAGGGCCCCTTAAGCACTTTAGCTTGCATTTTGCATTAATGACCTCAACAAGCTATCATATCACCTGCAACAAGTCCAAAATACAATTTAGAATGAGTTAGATCCATCATTGAGCCCTAGTCAAACTTGGTTTACCAGGTCAACCATAGTTAACCAAAATTATCCATTACACTTTAAAAGTTTGAGAAGGTTGTCAAACCTCATAGAACTAGTCTAACGTGCACCATGAGGGGGGGTTAAATTGTAAATTTTAAACTCCTACACATGAATTCTATTTTTTTGTTTGAGCCAAAAATTAACTTAAATAACTTAATTCATATAAATTACTCAAAATAATATGCGAACATAATTTATACAAAAATTTATATTATAAAAGTTTTTTTTTTAATTTTTAACACATTCAAATATTATTGTAGCTAAATTATTTAAACTTAGTGAAGTTGATTGATAAGATTGAAACCAATAAACTCAACTTGCAAAAAAGAAATAAAATGCTGGAAAATAAGATAAGGAAATGGAAAAAGCACACTAAAAATGTTATAGTAGTTTACTCAACCTTGACTTACATCCATTCCCCGGAGTCCTCTGCTCTGGGTATTGCACTAACACTATGTAACTCTTCTTTTACTCCCACAATATGGTGGAGAAGCCCTTACAAACTTACTTTAACCAAACCTGATGTGGCATATTACCGGAAGTATTATCACCTTCTCGATGATGGTAGTGAACCTTGAATCATTTTCCCCCTCCTAAAGAAGGTAGAAAACTCAAAGTTTTTTCTCCCTACTATAAAAGGCGGTGTAAGTCCAGCTAGTTTATCCCTCCTAGAGAAGGTATAGTTCCTCCAATCTATTTCTATCTCTTAGAGAATACAAAGCACTATGAGGACTTGACTTCAAAGCCCCTCTCCCAAAAGAGCCTTCGAGGATGCAGCAAGGCAACATGAGGAGTATGGGTGTAGCTAGCACAAAGCAATCGTGTGATCCTGTTACACTTCTTTTTCATCACACTCAACCTTACCTTTTCCTCCCTCTCAACCCCTAATTTTCTCTTAAAATCAACCTCTAAGAGTTCCTTCAATAGTCACATAATCCTCTTTATTGCTAAGAGATTCTTCAATCATTAATTAAGTATTAGGTTTCATGAAACCCTGAAAAATCAAGTTAGCCATCTCTATTCATACTATATGATTGGAATTTGAATAGTTTGATCAGTTCCAAAGAACTAGACCCCTCCAATATGATGTAAAAAGTTGTTAAGACGAACTGTTTAACTTTTTATACACATCATATAGTATGATCCTAAGAACATCCGATATGATCTATTTACTTTCTCTTTATTTATATAAGAGAACTCCTGGGATGATTATAAATCATCTCTATTAATGATCCCATATCATATTGCTCTCATCTTATTAAAATTCATGATTTTATTTGGTACGATCTATCGAACGAAATTTCATCTTAGTCAATTGTACGATATGATCAATCATAGGCTATTATCAATTAAATTATGATTTGATTGACTAATTATTGTGATTAATTTAAATAAGATTTCAAATTTTCATATAATACTAATCACAACATACAATATGATTAGTTATAAATTAAAATTTCAAATATCTTACTTAATTTATTTGGTTGATAGGGCTTTTAGATCATATTGAATCATATAATATGATCTCAATTGTGCAATACGATTAGTTTAAGAAAATTAATTTTTCAATTTGTCATTAAACCCATTATCCATATAACAAATTATATAGTATGATTGTAAGTCATAAAGTATGATTGGTACAAAAAAATTTAACTTTAAATTTTCTCACTCCCCCCATGTGTGTGCACAATCACCAAATTGCTTACACTCTTATGTGGCCAAACAAAAGAAATAGAAAAAAAAATTAAAGTATAGACACTTTTAATTTACATTATATTCTACCTAATTTTGAGTTACTAGTAGCCTTTCATAGTGTATATTTTACCTGTAATATTAGTGCTCACAAACAAAAACAATATCCAATACATCTACTGATAAAAATAATAATTCAATCAAAATGTTTGTCATCATCAAAATAAAAAACTAGGCATCCTAGATTGTAACAACCTTTCCTTTTTGATGATGGAAAATAATTTTGGTTGAGAGGTAATGTAAAATACTTTTCTCCTAATCTCCCCCTTATTGGTTGATAGACTTAAAAATTAGGGGTTTAAAACATATATATATATATATATATATATATATATATATATATATAATAGTAGAATTAAAGAGAGAAAGAATAAAATTTTAAAAATAAATAGAATCCGATTAAAAAAATATTTAACCGAACGTACAACTTAACATAATTTTCTTTCCCTTTTGACATCCCCAAAAAGAGGAAGAACATAGAATAAATAAGCTAAATTTACAAAAAATAAAAATAATAAAAAAAATCAGTCAAGAATTAAAGTAAGATGGATCCTGATCAGGTGGTGGTGGTGTTGGTTGATGAAAATATTTATGATTGAAGGTGAATTGATCTTCAATTGAGGAAAACATTTTTCCAAACCATCCCATTTCTTCCTCATCTTAATGTTGTTGTAATTGAATATGATCATTTAGCTAGGTTTCTAATTGTTCGAGCCTCTAGATTATTTTATTATTATAATTGACATGGTAGATAGGTGCAGGTGGTAGTATTGGTAGTTGTGCAAGTTGTTGTGTAGGTCCACTTATATGAGCAGCTTCCCCTTGTTCATCAAAATATGGATCATCATGCTCGTGCCCTCGATGAAAATGAATCTAGAATGAAGTATCTATATAATAGATATAAGTATAAGTGGGTTCATGTTTCTTATCGAGGATATTAGCTATGACATGTAATAGGGTAACATTTTGTTTTCATTTAGCAGAGGGATATCAAGTTGGAGTTATGTTTCAGATATAGTCAATAATCATTTGAGCATGATCAAATTTATTATTGCATATTATATAATAGGTGTCTAGGGAAATAAGTGGAGTAATATTGACATGATCACGATCTTTGGGTACAATTAAGGTTCAAAAAACATGCTGGATAATTTAGACATTTTGATTTAGAGAGTGGGTAAAGGTTTGATGTTGATTTAAAGCCACATTTCAAATGTTTAGGTTTATAGTACTTTAGCAAAAATTAGTTCTAAAGAGCACGGATTGTGGATGAGGTCACTTAGTAGAAAGATCGACATACTCCCCTAAATCTTCCTTATTGATTTCTATGGGTCATTGACATACATAGGAGGTCATGGTAAATGTTTCAACATTAATCCTAGGGTTGGATAGGAATTTGTATAGCATTTTAGAATTAAAAGAAAATGCTCTTGTGAGATGGAATTAAAGTGTTTTGGAAGTAAAGAGGTTCATCACTTCAAAGTTTAGAGCATATTGATTGAGCATTCAAGAGGGGGTAATACAACCCTCCTTGAATTTATAATACACATATTCATCTTGAATAGATAGAAATCAATCATTGAGTTAGCGACAAGAGGAGGAGATCCCTTGGTTCATTTGTTCGAGTTTACTCCCCCCAGCCATTAGAGAACCCTAATGTTATGAATGTAGGAATATAAAGAAGGAAGGAATTCATCAAGACCATAAAATAAAACTATTGCAAGCTAGCTATGAAAATACTGAGGTGATTCTAGGATTCCCTCTTTAGCACCTCCTGCTGTAGATTCGTGGCTCCTTTTGGGGTTTCTTCTATCTATTCCTCTTCATTTTCTAATTTTGTTTCATCTTAGTGTATTTGTTCTGGTGTTTTTTTTTTTCTAATTTCTTGTGGGGTGTGGCGATGATGATGCCGTCTTCATCTAACCCATGGTCTTTATTGAATCTTGATGGTAAGTCATGATATTTTAAAGATGTTATTGCTGGTGGTATCTCATCTTCTACCACTAAGTTAGATTTGGTTCAATCATCTTTCAAGGGCTTAGTTGCTCTTACATTTGATGATAAAGTCATTTCCCAACATTCTTTAACTATTGCTTTTTATTTTGGTTGGAAAGTTCATGCTGAGATGGCCGAATCTTGATTTTAATCATCAATTTTTTCTATCACTTAAATCATATGGAATTTTCTCTTTTGGATTGTTGGATCAAAGGCATGTGCTGATACAGCTATCCAATAGTTTAGATTATAGTTGCATATTTTATCGTAAAACTTAGTACATTCAGGTATGCCAAATGTGGGTACTTAATTGAAATTTGTACTTTCATGTTAAAAAAGAATCACCCATAGCTCTGGTTTGGATATCATTTTCTAATCAGAGACCTCATCTTTTTAATAATCAGATTTTATTTGCTTTAGGTTCTATTTTTGGTAGACCATTACATACGAATCAAGCTATCATGGCTATTTCTTGGCTGTCTGTGGCACAAGTTCTAGTGGAAATTTATATTTCAAAAAAATATACAAAAAAAATTTGATTGGTTCGGAGCTAAATGGGTATCAACAAAAAGTAGAATTTAAAAACTTACCTATTTTTTGTTACCATTATAAAATGCATGGGCATAGCATTTCATAATGTTTTATTTTGTATCCCTAATTACCCAATCTTAAGGATGCGGCTAAAGGCTCAAAAGGGAAAAATATTATTGTTGATCATATACCTCATGAGATTACTAATAAAGTGCAAGTACAAGAAAGTCTTATTCTCTCTAATCAAGAGATCAATGGTAAGCTTGATGTGTATATGGTTGAAGGTAAAAATGAGCAAGACTATCAAATTTTGTAAGGTTTTGATGAAGAAGAAAGTAAGAATGAGGAGTGTAACCCCTCTACTTGTAAGGTAGTTTCTCAGGAGGCTCTTTAGATTGAGTTCGGCTCTCTTATTTCTATCAAAGATGGTTTTGAAAATTTGGAAATTGTTGACGAACAAATGGTGGCTATTTCCTCTAAATATAACTCCATGTCTACTTTATATTCTTTTCCTTGTGCTACTAACAAAAATTTAGTGGAGTTCATGGAAAAAGATGAAAAATGTAACGATATAGGTGCTATTCAACCCCTTACAAATGACCATGACATTGATTCAGAAGGTAATATGGAAGAAGGGAAATTTGTGCAGGAGGACTTTACAGAGGCCTTAAAAGTGCTCTGATACAACTTGAAAGTTCGTTAGGGATGTTAAGCCCTTATGAGCTAGTCCCAAGGCTAACCAAGAGAAAGGTGAATTGGTATTTTTAAAAATCTTTCAATCAAAATCAACAAACCAAGATTCACCACAAAGAAAACCAAAGTGCAGAAATTAAATGCGGAAATAATAAAGGAAAGAACATATCAGATTTATGGTGGTTGGGTCAAACCTTGACCTACATCCATTCCTCAGAGGCACCCTAAGAGTGGACTAAACTAAGTGTCTGTCATTTAGCCCCCATAACTTGGCGGAGAAGCCCTTACAAAATCACTTCCACCTTCCCTAGTGTGGCGGAGTAGCCGGGTCTTTTGACACCAAAGAGATATTCTTCTTCCTAGAACTTCCCTCAAGACAAGCCTTGAATTTAATGGTACTAAGGTGCAAGCTTGCCAGAGGAACTGTGTGGAATCCCCCTCCACACTCCCTTGAAATCCCCTCCAAGAATCTTCTCCCTCTCTCAAACTCCACCCTTTTCTCTCTTCCTTTCAAGCTCCCTCTTCAAATTCCCTCCAAATGAATGCAACTATAATGGCTGCCAAAGACACTCTTCATGAGAAAGAAAGAGGTCTCTAAATAGATTTGTAAAAATGACAATATTGTCCAAGCCGATATGAGAATCGGTCTGGCCAATCAGCATAAATTTTGCTCAATCAGCCCAATCAGTTTGGGACGATTAGACAATTTTTTGTCATATCATCCTAGTCGATCCAGCGATCAGCCCGGCCCATGTGATAGTGCAATCAGCCCTAATTTCTTTCCTTAAAAACCAGATTAATTTAGGAAAAATTATGCTGGATCGGCCAGGTTGATGCCCAGTGAAAGTGCTATGACGGCACAAGAAAGTTCGTGGAGGATGTTAGGCCCTATGAACTGGCCCAAGGCTAATTAAAAGAGAGAGGTGAATTGGTATTTAAATTAAATCATTCGATCAAAAACACAAACCAAGATTCACCACAAAAAAAACCAAAGTGCAGTAATTAAATGCGAAAGTAATAAAGGAAAGAACACACCAAATTTATAGTGGTTCGGTCAAACCTTGACCTACGTACACTCCTCCGAGGCACCCCCCGAGTATTGCACTAAATTAAGTGTCTCTCCTTTAGCCCCCACAGCTAGGCGGAGAAGCCCTTACAAAAATACTTCCACCTTACCCGGTGCGGCGGAGTCACCCGATCCTTTGACACCAAAAGATCTTCTTCTTTGGTGAACAAGCCTTGAATCCCATGGTACTAAGGAGCGAGCTCGCCAGAGCAACCGTGTGCAACCCCGTCCACACTCCCTTGAAACCCCCTCGAAGGATCTTCTCCCTCTCTCAAAGTCCACCCTTTCCACTCTCCCTTTTAAGCTCTCTCTTCAAATTTTCCCCAAAAGAACAAAGCTACAATGGCTGCCAAAGACACTCTTCATGTGAAAGAAAGAGGTCCTTAAATAGATTTGCAAAACTGACATTATCGTCCTGGTCGATATAAATATCGGCTTGGCCGAATAGCATAAATTATGCTCAATCAGCCTGGTCGGTTAGGGACGATCAGGAGATTTTTATTTATATCATCTAGGCTGATAGGATATCATCTTCGATGATTAGTTCAAAATATGAGAAAAAGCATTCTGAACATTGCCCTGAAAAGAAGCTGGCTGATGTCAAATCGTCCTGGCCGATCATGAGATCGGCCTGGACGATGTGATCATGAAAATCACCATTAATTTCTTTCCTTATTTGCCAGATTTATTTAAGAAAAATTATGCTAGATCGGCCAGGTCAATCCTGATAGGCCACGCCGATCCAGCGGTATGATGTCTAAAAATAAGTAATTCTTAAATAGATATGGCAACAGATTCATTTTGAATTGAGCCGATTATCCTGGCCGATACAAAATCATCCAGGACGATGTGTTTAATGACGACTGCCTTAATGAGGATGATGCCCTAATCAGGGTTTTTGTTTTTGAACCGATAGTACAAGACAATATTAATATTGTCCCGGATGATGTTACTAAAAATAGTAAACTCTAGGGTGTTGCAAATCTATGGCTTATGATTTTGATGATAACAAACATTCTTTTTCTCTATGATTGCTTTGTTTTAACATTTCAGGTTCACACGATCGGACTGCAATTTGGAATCAGCTCAAAATTGGGTAGACTAGGTCTGAGTCAGTTTGTACACTTTTTCCTTTCTTGAGTCTATTGTATTTATTGTGGCTTCTAATACTTTGTAACGTATAAGAGTTTCTGATTGTTCCCTAGAGTTTACTATTTTTAATAACATCGTCCTGGACGATATTTATATCGCCCGGGATGATCTGTTCAAAAGCAGAAATCCTAATTAGGGCATCCTCATTAAAGTAGCCGTCATTATGCAAAACATATCGTCCTGGACGATTTTGTTTCGGCCAGGATGATAGGGTCAATTCAGAAAGAATCTTCCGCCAGATCTACTTAAGAAATTCTTATTTTTGGGTATCGGCCTGGTGGATCGGCCTGAACTATAAAATATCGGCTAGGATGATCTAGGATAATTTTTCCAAAATTTCTCTGGCAATTTTGGAAAGCAATTAATGGTGATTTCGTCCGGGCCAATCGCATGATTGTCAGGGACGATTAAAAATTGTCCAGCTTCATTTCAGGGCGATATTCAGGACGATTTTCCTCATATTTGAACTAATCAGCCAGGACGATATGTATATCATCCTGGACGATAATGTCGACAACTTGCATTAATGAGCTCATTTTTAGCTCTTCTATTTAAGCTATGACAAGACACTTTATAAGTGTCTTTGGCAGCCATTATAGCTTTGTTCTTGTGGGGGAAACTTGAAGAGAGAGCTTGAAAGGGAGAGAGGAAAGGGTGGAGTTTTACAGGGAGAAGATCCTGTGTGGGGGGGGGGAACTCAAGGGAGTGTGGAGGGGATTCCATATGGTTTCTCCGGTGAACTCGCACCTTAGTACCATTGGATTTAAGGCTTGTCTCGAGGTAAGTTCACCAAAGAAGAAGATCTCTTTGGTGTCAAAGGACTCAGCGACTACGCAGCACCGGGGAAGGTGGAAGTGATTTTGTAAGGGCTTCTCAGCCTAGTTGTGGGGGCTAAAGAAGAGACACTTGTTTAGTGCAATACTTGGAGGGTGCCTCCAAGGAGTGGACGTAGGACAAGATTTGACCGAACCACTATAAATTCGGTGTATTCTTTTCTTGTTATTGCATCCGCATTATTTTCTTCCGCACTTTGATTTCTGTGGTAATTTTGGTTTGAGTTTTATCTTTGGTTTTAAAGTTATCCAATTCACCTCTCTTTGTTAGCCTTAGGCCAGTTCTATAGGGCTTAACATCCCTAACAAACTTTCTAGTGTCATAAGAGCACTTTATAGTGGTATCAGAGCGGGATTCATAAAAAAAGTTTTTAAAAGCTTTTGAATTTTTCGATCCATGGCTAATCATAATATTGCGGAAAATTATTCAATCACCAGACCTCCTTTAATTGAAAATAAATCATTTGATTTTTGAAATACTTGCATGTCTATTTTCTTGCAATCGATTGATTTTCGCATGTGGCAAATGATTTTAAATGGTTATTCATCACCGTCATGTATTATTAATGGAGTTAAAACTAATATTCCTTTTAATCAATGGAATAAGGAAGAACAACTGAATGCTCAACTGAAAGCAAAATCTTTAAATTGCTTTTCTGTGCTTTAAATTTTGATGATTTCATGTTAATATCCACTTGCACTACTGGTAAGGAAGTTTGGGATAAACTACATACCATATACGAAGGCACGAATGAACTCAAGCTATCCAAGTTGAATTTGTCAATGCATGATTTTGAATTATTTTCCATGAAACCTTATTAAACGATTTTAGACATGTATACCAGAATCATTCAAATTGTAAACTCATTGCATGCCTTAGGAAAATAATTTTTAAATTTTGAAAAATTCAATAAATTTCTTCGTTGTTTACTTGAAAAATTTGATGCCAAAGTTGTTGCTATTTGTGAATCAAAAGATTTGAATGATTATTCTATTGATAATTTTACTGGCTCACTCATTGCCTACGAGCAAGGTTTGGGTCAAAGACTTTTGGATGCAGGTGAAACGATTGTTCTAAAAACTGAAGATACGGAAAAGGATTGCTTAGTTGGTGATGAATGCAATGACTTGTCAAGAAAATAACAAAGCTCACCAAAGCATAAGCAAAAGTGGAAAAAAGGTAAAAGTGGTAAGGATGTCCATATTTCTTCTAACGTTATTTGCTTTCGATGTAGGAAGCTTGGACATATGAAAAATCAGTGCCCTAATTTAAGAATTCTTCCTACGAAAGAAAAGGGCAAGGAGAAGTAAAATTTAAATTGGGGAAATAATGAAAGGCAAAAAATCTCAAGGGCAGATCTGGTTTCTGAAGCATCAGACTAGGAGAGAGATAATTGTTAAAAGCCTTTCATGTTTATGTGTTGTGTTTTTATTTTTATGTTTTTCATTTTTTTTAACACTACTGTTGCCAGGTCCCAAGTCCTGGATGACAAAAGTGGAGGATTGCGTTAGGTAGTCGACAGCCAGCGTAAAACTTGTCGAACAATAATGACATGAATCCTTTAAGAAATTATTTTAATGCTAGGGCATCCCCTGGAAGTGATGCGTTGTATGGCCTGAATACAGTGACAAGTGTGCAAGGGCCGCTACTCCGGCGCCTGGGTGCAGTGTTAAATAGGCAAGGGTCCCTATATCAAGGATGGATGTGGGCAAAGAAGCTAGTCCATGAAACTAAAATTAGGATAGAAACTTGGAATATAGGTTCCCTTATAGGAAAATTAATGGAATTAATAGATATTATGATTAATAGGAAGTTAAATATTTTGTGCATTCAGGAAACTAAATGGGTTGGAGATAAGGCTAAGGAAATTGAAAGTTTAGGTTTTAAACTTTGGTATTCGGGTAGGAGTCATACTAGAAATGGTGTAGGTGTTATTATAGATAAGAGTTTAAAGGATAATGTTATAAAAATTATTAGGATTGGAGATATAATTATAGCTTTAAAGATTGTTGTTGATGATAAGATTGTTAATATTATAAGTGTTTATGCTCCTCAAGTAGGTTTGGATATGTGTTCTAAATTAAATTTTTGGAATGACTTAGAAGAATTAATACAAAATATACCTCTTGAAGAAAGAGTTTTTATTGGAGGAGATTTAAATGGACATGTTGGTAGAGAGGTAGATGATTTTAAAAGCATTCATGGTGGCCTTGGATTTGGAACGACGAATGAAGGTGGCAAGACCATATTAGATTTTTGTTTAGCTTATGTTTTTTTAATTGCTAATACCTTATTTAAGAAAAGGAATGAACATCTCATCACTTATAAAAATGGATATAGTACAACCCAGATTGACTATTTTCTTATTAGAAAATTAAATTGTTTAGATTGCAAAGATTGTAAAGTTATTCCGAGTGAAAATTTATATACCCAACATCGATTATTAGTTTTGGACTTTATGATAAATGGGCATAAAATAAAAAATAAAGTAAAACAATTTTCTAGGATTAAATGGGGGCATTTAAAGAATATTAACAAAAATATTTTTGGAAATAAGATTTTAAATCTTAAGATTTTGTCTGTGCATGAGGATGCTAATATTATGTGGGAAAAAGTGGCTAGTGATATTAAGAATATTGCAAAAGATGTCCTTGGAGTATCAAAGGGAAAAGATCCTAATAGTAAAAATAGTTGGAGGTGGAATCCTAATGTGCAAGAAAAAATTAAAAATAAGAAGCTTTGTTATAAAAATTGGTTTAATTTTAAAAATTGTGATAATTGGGAAATATATAAAGTGGCTCGTAAGGATGCTAAGAAAGCAATATGCGATGCAAAGGCATTAGCTTTTAGTGATTTATATAATAGATTAGATACTAAAGAGGGAGAAAGATATATGTATAAGTTAGCCAAACAAAGAGATAGGAGTAGTAAGGATTTAGTTCAAGTGAAGTGTATTAAAGATGAAGATCAAAAAATACTTTTGTTAGAAGATGATATTCAACAAAGATGGATGAGATATTTTGCTAAACTTTTTAATGAAGATTGTGAAAATAAGATTGACTATAGTGACCTTAGCACCCTAAATGAAAATAAAGATTTATGTTTTTATCGGCGTATTAGTAAAACTGAAGTTAGAGAGGCTTTAAAGAAAATGAAGGGTGGAAAAGCTGTTGGACCTGATGATATTCCAATAGAGGTGTGGAAATGCTTAGGAGATGAAGGAATTTCATGGCTTACTAAACTTTTTAATACTATTTTGAAGACATAAAGATGCCAGATGAGTGGAGAATGAGTCTGTTAATTCTTATTTTTAAGAATAAAGGTGATGCACAAGATTGTGCGAATTATAGAGGTATTAAATTAATGTGTCATACTTTAAAACTATGGGAGCGAGTTGTGGAGCATAGGTTGCGGCGTGATACTAATGTTTCTCAAAATCAATTTGGATTCATGCCAGGTAGGTCGACTATGGAAGCCATACATTTATTAAGAGGTTTGATGGAGAAATATAGAGAAAATAAGGATGATCTACATATGATATTTATTGATTTAGAAAAAGCATATGATAAAGTTCCAAGAGAAGTGCTATGGAGAGTTCTTGAAAAGAAAGGAGTCAATGATGCTTATATTCAAATCATTAAAGATATATATGCAGGAGCTATTACTTATGTTCAAACACAAGGTGGACTGACCAAGTATTTCCCTATTTTGGTTGGGTTACATCAAGGATCAGCCTTAAGCCCATATCTTTTTGCTTTAGTCATGGATGTCCTCACTAGACATTTGCAAGAGGATGTACCTTGGTGTTTGCTTTTTGCTGATGATATTCTTCTTGTTGATAAGACTAGAGAGGGAGTTGAAGGTAAACTTGAATTATGGAGGTCAACCATAGATTCTAAAGGTTTTCGCTTGAGTAGATCTAAAACAGAATATATGGAGTGTAATTTTAGTAGTAATAGACCTAGTGAGGGGATTATGACTTTGGGAAATCAAGTCATTAATAAGAGTACACATTTTAGATATCTTGGATCTATTGTTCAGAGTGATGGTGAAATAGACGGGGATATTATCAGTAGAATTCAAGTTGGATGGTTGAAGTGGAGGAATGCATCGGGCTTGTTATGTGATAGAAATGTACCCATCAAACTTAAGGGAAAATTCTATAAGATAGTAGTGAGGCCTGCAATGCTTTATGGTGCCGAATGTTGGCCATTAAAAGAGAAGCATAATACTAAGTTAAGTGTGGCAGAGATGAGGATGCTCAGGTGGATGAGTGGCTTTACCCTTAAAGATAAGATACGAAATGAGCATATACGTGAAAAGGTTGGAGTAGCTCCAGTAGAAAATAAGATTAGAGAGAGTCTCCATAGATGGTTTGGTCACATAAAATGGCGGCATTCTGATGACCCGGTTAGGAGAGTAGAGGTATTAGATTTGACTTATGTTAGGAAAGGTAGGGGTAGACCTAAAAAGACTTGGCTAGAAAATATTAGGAATGACCTTTCTTTATTAGATTTAAACGAGAATTTGACTTTTAATAGGACATAATGGAGAAAAAGGATTCATGTAGCCGTCCGCACGTAGTTGGATAAAGGCTTGTTGTTGTTGTTGTCCTTTGATCTGATGTGCCCTTACCTGGCTGATATGGATGTAAATGAGTCAAGCTAATTTATATGTCGGCTTGGGCTTGACTTGTTAACATTAAATATACTTAAAATTAAAATAAAATAAGTTTAGTATGAAGTTGCTAAAAATATTTAAAATATTTTCCTTATTTCAAATGATTTCTTATAATTTATTATTTAGTTTCTTATCATTTTTATAATGTTATTGTAATAACAACTTGAAAAATGATTTTTTCTCTTTTTTGGTGAATGAACCTACTCGTGAGTTGACTTGAATTCATAAATTAGCTTGAGAGCTTGAGTGTTTAATTAAGTAAGCTCAAGCTTGGGCCAAGGGTGACACAAGCTCAGTTCAACTCATTTACAATGGAGAGGCATATTTATCTCAAAATGACATCAACTAAATTCTAACATTAGAGAAAATGATCAAAATTCTCCATTGACTTTTTATGAATGATCAAAATAGTCCTAAACTATATTAAATGGTCATTTTTGATCCCTCAACTCTTTCAAGAGAAATCAAAATAGTCCTATTATATGATTATTTTGATTCATTCTTAAAGACTCGAGGGATCAAAATGATCATTTAATATAGCTGATGATTATTTTACTCATGTTTCCCCTAACATTATATACGCAACATGAATTCTTAAGTAAGTAGCACAAAGTTCATGATTTATATAATGCGAATGAAATAACACAGAAAAATCATGGAACTTGTGAAACCCACATTAACTTGGAGTTGATCATAATAGGGCTTAAGCTAGTTGGTGACCCGTTGCTTCTGGTGCGGATAGAAGTGATGTAGAACTACGTATGGATGCAATGATTTTGGAAGATTTTGCACAACTTTGATTAGAAAATAACGAAGAAAACTACGAGCAATTAAAACAACGAAATAAAATGACAGTTGGGGACACATTTGGCCATGAGTTTTGGCATTGCACACAAGCCATGGATGATAGACAGAAGCACAGTAGAGACTTGCCGTCGTTAACACAAATTGGTCGGAGGTGTTGAAGGTTTGGGTGAGGTTCTGGAGGTTAGCTAAGATGCACCGACATTTCTCCTCAAAGGGATGTGTAGTGTCCGACACGACACGTGTCCGACACTCCTTCGATATGTGTTGGACATGCTTAACACATGTCCGATTAAAAAAATATTAAATACAATTTGGACACCCGTGTCCAACATGCGTATCTTAGTTATTTTATGAATTTTTTTAAATATAAATTCTTGTATTGAAAATTTTACTTATTTAAAATATAAAATCTAAATTTCTTATTTTCTATCCACAACACCAAATCAATCGTCCACATTTAATCCCCCAATCATCGAATACTCTCATTTATGTTTCCCTTTGGCGGGTTATAACTTTGATTTCACAATAATGCCCAATGTCATCTCAACATTAACATCTGAGATCATTACAACATCAACATTTCAAAATGATATTCATATCAAAGTCTTACGTTGTCTTTACATTGATGCTCGGTGCTAGCAATTTCTACACACACAACTTGACATATTATCTTTGCCCAATGCCTTTTCAACATCGACAACCAACGTCCTCTTAACATTGACAATAAACACCCTCTTAACATTGACGCCCAATATTTATTGCATAACATCAATGCCCGAATCTTGACAGCATTGCCACCTCTCTCAATGAATGATAAATGACATCGACGCTCGACTCTCAACATCATAATATTAATCATTTTAAAAACAATTTCTAATTAAATGACTTATACTTCTAAATTATTTTTAAAATTATACTTAATCAAAATTTATACACTATTTTTAAAATATAAAAACTATAATATTGTGTCAAACCCGTGTCCATGTCCTATATTTTCAATAACTGACGTGTCCCATGTCCGTGTTGTATACATGTCGTTGTGTCCGTATTTATGCATCATAGGAGGTTAGAGACAGCAGGAAGATGGAATCCCAAGTTAACAAGGACCTTGAGAATGGTGGCAAGCATATTAAAGTGAATTGCGAGTTGAACAGAGTTCTTGCTACGAGAAATTATTCTGTGCGGACGTCGGACACCACTCTATGTCCGGATGCAACTCTACGTCTGGATGCAGCGGTACCGGGCAGTACTGAGCATCAGTACTGTTACCGAGTACCCAGCAGTACCGAGCTGCGGTATAATAAAAGGGTGACATGGTGCATTTTTTATTGGTCTTTGGATGCCGTTCGGTGACCGCACAGAATAATTATTCTTTCTCTAT
The DNA here is from genome assembly GCA_016618105.1 of Dendrobium huoshanense. Classification (NCBI taxonomy): domain Eukaryota; kingdom Viridiplantae; phylum Streptophyta; class Magnoliopsida; order Asparagales; family Orchidaceae; genus Dendrobium; species Dendrobium huoshanense. The sequence goes on from CM028343.1 coordinate 57,538,706, forward strand.
AGTCGAACCTCCACAAACACTAGTTGAGGTGGAGAGACCATGGCTGAATAGCCAACAAAGTGTTGGGATAGCATTCTGGGTGGAGTTTCAGTCGGCGAAGCCATTTGAGGTGGTCGGGCACCCGCCGGAAGTGAAAATCATATGGCACTTCACTGATAGTCTCACTCAGGGTGTTGTGAGTAAGTTCCGGCTGGTTACTGGGAAGGGAATGGTCGACTGGAATGCTGAGAATTTGCTGCACAAGCAATTATCCAAAGTGTAAGTTGAGAATGTTGGAGTTCCAGGTGGTCTGGCCATCAAGCAGGTCATCCATTGATGAATGTTAGGCCATTTGGTCAGCGGCAACCCAAAGTTTCAAGCATTGTAAGAGCATAAACAAAATTCCCCCCATCAGCAATCTTCCACCTACTATTATTCCATGCGGGAAGAACCGTCTGAGCATATGAATGTACACATTGTGTATAAATTTATGCACAGTGTATATAAATTTTTTGTACAGTGTGTACACTCACAGTCAAGACGGTTTTTTCTGTCCAGACTCCGCACAGAATAATTTCTCCCTAGTAGGGGGGCCTATCAGTTGGCTCAAGTGAGTATGACATATTAAGTTGGCACTAGTGATTGCTCAAGAAAGAAAAGCTTTCTACTACAAAAATTTTTAGTCTAAATAAATTTTTTACTAAAAAGATACTTCATAAAATGGTAAAAAAGCTTCCCCAAACGAAATCTAAGATTCAAGAGATTATCAAACAATTTTTTATTTTCTAACATAATTTTCAACTTTAATCTTTCTTCTTGATCATTTGCATAATTCTAATTTATAATTTTTTTAGTGATACATTGAATTATTAATTAAAAAGCATATGAATATCTATTTTTTCTCCCACATATACTGTTCACAAAGTTGATTTAATGAAAGGGAGAGAAAGAACTTTGTTTTGTAAAACTAAATTAGTTTTGGATTATGAAAATGGCTAATTGAGCCATTGCTTTGAAAATATTCAATTTTCAATTAATTTATTTTATTGTTTTGAATATCTAATTTAATGATAATATTTATAAATTTACTAGGCTTAAATAAGATAACACAATATATATAATTAATATTTATATATGGGCTCACATATGAAACTTTTTAATTATTATATGAATTTTTTTTGAGACATAAATGTTATAACATATGTGCACAAATGATTGTTCTATGGAATATAACTTCTATAATACACACCAATTATATTTTTAAAATTTAAAAGCTCTCCATAATTTTAATAACGACAAATTTGTACCTACAAAGTTGCAGCGGTTAAAACCGTTCCAATCAACTCGCTCTTTAATCATTGCTAGAACGCCCAAAAACACGTCATACATGATAATAATGGCAATATTTTTCGCTATTGTAAACCCTTTAAAACGATCACAAAAGAATATTATTTCTTTCTAATGTTTTGTTCAGATTAGCTTTCTCGTTGTTTAATTTTTCAGACAACTACCACAGTTTCATTTAACCATTGATTTCTTGTTGCTATCTCAATACTTTAAAAAAAAATTAAGGTGAAAATCTGTTTTTTTTTGTAATCAGAGAGTAAGCTATTTTTCCTCACAGTTACTTCACGATAAACTTTATAAAGGTATGTTTGGAACTATTGTAACTTTTTATAAAGGTCATAGTAAAGTTATTGTGAAGAAAATGGCTTTCTTGAAAGCTGTTGTAGAAAGCAACTTTCCAACAGAAAAAATTCTTAAAAGCAATGAAAAAATAGTAGCCAAATAAAAACCGTGGTTGCAATGAAAAGCAAAGTAGTAAGAAGATTATCATAAACAAAGTCAAAATGCTGCAGCTGTCCAAAACATACCCTATAATGCTTTTAATGCATATTTAACAAAGAATTTCCTAAAAACGGCGGCCTTGCGATGACCCGGTTAGGAGAGTAGAGATATTAGATTTGACTTATGTTAAGAAAGGTAGGGGTATACCTAAAAAGACTTGGTTAGAAAATATTAGGAATGACCTTTCTTTATTAGATTTAAACAAGAATTTGACTTTTAATAGGACACAAAGGAGAAAAAGGATTCATGTAGCCGACCCCACGTAGTGCGATAAAGGCTTGATGTTGTTGTTGTGAAAGTTTTTTTCTCTGATCAACACACACATTCACTTTTCTAAAAATAAAAAATCTACTTCCTACTTTTTCTTGAAATCTTTGGTAAGTTATGTTTGACTTCTCTAAAACGGTCAAAGGAAGGAAACTCATGTTTTTGACTCTTAATCTCTATTTCCTAAAAGAGGTTATTTTACTTTTGATTCAAAATCTTCATCATATTTTAAATTGCATTTTGAAACTGATTTTTTTTCATCTCCTTACATTTTATCTATCGCATAAAAATCTTTTGCAAGATTGTTGAATCCACCTTAAAATTTTCTTAATCAAGTTGTTCGTGTTGTCAATAATTTGGGTTTACTTTAGTTTTGAAAATATAAGAAAGAAAACATATTTTTTGAAAATAATAAAAAAAAGTGGCCAATGATGCCAAACAAAAAGATACGCAATGATGCCAAATTAAAAAAAAATAATACACAAAGTGTATTAAAATCAAAAGATGCTCAAAGAGCCATTCAAGTGATAAAGGGCATAAAATGAGCCCACAAAAAAATGCTTATTTTTTCTTATACTACTAAAAACTTAAGAAAATCCTTGATATGTTCGAAACTTGTGCTTTAAAATCTTGGTTCCTAATTCAACAATTCGTGCATTGATCTTCTATTAGATATGTTTTATGAAAGGAGTTCTGAAAAATTAATGCTTCTTTTTCCTGTTTATTCCTTGATTTGGATAGTGAATTAAAAAGTTTTTTAGCCTTTAGAAGAACTTGAGCTTGGATTAACAATTTATGAATTTCATACTTTTTCTGGATTATGTGTTGTCAATCCAATTCTACTAAGTTTTTGATTAAAACCAAGAGGTAACTTTCTCATTTTAAGAATATTTGTTTTTCACTAGATATCGTCCAGCTTCATTTTAGGGCGATATTCAGAACGATTTTCCTCATATTTGAACTAATCGGCATTGAAGATATGTATATCGTCCTTAACGATAATGTCGGCAACTTGCATTAATGAGCACGTTTTTAGCTCTTCTATTTAAGCTATGACAAGATACTTTGTAAGTATCTTTGGCAGCCATTATAGCTTCGTTCTTGTGGGGGAAACTTGAAGAGAGAGCTTGAAAGGGAGAGAGGAAAGGGTGGAGTTTTAGAGGGAGAAGATCCTGTGAGGGGGGAACTCAAGAGAGTGTGGAGGGGATTCCATACGGTTGCTCCGGCGAACTCGCACCTTAGTACCATCGGATTCAAGGCTTGTCTCGAGGTAAGTTCACCAAAGAAGAAGATCTCTTTGGTGTCAAAGGACCCGGCGACTACGCTGCACCGGGGGTGGAAGTGATTTTGTAAGGGCTTCTCCGCCTAGCTGTGGGGGCTAAAGGAGAGACACTTGTTTAGTGCAATACTTGGAGGGTGCCTCCAAGGAGTGAACGTAGGTCAAGGTTTGATCGAACCACTATAAATCTGGTGTGTTCTTTTCTTAATATTGCTTTTACAATATTTTCTTTCGCACTTTTATTTCTGCGGTGATTTTTGTTTGAGTTTTATCTTTGGTTTTAAAATTATCCAATTCACCTCTCTTTGTTAGCCTTGAGCCAGTTCTATAGGGCTTAACATCCCTAACAAACTTTCTAGTGCCATAAGAGCACTTTCATATGGAATAGTCAGGAATTCTTCCAATGTGTATGTGTGCAAAGTTACATAGCATCAGGAGTCACACCAAATATAAAAGACTCAAGAAAGGAAAAAAAGTACAAACAGACTCAGACCTAGTCTACCCAATCTTGACCTGATTCCAAATTGCAGTCTTGATCTTGTGAACCTGATTTGTCAGTAGATAAGGTAGTCATAGAGAAATAAGAGTGTTTGTTATCATCAAAATCATAAACCATGAAAATAGATCCGCAATTATCTCCCCCTTTTTGATGATGGCAAACATTACTATTTGAATTTGCAAAAAATATTTTCTCCTAATCTCCCCCTCACTAGAATAAAACTTTTAAAAATAGGGGAGATAAAAAAAATTTGTTGTTTTTAATTTTTTGAAAGAAAAAATACAAAAAAAATTAAAAATTCAACAGTACATTCTCCCCCTTTGACATTATTAAAAAGAGAAGGGGAACAAACAATAAAAATGATTAAAAGACAAAAATGATCCCTGATCTAGTGAACAAAACAAATATTCTTAAAATTAAAATGTTACCTCTTAGTTTTAAAAAACTTGGTAGAATTGTATTGACAACGCATAGCCTAGAAAAGGTTAGAAATTTAAAATTTGATAATCCAAAATCAAGTTCTTTAAAAGGCTCAAAACTTTTTAATTCAATATCTAAATCATGGAATAAATTGGAGAAAGAAACAGTCATTTTTTAAAACTCCCTACAAAAAATACATATAATAGAAGATTAATGCACGAATTGTTGAATCAGGAACCATGATTTTCAAAATCAAGTATCAAAAATATCAAGGGTTTTCTTAAGCTTTGGATAAAATAGAAAAGGTAAGCATATTCCTTGTGGGCTCATTTTATGCCTCTTGTCTATTTTTTTGGTGCACTTTGCGTATCTTTTTCTTTTGATAAATTTTATGTATCTTTCTCAATTTGGCGTCATTGCGCATCTTTTGATTTGGCGTCATTAGCCACTTTTTTGATTTGGCGTCATTGGCCTTTTTTTAATATGCTACATTTCTAAAATTTTAAAAACAAAAGTAAACTCATTCTATTGACACAATGAAGTACTTGATTAGAAAAATTATGAGGTAGATTCAACAACTTGTAAAAGATTCCTATGCGATAGATAAAATATAGGGAGATGAAAAAAAGCTCAGTTTCAAAATCCAATTTAAAATATGATGAAAATTTTAAATTAAAAGTAGAATTTTTAGAGATTGAAAGTCAAAATCATGAATTTTCTTCTTTTGACTGTTTTTAGAGAAGTCAAACACAATCTTTATAAGAATTCAAGAAAAAATAGGAGGTAGGTTTTTCACTTTTAGAAAGGTGACATGCGTGTTAGATCAGAAATAACACATAAAAAATTTAACGACAAAAGGAAAAATAAAATTAAATAAAAATAAATAAAAAAAGAAATCATTAAAATAAAAGAACAAACAAAACATGCAGACATAAACGTACAAACAAAGGTTTAAGCATCATCTTGCTCCTGATCAGATGATTCCGAAGCAAGGTCTTCCCAGGAAATTTTTTACTTTTCATTATTTCTCCAGTTCATAATTTCCTTTCCTTAACCCTTTTCTTTCATAGGAAGAATTCTCAATTTATGGCATTGATTTTTCATATTTCCAGGCTTCCTATATCCAAAGCAAATAACGTCATAAGAAATATTATCATTCTTATGATTTTTACATTTATTCCACCTTTGTTGATGCTTATGCTTTGGTGAGCTTTTTGATTTACTTGTCAAGTCATTGCTTTCATCACCAACTAAGCCACCTTTTTTCGTATCTTCAGCTTTTAGCACTATCGTTTCACCTGCATCCAAAAGTCTTTGACCCAAACTTTGCTCGTAGGCAATGAGTGAGCTAATCAAATTAATAATAGAATATTCATTCAAATCTTTTGACTCACAAATGGAAAGAACTTTAGCATCAAACTTATTTAGTAGACAACGAAGAATTTTATTGACTTTTTCAAAATTTGAAAATTCTTTACTTAAAGCATGAAATGATCTCACAATTTGAATAAACCTAGTATACATATCTAAGATCGTTTCATAAGGTTTCATATAATTTCACTAGTGCCTTCGTATATGGTGTGTAGTTTATCTCAAATTTTCTTACCAGTAGTGCACGTGGATACTAACATAAAATCTTCAGAATTTAAAGCACAGAAAAAGCAATTTAAATATTTTGCAATCAATTGAGCATTGATTTGTTCTTCCCTATTCCATTAACTAAAAGGAATATTAGTTTTAACTCCATCTAAAACCCGTGACGGTAATGAATAACCAGTTAAAATCATATGCTACATACAAAAATCATTTGATTGTAAGAAAGTAGACATGCAAAATTTCCAAAAATCAAATGTAGTATTTTCAAATAGAGGCGGTCTGGTGATTGAATAACCTTTCACAATATTACGATTACCAAAATTAGCCATGGATCAAAAATTCAAAAGCTTTCAAAAACTTATTTCATGAATCCCACTTTAATACCACTTGAAAGTGCTCTGATGACACTAGAAAGTTCGTTAGGGATGTTAGGCCCTATGTACTGGCCAAGGTTATTTAAAAGAGAGAGGTGAATTATTTTTTTAAAATAAATCATTCGATCAAAAATACAAACTAAGATTCACCACAATGAAAACCAAAGTGTTGAAATTAAATGCGGAAGTTCTAAAGGAAAGATTACTCCAGATTTATAGTGGTTCGGTTGAACCTTGACCTACATCCACTCTTCGGAGGTACCCTCTGAGTATTGCACTAAACTAAGTGTCTCTCTTTTAGCCCACACAATAAGGCGGAGAAGCCCTTATAAAATCACTTCCACCTTCCCCGGTACAACGAAGCCGCCGGGTTCTTTAACACCGAAGAGATCTTATTCTTTGGTGAACTTCCCTCAAGATAAGCCTTGAATCCCACGGTACTAAGGTGCGAGCTCGCCGGAACAATCGTGTGGAACCCCCTCCACACTCCCTTAAGATCTCCTCTAAAGATCTTCTCCGTCGCTCAAACTCCACCCTTTCCTATCTCCCTTTAAAGCTCTCTCTTCGAGTTTCCCCCAAAAGAACAAAGCTATGGCTGCCAAAGAAACTTTTCATGAGAAAGAAAGTGGTCTTTAAATAGATTTTTAAAACCAACATTATCGTTCAGTCTGATATAAATATTGGCCTGGCCGATTAGCATAAATTATGCTCAATCAGCCCAATCGGTTAGGGACGATCAGGAGATTTTTGGTTATATCGTCTAGGCCGATAGGATATCATCCTGGATGGTTAGTTTAAAATATGAGAAAAATCCTCCTAGACATCGCCCAAAAAAGAAGCTGTTCGATGTCAAATCATCCTGACCGATCCTGAGATCGGTCTAGATGATGTGATCATGCAAATCACCATTAATTTCTTTCCTTAACTACCAAATTTATTTATGAAAAATTGTGCTGGATCAGTCAGGCTGATCCTGATAGGCTAGGTCAATCTACCGGGACGATGTCAAAAAATAAGTAATTCCTAAATAGATATGGCGGCAGATTATTTATGAATAGAGTCGATCATCCTAGCCGATACAAAATTGTCTAAGATGATGTGTTTAATGATGGCTTCCTTAATGAGGACGATGCCCTAATCAGGGTTTCTATTTTTGAACTGATAGTCTAGGACGATATAAATATCATCCCGGATGATGTTACCAAAAACAATAAATGCTAGGAAACAGTCAGAAATTCTTCCAAGGTGTATGTGTGCAAAGTAACATAGCATCAGTTGTCACACCAAATACAAAAGACTCAAGATAGGGAAAAAAGGTACAAACAGACTCAGACCTAGTCTATCCAATCTTGAGCTGATTTCAAATTGCATTCTTGATCTTATGAACCTGAAATGTGTGTAGGTAAGGCAGTCGTAGAGAAATAAGAGTGTTTGCTATCATCAAAATCATAAACCATGAAAATAGATCTACAACACCCGAGATGAAGCTTGGGATGATGTCCAAAAATAAGTAATTACTATATAGATCTTGTGGCTGATTTTTTCTAATTTGAGCCTATCGTTCTGGCTGATACAAAATTGTCTAGGATGATGTGCTTAATGACGGCTGCCTTAAGAAGGATGCCTTAATTAGGGTTTTTGTTTTTGAACCGATTATCTAGGCTGATATAAATATCATCCCAGATGATATTACCAAAAAAAGTATACTGTAGAAAACAGTCAGAAATTCTCCCAAGGTGTGTGTGTGCATGGTTACTTATCATTGGAAACCACATTGTTTATAATAGATTCATGAAAGGGAAAAAATACAAACTGACTCAGACTTAATCTACCCAATCTTGAGCTGCACTCGGTCTTATGGACCAAAAACGTTAGTAGGTAAGACAGTCATAGAAAATAATGAATGTTTGCTATCATCAAAATTCTAATCCATGAAAACAGGCCTCAGTTAACCCAAAAAATGCTAAAGATCTTTTGATTAATAGTAATTCTTTGGCTAATGGACCTAATAGTCTAGAGATTACAAAAGATTTGTTGAATAACAAGAAAGGTATATGTGGTAAGTTTTCAAATTTTAGTAATGTTTATGTTTTAGTAGCTAATAATTCTAATAATGGTCTTAATCATGATGAGCATGCTTTTACCTATGTTAAAAATAAGAAAAACAAAAAAAAAAGTCAAAAACTAGAATGTTTCTTCTTCTAGAAGCATGCAATATGAAATTTCTAAGAAATTGCATTTTAATGATTAAGTCGCTTATTTGGAATGTCAGGGGCATAGGTTACCGTTCTTCTAGGATTTGGGTTCGTAATTTATGTCACATTAATAATATCAATTTTCTTATGTTAATTGAGCCACTTATTTCTGTTTCCAACCTAGATGAAACTACAAGTTGTCTTAGTTTTAATCATAGTGTGGTGAATGTTTGCAACAAAATTTGGATCTTATGGAATGATCCTATGAACATTGATGTTGTGGGGGACTTCACTCAAGTTTTACATTACAAAATTAAATTTATGCATTTCAATTTATATGCCTCTTTGATTTATTCTTCTTGCTCTTGTGTTATTAGAAAGGATATTTGGAATCAACTTTTTATGTTTCATGATTTGATTAATTCTCATTAGTTAGTTGGTGGTGATTTTAACATTATATCTAACCATTTTGAAAAATTGGGTGGCTCTAACCCAGTTTACCAGGCGATGGAGGTCTTCAATCATATGGTTAAAGATTTTAATATTATTGATATTAGTTTTATGGGTAATCTATTTACTTGGAATCATGGTAATATGTGGCAATGACTTGACCGTGTTCTTTTTAATGATTTATGGATGAATTCTAGTAAAACACCTTTATTTTTCATTTAAGTAAATCTTTTTTCTGACCACTCTCCTCTCCTTATTACTACCCAAGAGAGAGAATCAATCTCCACTCATAATTTTAGATTTCAAAATATTTGGTTATTACACAATTCATTTTTGGATTTGGTGAAAGAGAATTGGGAGGCTCCTTTGCACCCGGACAATAATATTGTTGGGATTAATAGACTATGGTTTGAACTCAAACGACTTAAATTTAAACTTAGTTGGTGGAATAGAATTGTTTTTAAAAACCTTTTCATTAATATTTTTTTCTACTAAATAGAAAGTTAATGCCTATGAGCTTACTTATCAGGATGATCCTTCGATGGTGAATTTAGTTAATATGAAAGAAGCTAAAATCCCCTTTTTTAAACTCCAAGAGAAAGAGGAGATCTTTTGGAAAAAAAAAAAACTTCTTCTAAACATTTGCTGGATGGGGATAAAAACACTAAGTTTTTTTATTTTTCTGTAAAAAGGAATAGAGCCAAAAATTTCGTTCATAAAATTGAGCTTCATGATGGGAATATTTTTGAGGAGGAGGATGCGATTGCTAAGTCAGTTGTTGATCATTTTTCTAAGTTATTTAACAAAAAAATTTTACTCCCGAGCCAATTGACCATCTGAAGTTCATCCCTAGCTTGATTAATAATGTGGACAATAATTATCTTACTTATTTGCCTTCTATGGAGGAAGTCAAGAAAATGGTTCTTGATATGAAGGTTGATTCTATTGTTGGACCAGATGGTTTTAGTACTAAATGTTTTTAAAAATCTTGGGATATAATCTCTAAGGATTTATTTTCTTCAGTTTTGGATTTTTATAAAGGTAATCCTCTTCCTAAGTTCTTTTCAAGTACTTCTATCATGCTTATTTATAAAAAAATTGCTGCTAAAAAGTGAGATGATTTTCATCCTATTAGTCTGTGTTCCTTTTTAGTAACTTGATTTCAAAAAATATTTTATGTCTAATATTTCCTTTGCTTAATAAAATTATTTCTCCTTTTCAAATGGGTTTTGTTAAAGGTAGAGCCATTACTGATAACATTCTTCAGGCTTAAGAAATTACTCATGATATTGATCTCAGAGTTAGAGGTTGTAACATGATGTTTACATTAGATATTAGTAAAGCTTATGATAACCTCAACTAGAATTTTTTGTACTAGATTTTACAGCTCTTTGGTTTTAATGCTAATTTCATTACTTTGATCCGTAATGCCATTGAGGGGTCTTACATCTAGATTATTGTTAATGGTCAAAGTAATGGTTTCTTTAAATCTTATCAAGGTATTTTGCAAGGAGATCCCCTTTCCCCTGCTCTTTTTTGAGGTATTTCCCTCCTTTATGAAGTTCCCCCTAACTTGTACTTTAGAACTTTTAGTGGTTTTCCCATCTCCTATTTATGTTTTGCTAACGATGTTGTTATTATTTCAAATTGTTCATTGAATATGGTTAGTTTACTTAGTAGATTTCTCAATAATTTTGAGTTGTTGAGTGGTTTAAACCTTAATAGAAACAAATCTTGTTTTATCCCCTTGAAGAATATTTCTAGAAGTCTCATTATGGCTATCAAGCGTACCACTTATTTTGTGCAAGGTTCCCTTCCTTTAAAATATATGGGTGTTCCTATTTTTAAAGGTTGCAAAAGATCTTTCCTTTTTGATGATCTTATTATTATTGTGCATAACAAACTTAATTCCTTGGAATTTAATTTTCTCATCTTTGGTTGTAGACTGGTTTTAATTAAAAGTGTTCTTAGTTCTCTTTCTGTTTATATTTTTCAAACTTTTTAGCCTACTACTGCGGTTTTTGATAGATTGGAAAAATTAATAAAGAAGTTTTTCTAGAAAGGTAAGAGTATAATTCTAAAACTATCTGGTCCTCTTGGAATAAGTGTTGTGGCATTCTAGAGGAAGTGGGTTTGGGGTGCATGAACATGGCGAATTTGTTCATGCGTTCTCATTTAAACATTGGTATAACTTTCATGCATAATAGTCTTTGGTCTAAATTTTTTAAGCAAAAAAATATTGTGTTGGTAAACACTCTACTATTTGTTCTTACAAAATGGGGGATTCTAAGGATTGGAAAAGGTTTTGCAACATCCAATGGGAAGCGGAACCCTATATTTTTTGGGGTCTTGGTTGTGCTAATCTTTTTTTTTTTTTTGGCAGAACAAGTTGCTGATTCAATCTTCGATTTATTAGATTCTCCAATCATTCTCTACTTTGGCTATTAGGGTTAAACATTTTATTTCTAATTACTCTTGGGATATTAGAAAATAACTTGATGTTATTCCTATGTCCACCATTAATCATATCTTAAAAATCCCTTTTAATAATGATGTTGAGGATCGTTTGTTGCGTAATTTGGCGAATTTTGTGGAAATTTTAGTATTATGAAGGCTTGGGATATTTTTAGGATTCATCATATATCTTCTAAAGTTTTTAATATGTTATGGCATAAAAGAATTCCCACGTCAATTACTATTTTGATTCGGAGATTCATCCATAATTTTGTTCCTACGGATGAGATTTTAATTAAACGTGGCTTTATTTTGGCTTCCAACTGCCACTATTGTTATCATGTTGAAAATATGCATCATGTGTTTATTTCTAGGCCGATTGCTTCTAATGTTTGGATTCATTTTGAGGATGGGTTAAAACTTAATTATTTTATGGGTAATATCTCTATTAAGTACATCCTTCATATTTGGTTTTCTAATTCTAAAGGTCATATTACTAATCTTATTCCTTCCCTCATTATTTGGTACCTTTGGATCGATAAAAATAACTTTTTTTTTAACAATATCAATATGAATCATGATCTTAATATTTCTAATGTCAAAGATAAGGTTTGCAAGTTTTTCTATGTTAACCTTCTAACCTCTAAGAATATTAAGGCATATTTCTTTGTTGTTAAGGTGTTTGGTATTATTCTTCTTGATAAGGTTAATGTTGCGGAATATAAAATTATTTAGTGGCTTAAATCTTCTCAAAACATGTATAGTCTTAATAGTGATGTTTTTATGAAAGGGGACACATGTGGTTCTACATGTTTTATTATATATCATATTGGTAATTTTGTTATTGCTTATGTTATACCTCTTCCTACTTACTCTGTCATTTTTTCTGAACTTTTTCCCATTTTGATTGGTCTTAAATTTTATCTTTCTCTAGGTCTACCTAATATTTAGATTGAAGTGGATGCTTTGTAGCTTTTTTTTTTGTCTTAAAGATAATGATGAGAAGATTTGAATTCCTGAATTATTTTAACTTATTAGGGAAATTAAACAGCTTATTACTTTTCTTAATATCAAGTTGACTCCTGTTCATAGAGAAGGCAACGCTTGTGCTGATTGGTTAGCTAATCATTGGTCTGGCCTCAAATTTCTTATTGAATTTACTTTTAAACAGCTTTCGCACATTATTAAAGGTCTCGTTAAATTAGATAAACTTGGTTTTCATTATGTATGAAACAAATTTTGGTTTTGGTGGGACTCTTTCATGATTCTTGGTTTTTTATGTAGTTTAGTTGAGTCGCATGGTTATTTTTCTTTAGGTGTCATTATCATGGTTTACCTTGATTCCATTAATCTAGGGATTATTCTTGTTGTAATTTTGTTGTCTTCCCAACTGCAAAAATTCGTTTTGAAGATGATTGTTATTTCTAGAACTTGGTTGCATTTGTGATACCTTAGATTTGACATTATGTCTTTCAAATTTGTGCTTACATTTTGTTGTGAATGTTTGGAACTGGCCTGTTTTCAACAGTTATTGGAGATTGAATATTGTTAATTCTTACCCAATGTGCTACTTGTATATTCCCTGTGTCTCCTATGTTCGTTATTTTGACAATTTTCAAGCATGTAATATGTATTGGATTGTCGTTTTACAACCCTTATTTTGTTATTCTATTATTTTTTGAGCTGTAATCTTCTTTGCATATGATGTATATGCATCTTGATACTTTGATTTTGAAGGCTTTTTGGGTTTCTTGGGAGCTGGTTTTTGTTACTAAGCTGTTGAAGTTTTTGTCTAAGTGGCTCTCCTCATATTCCAGTGACATTTTCACGTATAGGTCGATCGTGTGTCTGGGTGGTTTTGGGAGTAATCTAGAGTGGCACTTGGATATTTTTCATGATTTCATGGTTGACACTACATGCCTGAGCTCTTATGGCCTTTAACTTAATTACTTGCATTTGTTTTTAAATGGGTTGTATGGTGATTTACATCATAGGAGTTTTGTTGATGAGTTATGGTCTTATGTTTTTGTGACTCTTTTGGGGTGTATCTAGTGGTTTTTTACTTTGAGGTTCATCACAAATACCATCTGGGTTTCTTCATGTCTTGGGGTCTGGGATTCTGTTGGCTGTTTCCCTGACTTTTTTTTTTTAATTATCAAAGATAATTATTTCTTTCGTATCATCTTATAAATCTCTTGACTTTGTAGGACAATTTCTATGCTGACATCTTGCCTGTGGACTTCCTTGGGAGAAAGATAGCGCATCAAGTTTATCTCATTATCTTTTCTCTTTTTTTTTTTAGTTTCGTCAGCTTACCACACAGTAAAATATTCCTATGTTTTTTGTACTTGTTCTTAGTAGAGACTGTTGCAAATCTATTTTTCATGTCTTATGTTTTGATGATTAACAAACACTGCTTTTCTTGGATAGCTTGTTGCTTCTAACTTTTCAGGAATCGACGATCGGACAATCAAAAAGGAGCCAAGTTCAGGAATGCGTAGGTTTAGGGTTGAGTCAGTCTGTACTTTTATTTTTACCTTTTGAGTCCACTTGTAATAGCCAAAAAGACTGATACTTTGTAACCCTTCACACACACACTTGAGAGAATTAGAAATTCTGTTTTTACTCATATCGGCCAGGACGATATCTTGGATCGGCCTGGACGATCAGCTTAAAACAGAAAGTCTAATTAAGGGTTCTTGATTAAGGCAGCCAACGTTAACCGATCGGCCTGGACGATACGTGTATCGGCCAGGCCGATAAGCTCAAAACAGAAAGAAGTAGCCGCCATAGACAAGTATGGTATAGCATATCTTTAAATTATCGGCCAGGACGATCCTCGGATCGGCCTGGACGATATTAACAAATTATGCCATAATTGTTCAGGAAATCAAGGAAGTAATTAAGGATGATTGATACGATCATATCGTCCTGGACGATCGCAAGATCGGCCAGGACGATCTAGTCAAAACCTTAAGTTACTTCAGGACGATCAATATCGGCCAGCTCATATTCAGGGCTATTGTCAGGACGATTTTCGTCTGATTTGAACTGATCGGCCAGGACGATCGTAAGATCGGCCTGGACGATCAAGCTAATTTTCAATCGTCCAATCTGGCATCCAGGGCTATGCTCTGGCCGATCTTCATTGATTTGTACTGATCGGCCAGGCCGATGTCCAGATCGGCCTGGACGATAAAGTCGGCAACTTGCAATTAATGAGCTCTTTTGAAGCTCTTCTATTTAAAGAGCTCTTGTTCAACGTTTTTCAAGACCTTTGGCTGCTGCCTTGACCTGAGAAGACCTTGAGGAGAGAAAGAGAGAGAGAAGAGAGAGAGAGGATCTTGTGAGGGGGAGCTTGTGAGGGGTTTCACAAGGGTTGCTTCAAGGATCTCTCTGCGTCGTCTTTGTCTAGAGTTTCTCGTTCGTGGAAGGGTCGGTAGAGGTAAGGAGTTGTGCCGTTGGTTCTGGTTCTCTGCCGGCTTCAGGAGGAAGCAAAAGGAGATAGGTTCTCTGCCTTGCCGGGGTGGCAAAAAGGAGGTTCTTGTGAGGGTTTCTCCACCTAGCCGTGGGGGGCTAAAGGAGAGTCACTTTTTGTGTAGTGCAATACTTGGAGGGTGCCTCCAAGGAGTGGACGTAGGTCGAGTCGACCGAACCACTATAAATCTCTGTGTTTCTTTTCTTGCTTCCGCACGTTTAATTCCGCATTATTTTCGTGGTGTGATTTGGTTTTATGTTACTTTATTTCTTTGTTTAAAAACGAAGTTTTTAAAATACCAATTCACCCCCCCCCCTCTTGGTTAGTTTGGGACTAAGTTCATAGGGCTTAACATCCCCATCGAACTTTCAAGTGGTATCAGAGCTTGTTTCGAAAATTAAAGTTTAAAAACTTTTTGAATTTGATCCATGTCTAACTTTGGGAATCGCAACACTACGGAAGGGTATTCTATTACCCGACCTCCTCTGTTCGATAACC
Source organism: Dendrobium huoshanense (assembly GCA_016618105.1). Lineage (NCBI taxonomy): Eukaryota > Viridiplantae > Streptophyta > Magnoliopsida > Asparagales > Orchidaceae > Dendrobium > Dendrobium huoshanense. The sequence goes on from CM028343.1 coordinate 57,554,043, forward strand.
TACCTTTTGATTTCTGGAAAACTCGCATGTCAACTTTTTTACAATCTACTGATTATCGCATGTGGATGCTTATTCAAGAAGGTTATTCTCCACCTTCTCGTGAAATTAACGGTTTTAAAACGGAAGTTGCTTTTACCGAATGGACTTTTGATGAACGAGATTTAGCTCAACTAAATGCTAAATGTTTGAATTGTTTTTTCTGTGCATTAAAATCTGAGGATTACATGCGTGTTTCAACTTGCAAAACTGGTAAAGAAATTTGGGATAAACTATGCATTACTTATGAAGGCACTAATGAAGTTAAACAATCCCGTTTAAACATTCTCTTGCATGACTACGAACATTTTCGTATGAAACCTCATGAATCAATTTCTGACATGTACACTAGGTTTACTCAGATTGCTACCTCATTGCATGCACTAGGAAAAGAACTTTCAAACTATGAAAAAGTTAACAAGATTTTGAGATGCTTGCCTTCGTCCTATGATGCAAAAATTACTGCAATTACTGAATCTAAAGATTTAAACACCTATTCTATTGATAACTTGCTTGGCTCACTCATTGCTTACGAGCAAGGGGTGAATCAAAGAAATCTTGATGCAGGTGAAAAGAAAAAGGAGAAAACCATTGCATTGAAGGCACACAAATCGGATTCTGAATCTTCCGGGTCTGAAAGCGATGGAGTTGCCTTCATCACAAGGCAATTCAAAAGCTTTCTAAGGAAGAAACAAAAGCATCATCAAAATTGGAGAAAAGGTAAAGATCATAAACATACTAAAGGATCTTCTGATGTTGTTTGTTTTGAATGCAGGAAACCTGGACATGTAAGAGCCGATTGTCCTACACTTCAAGATCATTCAAGCAAAGAAAAGGAAAAAGGTGAGGAAAAAGCTAAGTCTAGGAAGGAGAATAAGAAAATCCAAAGAGGCTTCTGGGCAGAATCTGGCACTGATTCCTCTGAGACTGAACCAGAGGAAGAAACAACAAACTTGTGTTTCATGGGAGAAAACCAAAGTGATGAGGAAGAGGTATGTAAACCAACATATGATGAATTGTTTGAAATATGTGAAAAAATCCATGCATCATATAGGAAATTAAAGAAAACTCATGCTAGCCTAAAATTAGAACATTCAAATCTACAAAAAGAGCATGAAGTTTTTCTCAAAGATCATGCAACGATTGATTCAAATCACATGGCTCTACTTGATGAATTTGATGAATTAAACAAGAAGCATTTGGAATTAGTTGATAAAAGCAATGCATTAAAAGCTTCACACACCTCACTTAATGATGATCTTAAGAAATCTAAAGAGATTGAGAAAAATTTGAGGATTGAGAATGATGCATTGAAAAGAACTAACTTGAGAATTCAAAATGATTTGGATACATGTAAGAGAGCTAGGATGACACCAACTTTTAATCAAAGGCCAGAACCTAGGAAGAGGCATTTTTACTCAAACCATTTAAGAAAACCTTTTCCTGGAGTTCAATGTTTTACTTGTGGCATGTTAGGACACATCTCACACACTTGCACAGTTCACCGTAGTACACATTGGGTGTGGAGACCTAAGATGCATGATTCAATACATACCACATCTGCATTGCACTCTATATTTCCTAAGAAGGAGCCCAAATCTGTTTGGGTTCCTAAAACTGACTGTTGTTGTGTCTTGCAGGAGTGCTCTCACCAAAGACCTCGTGGGAGCATAGGATAACTGAACATAAGGAGGCTTGCAGCTCAATTGCTAAAATCCGTTGTTTTATCACTTGCTTGAAATCGTTAGTTTTTGTGTGACTTTTATTTTTAGTTTTTGTGTTGACTTTGTTGTTGTCTTTAGTTTGCTTATTGTTTGTTTTTGTTTTTATTTTTGGACCTTATTTTTGGCTTCCGTATGATAAAAACTTTTCAAGCTTTTAAAAATTGGAGTTTTTTTTTTTGGGAGATAGGGTTTAGCTTTTTTAAATTAGCTAAAGAGAGTAAACTATTGATGTTTTCCCTTCTTCTGACCTTGTTTAGTGGCATGATTTTTCTTTTATAAAACAAAAAGTCTAAACTCAGTTTAACCAATGGTTTTTTAAGATATCGTTCTAATCTTGCTACATTAAATCATCTTATGCATAATAGTCAAAATTCTTTGATATCATTCAAGCTTTTGAAATCTTACCATTGCAGTCATCACGTGATTTTGATTTTGTGTTGTGAATTGTTCTTCCCTATGTTAGAGAGAGAGCCCCTATTCTCTAATATTTGGAGGATATACTCACAACTAAGTATTTTTCTTTAAGGGTATATTAAAGAGTTATTAGCTTGCAAAAGACAAAAAGGAAAGAGGCCAATGAAGCCAAATTGAAAAGAAAAATACACAAAAGTGTATCAAAAATTAAAAGATGCTCAAAGAGCCAATAAAAGTAAAAAGAGGCATAAAATTAGCCCACTAATTGCAAGCTATGATCTCTTTGGTAAAACTCTTAAAACTTAGAAAACTCATTGATTATGTGATACATTCAAAGATTTGATTTCAAATTCCATGATTGAGAAAAACTATTTTGGTTTATTATTTATAAGATACTTTAGTTGTTAACAAGTCTTGATTGATCTCTTAAAACCTCTTGTGTTATTCCAAGTTAGGACTCTGTTGTTTTTAAGAGATTTTTTGTACCCTGAAGAATGTCCAATCTAGGGTTAATAGAATCAGTTTTTCAATCTTCTTCTAATTTGGATTTTGTTAAACCTCTTGATCTCCTAGAAACTTCAAAAATTTAAATTCAAGAAAAGAATTCTCATATGATGCCTTCATAAAACAAAAAAAAAAGAAAAATTAAAATCCAAAAATATTCGGTGTTTGTTTTATTTTTATTTTTTGTGTGTCTTTGACTGTCTTTTCTTTTGTTTTATTTTTGAGGGTCTTGATCATCACCATTCCTTTCTTAATTTCAATTTCAAGTCACATCGGCCTGGCCGATATTTTTATCGTCCTGGCCGATAGGACAAATTCTTTCCAAAATCCATCTGCTGACCTTTTTCTGTGCTTACTGAAATTCATCGTCCTGGCCGATACATCATCGTCCTGGACGATTTGATCAAACTCTTGGTGATAGTCCTGGCCGATAGTTTATTTGTCTGGCCGATGCATTCTATGTGCATCGTCCTGGCCGATACACTGGACCGTCCCGGACGATCCACGTGTCAGTACGTTTTGAACTTTAAATTCGGCCCCGGACGATCCATTATTGGACCATCGGCCGGGCCGATCCACTGTTCGTCCTGGACGATACACGTGGCAAGCATTTAAAACGTTTTAACTTCGGCCGGTACGATCAATTATTGTGCATCGTCCTGGACGATACACCTCATCGGCCCGGACGATCTGCTTTTTCAACGGTCGTCCGGACTGACTCCTCGGGCCGATAGCCTGTGTCTAATCGGCCTGGCCGATATCTGATCGGCCCGGACGATTGGACCGCCTTTTTGACCAATCGGCCTGTACGTAATAATTGACACATATCGGCCTGGACGATTTCGCGATCGGCAAGGACGATATGGACGATTCTTTAAATATAGGCCGATCCAGCCATGTTTTCTCACAACTCATCCTTTCTCCTTTGATTTTCTGCTTAAAGTTCTCTCATATGGCTGGTGGGAAGCGCGTCCGGCAGACCTCTGGAAGTTCCTCGAGGGCAAGGGTTGACCCTCGGTTCCGTGAAGCAGAAGATGAAGCCGCTTATCATCGCTATAAGGAATATGGAATTACTGTTTCAAGAATTATCAATCCGACCCACATTTCCTACCCGGTAATGGATCTCTTTGCCCACACTTCTCTTTGCTTCATCCTATCTCTTATTTTTCCTTTCAATTCTGAGTTCCTGTTAGAATTCTTTGCAAACCTCCGCATAAACTCTACCTTCACAGCCCTGTCCTCCTATGTGAATCGACGCCCTGTCGAAATCACATATCAGGACTGTGTTGAACTTTTACAGCTATCCACCACCGGAGATAAGCTGCACCTTATTGCCCCTGACCCTGATTTTGACTGGTCCACGGCAAACCACTTTCTTCGCCAGACCAATGCCCGTTACCATGTTGGAGAGACTAGCTCTCTAGTCAGAGATGCTAGGACAATCCAACATGTCCTTCGCACCTCTGTCATTCCAAAAGCCGGCGACCGTGTCCACATTACCCCTCTACTTTCCCTCACTACCTTCTACATCATGGCACATAGGGAATTTAACACTGCAGATCTATTCTTTCGTTACATTGATCATCTCACAACAATTCGCGACCCAGGCCACAGAAGAAAACCAAATCTAGCCTTAGGACATATCATAGCCTATGTTCTTGAGACCAAATACAAAATTCAATATCCCAATCCACCAAATTTCCCAACTCTCTTCTACTCGAACAATTCTTTCAGCAACCTTCACAGTACTCGTCTCCACCCGGATGAACCACGGGAGGCTAGAGAGGAGGAGGCTCCCGCTCCAGCTCCCTTTCCTGACCCTGCCCCTCTCCACCAACATTCACCGGTAGATCAGTTGATAGCGAGATTTGATCGTTGGGAGACCAGATTTGATGCATATGTTGCTGCCCAAGAGCAGCAACACTCTGAGGACATCGCCCGCTACGAGCATCATCGCGCCGAAGACTTAGCTCGTTTTGACAGTTTTCTCACTCACCAGCAGCAGCAGCATGACCAGGACATCGCCTGGTTCAATGCTCAGTTTACTACCCTTGCCAGCTACTTTCAGCAGCCACCTCCACCTCCTCCATCTGATGATCAGGATCCCTCGTTCTTTTAGTTTGTGCTTTATTGTTTCTTGTCTTTTTGTAGTAGTCTCTCGTGATGTTTGTTGTTCTTTTTTACTGTTTTTGGACTCTCTTTTTGTGATGACAAAAAGGGGGAGTAGGATAGGATGTGTGGTTTGTAACCTTTGTTTTTTTTCTAATGAATCTTTAATTTTCCTACTTGTGTTTTGTCATCATCAAAAAGGGGGAGATTGTTGCAAATCTATTTTTCATGTCTTATGTTTTGATGATTGACAAACACTGCTTTTCTTGGATAGCTTGTTGCTTCTAACTTTTCAGGAATCGACGATCGGACAATCAAAAAGGAGCCAAGTTCAGGAATGCGTAGGTTTAGGGTTGAGTCAGTCTGTACTTTTATTTTTACCTTTTGAGTCCACTTGTAATAGCCAAAAAGACTGATACTTTGTAACCCTTCACACACACACTTGAGAGAATTAGAAATTCTGTTTTTACTCATATCGGCCAGGACGATATCTTGGATCGGCCTGGACGATCAGCTTAAAACAGAAAGTCTAATTAAGGGTTCTTGATTAAGGCAGCCAACGTTAACCGATCGGCCTGGACGATACGTGTATCGGCCAGGCCGATAAGCTCAAAACAGAAAGAAGTAGCCGCCATAGACAAGTATGGTATAGCATATCTTTAAATTATCGGCCAGGACGATCCTCGGATCGGCCTGGACGATATTAACAAATTATGCCATAATTGTTCAGGAAATCAAGGAAGTAATTAAGGATGATTGATACGATCATATCGTCCTGGACGATCGCAAGATCGGCCAGGACGATCTAGTCAAAACCTTAAGTTACTTCAGGACGATCAATATCGGCCAGCTCATATTCAGGGCTATTGTCAGGACGATTTTCGTCTGATTTGAACTGATCGGCCAGGACGATCGTAAGATCGGCCTGGACGATCAAGCTAATTTTCAATCGTCCAATCTGGCATCCAGGGCTATGCTCTGGCCGATCTTCATTGATTTGTACTGATCGGCCAGGCCGATGTCCAGATCGGCCTGGACGATAAAGTCGGCAACTTGCAATTAATGAGCTCTTTTGAAGCTCTTCTATTTAAAGAGCTCTTGTTCAACGTTTTTCAAGACCTTTGGCTGCTGCCTTGACCTGAGAAGACCTTGAGGAGAGAAAGAGAGAGAGAAGAGAGAGAGAGGATCTTGTGAGGGGGAGCTTGTGAGGGGTTTCACAAGGGTTGCTTCAAGGATCTCTCTGCGTCGTCTTCGTCTAGAGTTTCTCGTCTGTGGAAGGGTCGGTAGAGGTAAGGAGTTGTGCCGTTGGTTCTGGTTCTCTGCCGGCTTCAGGAGGAAGCAAAAGGAGATAGGTTCTCTGCCTTGCCGGGGTGGCAAAAAGGAGGTTCTTGTGAGGGTTTCTCCACCTAGCCGTGGGGGGCTAAAGGAGAGTCACTTTTTGTGTAGTGCAATACTTGGAGGGTGCCTCCAAGGAGTGGACGTAGGTCGAGTCGACCGAACCACTATAAATCTCTGTGTTTCTTTTCTTGCTTCCGCACGTTTAATTCCGCATTATTTTCGTGGTGTGATTTGGTTTTATGTTACTTTATTTCTTTGTTTAAAAACGAAGTTTTTAAACTACCAATTCACCCCCCCCCTCTTGGTTAGTTTGGGACTAAGTTCATAGGGCTTAACATCCCCATCGAACTTTCAGAGACCATGAGCTCGTAGTTTCTTTTTGCATTTTTTTTATAGCTCCTTTGAGCAGTAGTGAGCTCGAGGTTTTTCTTAAGGACCTTGTAATCTTTGTTTTGAATTAACATTTATGCCCCTTCTGTGGGGTTTCCCTAAAAAAAGGAAGGATTTAAATTGATATAAAACATAGAAGACCATTCAATTTTATAGATTTGAGCAGATTGTACATTATGATTAGGGATTATATAGTGTGACTAAGAGAGTAAAATCCTTTGAATGACTTTTCCAGAAAAAGTGGTCAAATAATATAATACGATCAGTATCGTACTTGATGATCTTATGTATTTGTGTTCATTTCGAGGAATCATTAGAATAACTTTTGAATAAAAGTATCAAACAGTACGAATAGGTTTTTATACAGTATGAAATGCAATTATGATTTTACCGACAAAATTGAATTTATCCGAACAAATTTTAACAAGTGCATCGTACAATACAAAAGGTGGTTTATACATTACGATCACTACTAATTGAACTCATCAGGGCCATTGACTTAGTTAATGGTTATGATTTAAGCATAAATGTGTAGATCATATAATACAAACATGGATCATATAGTATGACAAAAAATTATGATTTTTTATTTTGATTTTTTTTTTAATCTTGTGATGAGTGTGTGATGATCATGAAATATCTTTTAAACATAAATAAAAAAACATACAAAAGTGACAACATATAAATCAACATACACAAAAATAAACATATATAATATAACACATAGGAATGGTTGAATCCCAATTATGAAGATTTTGATTTATCCTGGGTTAAACATGAATGTCTATAACACCAAGTCTAGTCCTCAAGGTGCTAAAAATTTCCTAAGCTAGAGGTTTAGTGAATATGTCTTTCAATTGTTCTCTAGTAGCTATATGATGCAATTCTATATCTCCCTTGGCTACAAGACCTCTAATGATGTGATGCCTAATTTCTACATGCTTTATATGAGAGTGTTAATTTAGATTTTTGGATTTTTTAATAAGACTAGTTTTTCCATACATGATAGGAATGGTTCCTTCTGGTAGTCCAAAATATAAGATTTGTTTATTTATCCATAAGACTTGAGCAACTTAACTTCATACAATAATGTATTTTTCCATAAATGTGGAAAGGGGCTACTTAGTTCTGCTTTCTATTAGTCTAAAAAACTAACTATTGGATAATAACTTTACTAGTTCTTGATGTACTTTACCTATCTACACTACATCGTGTAAGATCAAAAATTGAATATCCTATGACTTTGAAGGATGTGCTATGCCTAGGGTACTAGATACATAGGTTTCGGGTGCCAAATAGTTATATAAAGATTCGCTTAATAGTATTCATGTGAGATTCTTTTGGATTAGCCTAAAATATAGCATAAAGAAACACACTAAACATTATATCTAATCTACTATTTTTCAAATATATAAGTGATCCAATTATCCCACTATACTTATTTGAATCTATTGGTTTTCTATTTAGGTCCTTATCTAACAGAATAGTAGAGCACATGGGAGTGTTTATTGCCTTAGCTTTATCCATTTCATATTTTTTAATAATGTCCATGATGAATTTAGATTGGCTAAACAAGGTTCCATCATCCATCTGCTTTACATTAAATCCAAGAAAATAGTTCAGCTCTCCCATCATACTCATCTCAAACTTTATACTCATTATTTTTAAAAATTCATCATATATGTTTTTATCTGATGATCCAAAAAAGATATCATCAAAATAAATTTGAACAACAAGTAATTCTTGTCCTACCTTTTTAAGAAATAGGGTGGTCACTGCGCTACCCTTAAAAAAAACTCTATCTAGTAGGATTGTGCTTAGCCTTTTATACCATGCTCAAGGTGCTTATTTTAGTTAATATAATAACTTCTTTAACTTAAATATATGATTTTGAAATTATGAATTTTTAAATTCGAAGGGTTTCTCATCACAAACATACTCTTTAATAACCCCATTTAGGAAGGCACTCTTAACATCCATTTGATGAATCTAAATCCCTTAAAGTAGGTAAGAGCTAGTAGCACTTTAATGGCTTCTACTCTAGTTATAGGGGAAAAAGTTCCTCAAAATCAATTCCTTCAATCTGATTGTATCCATTAGCTACTAATCTGGCCTTATTTTTTATCACTGTTTTAGAGTCATTCATTATATTTTTGGACACCCATTATATTTCAACCACACTTTAGTCTTTTGATCTGTTGATTAGTTCCCATAAATTATTTCTAATAAATTGATTTAGCTTTTCTTGAATTACAGTGATTAAGAATTCATTACCTTGTGCTTGATTTATGTTGGAGCACCGGGGAAGGTGGAAGTGATTTTGTAAGGGCTTCTCAGCCTAGTTGTGGGGGCTAAAGAAGAGAAACTTGTTTAGTGCAATACTTGGAGGGTGCCTCCAAGGAGTGGACGTAGGACAAGATTTGACCGAACCACTATAAATCCGGTGTATTCTTTTCTTGTTATTGCATCCGCATTATTTTCTTCCGCACTTTGATTTCTGTGGTAATTTTGGTTTGAGTTTTATCTTTGGTTTTAAAGTTATCCAATTCACCTCTCTTTATTAGCCTTAGGCCAGTTCTATAGGGCTTAACATACCTAACAAACTTTCTAGTGTCATAAGAGCACTTTATAGTGGTATCAAAGCGGGATTCATAAAAAAAGTTTTTAAAAGCTTTTGAATTTTTCGATCCATGGCTAATCATAATATTGAGGAAAATTATTCAATCACCAGACCTCCTTTAATTGAAAATATATCATTTGATTTTTGAAATACTTGCAATTCTATTTTCTTGCAATCGATTGATTTTCGCATGTGGCAAATGATTTTAAATGGTTATTCATCACCGTCATGTATTATTAATGGAGTTAAAACTAATATTCCTTTTAATCAATGGAATAAGGAAGAACAACTGAATGCTCAACTGAATGCAAAATCTTTAAATTGCTTTTCTGTGCTTTAAATTCTGATGATTTCATGTTAATATCCACTTGCACTACTGGTAAGGAAGTTTGGGATAAACTACATACCATATACGAAGGCACGAATGAACTCAAGCTATCCAAGTTGAATTTGTCAATGCATGATTTTGAATTATTTTCCATGAAACCTTATTAAACGATTTTAGACATGTATACCAGAATCATTCAAATTGTAAACTCATTGCATGCCTTAGGAAAATAATTTTTAAATTTTGAAAAATTCAATAAATTTCTTTGTTGTTTACTTGAAAAATTTGATGCCAAAGTTGTTGCTATTTGTGAATCAAAAGATTTGAATGATTATTCTATTGATAATTTTACTGGCTCACTCATTGCCTACGAGCAAGGTTTGGGTCAAAGACTTTTGGATGCAGGTGAAACGATTGTTCTAAAAACTGAAGATACGGAAAAGGATTGCTTAGTTGGTGATGAATGCAATGACTTGTCAAGAAAATAACAAAGCTCACCAAAGCATAAGCAAAAGTGGAAAAAAGGTAAAAGTGGTAAGGATGTCCATATTTCTTCTAACGTTATTTGCTTTCGATGTAGGAATCTTGGACATATAAAAAATCAGTGCCCTAATTTAAGAATTCTTCCTACGAAAGAAAAGGGCAAGGAGAAGTAAAATTTAAATTGGGGAAATAATGAAAGGCAAAAAATCTCATGGGCAGATCTGGTTTCTGAAGCATCAGACTAGGAGAGAGATAATTGTTAAAAGCCTTTCATGTTTATGTGTTGTGTTTTTATTTTTATGTTTTTCATTTTTTTTAACACTACTGTTGCCAGGTCTCAAGTCCTGGATGACAAAAGTGGAGGATTGCGTTAGGTAGTCGACAGCCAACGTAAAACTTGTCGAACAATAATGACATGAATCCTTTAAGAAATTATTTTAATGCTAGGGCATCCCCTGGAAGCGATGCGTTGTATGGCCTGAATACAGTGACAAGTGTGCAAGGGCCGCTACACCGGCGCCCGGGTGCAGTGTTAAATAGGCAAGGGTCCCTATATCAAGGACGGATGTGGGCAAAGAAGCTAGTCCATGAAACTAAAATTAGGATAGAAACTTAGAATATAGGTTCCCTTATAGGAAAATTAATGGAATTAATAGATATTATGATTAATAGGAAGTTAAATATTTTGTGCATTCAGGAAACTAAATGGGTTGGAGATAAGGCTAAGGAAATTGAAAGTTTAGGTTTTAAACTTTGGTATTCGGGTAGGAGTCGTACTAGAAATGGTGTAGGTGTTATTATAGATAAGAGTTTAAAGGATAATGTTATAAAAATTATTAGGATTGGAGATATAATTATAGCTTTAAAGATTGTTGTTGATGATAAGATTATTAATATTATAAGTGTTTATGCTCCTCAAGTAGGTTTGGATATGTGTTCTAAATTAAATTTTTGGAATGACTTAGAAGAATTAATACAAAATATACCTCTTGAAGAAAGAGTTTTTATTGGAGGATATTTAAATGGACATGTTGGTAGAGAGGTAGATGATTTTAAAAGCATTCATGGTGGCCTTGGATTTGGAACGACGAATGAAGGTGGCAAGACCATATTAGATTTTTGTTTAGCTTATGTTTTTTTAATTGCTAATACCTTATTTAAGAAAAGGAATGAACATCTCATCACTTATAAAAAAGGATATAGTACAACCCAGATTGACTATTTTCTTATTAGAAAATTAAATTGTTTAGATTGCAAAGATTGTAAAGTTATTCCGAGTGAAAATTTATATACCCAACATCGATTATTAGTTTTGGACTTTATGATAAATGGGCATAAAATAAAAAATAAAGTAAAACAATTTTCTAGGATTAAATGGGGGCATTTAAAGAATATTAACAAAAATATTTTTGGAAATAAGATTTTAAATCTTAAGATTTTGTCTGTGCATGAGGATGCAAATATTATGTGGGAAAAAGTGGCTAGTGATATTAAGAATATTGCAAAAGATGACCTTGGAGTATCAAAGGGAAAAGATCCTAATAGTAAAAAGAGTTGGAGGTGGAATCCTAATGTGCAAGAAAAAATTAAAAATAAGAAGCTTTGTTATAAAAATTGGTTTAATTTTAAAAATTGTGATAATTGGGAAATATATAAAGTGGCTCGTAAGGATGCTAAGAATGTAATATACGATGCAAAGGCATTAGCTTTTAGTGATTTATATAATAGATTAGATACTAAAGAGGGAGAAAGATATATGTATAAGTTAGCCAAACAAAGAGATAGGAGTAGTAAGGATTTAGTTCAAGTGAAGTGTATTAAAGATGAAGATCAAAAAATACTTTTGTTAGAAGATGATATTCAACAAAGATGGATGAGATATTTTGCTAAACTTTTTAATGAAGATTGTGAAAATAAGATTGACTATAGTGACCTTAGCACCCTAAATGAAAATAAAGATTTATGTTTTTATCGGCGTATTAGTAAAACTGAAGTTAGAGAGGCTTTAAAGAAAATGAAGGGTGGAAAAGCTGTTGGACCTGATGATATTCCAATAGAGGTGTGGAAATGCTTAGGAGATGAAGGAATTTCATGGCTTACTAAACTTTTTAATACTATTTTGAAGACATAAAGATGCCAGATGAGTGGAGAATGAGTCTGTTAATTCTTATTTTTAAGAATAAAGGTGATGCACAAGATTGTGCGAATTATAGAGGTATTAAATTAATGTGTCATACTTTAAAACTATGGGAGCGAGTTGTGGAGCATAGGTTGCGGCGTGATTCTAATGTTTCTCAAAATCAATTTGGATTCATGCCAGGTAGGTCGACTATGGAAGCCATACATTTATTAAGAGGTTTGATGGAGAAATATAGAGAAAATAAGGATGATCTACATATGATATTTATTGATTTAGAAAAAGCATATGATAAAGTTCCAAGAGAAGTGCTATGGAGAGTTCTTGAAAAGAAAGGAGTCAATGATGCTTATATTCAAATCATTAAAGATATATATGCAGGAGCTATTACTTATGTTCAAGCACAAGGTGGACTGACCAAGTATTTCCCTATTTTGGTTGGGTTACATCAAGGATCAGCCTTAAGCCCATATCTTTTTGCTTTAGTCATGGATGTCCTCACTAGACATTTGCAAGAGGATGTACCTTGGTGTTTGCTTTTTGCTGATGATATTCTTCTTGTTGATAAGACTAGAGAGGGAGTTGAAGGTAAACTTGAATTATGGAGGTCAACCTTAGATTCTAAAGGTTTTCGCTTGAGTAGATCTAAAACAGAATATATGGAGTGTAATTTTAGTAGTAATAGACCTAGTGAGGGGATTGTGACTTTGGGAAATCAAGTCATTAATAAGAGTACACGTTTTAGATATCTTGGATCTATTGTTCAGAGTGATGGTGAAATTGACAGGGATATTATCAGCAGAATTCAAGTTGGATGGTTGAAGTGGAGGAATGCATCGGGCTTGTTATGTGATAGAAATGTACCCATCAAACTTAAGGGAAAATTCTATAAGATGGTAGTGAGGCCTGCAATGCTTTATGGTGCCGAATGTTGGCCATTAAAAGAGAAGCATAATACTAAGTTAAGTGTGGCAGAGATGAGGATGTTCAGGTGGATGAGTGGCTTTACCCTTAAAGATAAGATACGAAATGAGCATATACGTGAAAAGGTTGGAGTAGCTCCAGTAGAAAATAAGATTAGAGAGAGTCTCCATAGATGGTTTGGTCACATAAAATGGCGGCATTCTGATGACCCGATTAGGAGAGTAGAGGTATTAGATTTGACTTATGTTAGGAAAGGTAGGGGTAGACCTAAAAAGACTTGGCTAGAAAATATTAGGAATGACCTTTCTTTATTAGATTTAAACGAGAATTTGACTTTTAATAGGAAATAATGGAGAAAAAGGATTCATGTAGCCGTCCGCATGTAGTGGGATAAAGGCTTGTTGTTGTTGTTGTCCTTTGATCTGATGTGCCCTTACCTGGCTGATATGGATGTAAATGAGTCAAGCTAATTTATATGTCGCCTAGGGCTTGACTTGTTAACATTAAATATACTTAAAATTAAAATAAAATAAGTTTAGTATGAAGTTGCTAAAAATATTTAAAATATTTTCCTTATTTCAAATGATTTCTTATAATTTATTATTTAGTTTCTTATCATTTTTATAATGTTATTGTAATAACAACTTGAATAATGATTTTTTCTCTTTTTTGGTGAATGAACCTACTCGTGAGTTGACTTGAATTCATAAATTAGCTTGAGAGCTTGAGTGTTTAATTAAGTAAGCTCAAGCTTGGGCTAAGGGTGACACAAGCTCAGTTCAACTCATTTACAATGGAGAGGCATATTTATCTCAAAATGACATCAACTAAATTCTAACATTAGAGAAAATGATCAAAATTCTCCATTGACTTTTTATGAATGATCAAAATAGTCCTAAACTATATTAAATGGTCATTTTTGATCCCTCAACTCTTTCAAGAGAAATCAAAATAGTCCTATTATATGATTATTTTGATTCATTCTTAAAGACTCGAGGGATCAAAATGATCATTTAATATAGCTGATGATTATTTTACTCATGTTTCCCCTAACATTATATACGCAACATGAATTCTTAAGTAAGTAGCACAAAGTTCATGATTTATATAATGCGAATGAAACAACACAGAAAAATCATGGAACTTGTGAAACCCACATTAACTTGGAGTTGATCATAATAGGGCTTAAGCTAGTTGGTGACCCGTTGCTTCTGGTGCGGATAGAAGTGATGTAGAACTACGTATGGATGCAATGATTTTGGAAGATTTTGCACAACTTTGATTAGAAAATAACGAAGAAAACTATGAGCAATTAAAACAACGAAATAAAATGACAGTTGGGGACACATTTGGCCATGAGTTTTGGCATTGCACACAAGCCATGGATGATAGGCAGAAGCACAGTAGAGACTTGCCGTCGTTAACACAGATTGGTCGGAGGTGTTGAAGGTTTGGGTGAGGTTCTGGAGGTTAGCTAAGATGCACCGACATTTCTCCTCAAAGGGATGTGTAGTGTCCGACACGACACGTGTCCGACACTCCTTCGATATGTGTTGGACATGCTTAAAACGTGTCCGATTAAAAAAATATTAAATACAATTTGGACACCCGTGTCCAACATGCGTATCTTAGTTATTTTATGAATTTTTTTAAATATAAATTCTTGTATTGAAAATTTTACTTATTTAAAATATAAAATCTAAATTTCTTATTTTCTATCCACAACACCAAATCAATCGTCCACATTTAATCCCCCAATCATCAAATACTCTCATTTATGTTTCCCTTTGGCAGGTTATAACTTTGATTTCACAATAATGCCCAATGTCATCTCAACATTAACATCTGAGATCATTACAACATCAACATTTCAAAATGATATTCATATCAAAGTCTGACGTTGTCTTTACATTGATGCTCGGTGCTAGCAATTTCTACACACACAACTTGACATATTATCTTTGCCCAATGCCTTTTCAACATCGACAACCAACGTCCTCTTAACATTGACAATAAACACCCTCTTAACATTGACGCCCAATATTTATTGCATAACATCAATGCCCGAATCTTGACAGCATTGCCACCTCTCTCAATGAATGATAAATGACATCGACGCTCGACTCTCAACATCATAATATTAATCATTTTAAAAACAATTTCTAATTAAATGACTTATACTTCTAAATTATTTTTAAAATTATACTTATTCAAAATTTATACACTATTTTTAAAATATAAAAACTATAATATTGTGTCAAACCCGTGTCCATGTCCTATATTTTCAATAACTGACGTGTCCCATGTCCGTGTCGTATCCATGTTGTTGTGTCCGTATTTATGCATCATAGGAGGTTAGAGACAGCAGGAAGATGGAATCCCCAGTTAACAAGGACCTTGAGAATGGTGGCAAGCATATTAAAGTGAATTGCGAGTTGAACAGAGTTCTTGCTACGAGAAATTATTTTGTGCGGACGCCGGACACCACTCTTTGTCCGGATGCAACTCTACGTCCGGATGCTGCGGTACCGGGCAGTACTGAGCGTCAGTACTGTTACCGAGTACCCAGCAGTACCGAGCTGCGGTATAATAAAAGGGTGACATGGTGCATTTTTTATTGGTCTTTGGATGCCGTTCGGTGACCGCACAGAATAATTATTCTCTCTCTATAGTCGAACCTCCACAAACACTAGTTGAGGTGGAGAGACCATGGCTGAATAGCCAACAAAGTGTTGGGATAGCATTCTGGGTGGAGTTTCAGTCGGCGAAGCCATTTGAGGTGGTCGGGCACCCGCCGGAAGTGAAAATCATATGGCACTTCACTGATAGTCTCACTCAGGGTGTTGTGAGTAAGTTCCGGCTGGTTACTGGGAAGGGAATGGTCGACTGGAATGCTGAGAATTTGCTGCACAAGCAATTATCCAAAGTGTAAGTTGAGAATGTTGGAGTTCCAGGTGGTCTGGCCATCAAGCAGGTCATCCATTGATGAACGTTAGGCCATTTGGTCAGCGGCAACCAAAAGTTTCAAGCATTGTAAGAGCATAAACAAAATTCCCCCCATCAGCAATCTTCCACCTACTATTATTCCATGCGGGAAGAACCGTCTGAGCATATGAATGTACACATTGTGTATAAATTTATGCACAGTGTATATCATTTTTTTGTACAGTGTGTACACTCACAGTCAAGACGGGTTTTTTGTCCAGACTCCGCACAGAATAATTTCTCCCTAGTAGGGGGGCCTATCAGTTGGCTCAAGTGAGTATGACATATTAAGTCGACACTAGTGATTGCTCAAGAAAGAAAAGCTTTCTACTACAAAAATTTTTAGTCTAAATAAATTTTTTACTAAAAAGATACTTCATAAAATGGTAAAAAAGCTTCCCCAAACGAAATCTAAGATTCAAGAGATTATCAAACAATTTTTTATTTTCTAACATAATTTTCAACTTTAATCTTTCTTCTTGATCATTTGCATAATTCTAATTTATAATTTTTTTAGTGATACATTGAATTATTAATTAAAAAGCATATGAATATCTATTTTTTCTCCCACATATACTGTTCACAAAGTTGATTTAATGAAAGGGAGAGAAAGAACTTTGTTTTGTAAAACTAAATTAGTTTTGGATTATGAAAATGGCTAATTGAGCCATTGCTTTGAAAATATTCAATTTTCAATTAATTTATTTTATTGTTTTGAATATCTAATTTAATGATAATATTTATAAATTTACTAGGCTTAAATAAGATAACACAATATATATAATTAATATTTATATATGGGCTCACATATGAAACTTTTTAATTATTATATGAATTTTTTTTTTGAGACATAAATGTTATAACATATGTGCACAAATGATTGTTCTATGGAATATAGCTTCTATAATACACACCAATTATATTTTTAAAGTTTAAAAGCTCGCCATAATTTTAATAACGACAAATTTGTACCTACAAAGTTGCAGCGGTTAAAACCGTTCCAATCAACTCGCTCTTTAATCATTGCTAGAACGCCCAAAAACACGTCATATATGATAATAATGGCAATATTTTTCGCTATTCAAAACCCTTTAAAACGATCACAAAAGAATATTATTTCTTTCTAATGTTTTGTTCAGATTAGTTTCTCGTTGTTTTATTTTTCAGACAACTACCACAGTTTCATTTAACCATTGATTTCTTGTTGCTATCTCAATACTTTAAAAAAAAAATTAAGGTGAAAATCTGTTTTTTTTTGTAATCAGAGAGTAAGCTATTTTTCCTCACAGTTACTTCACGATAAACTTTATAAAGGTATGTTTGGAACTATTGTAACTTTTTATAAAGGTCATAGTAAAGTTATTGTGAAGAAAATGGCTTTCTTGAAAGCTGTTGTAGAAAGCAACTTTCCAACAGAAAAAATTCTTAAAAGCAATGAAAAAATAGTAGCCAAATAAAGACCGTGGTTGCAATGAAAAGCAAAGTAGTAAGAAGATTATCATAAACAAAGTCAAAATGCTGCAGCTGTCCAAAACATACCCTATAATGCTTTTAATGCATATTTAACAAAGAATTTCCTAAAAACGGTGGCCTTGCGATGACCCGGTTAGGAGAGTAGAAATATTAGATTTGACTTATGTTAAGAAAGGTAGGGGTATACCTAAAAAGACTTGGTTAGAAAATATTAGGAATGACCTTTCTTTATTAGATTTAAACAAGAATTTGACTTTTAATAGGACACAAAGGAGAAAAAGGATTCATGTAGCCGACCCCACGTAGTGCGATAAAGGCTTGATGTTGTTGTTGTGAAAGTTTTTTTCTCTGATCAACACACACATTCACTTTTCTAAAAATGAAAAATCTACTTCCTGCTTTTTCTTGGAATCTTTGGTAAGTTATGTTTGACTTCTCTAAAACGGTCAAAGGAAGGAAACTCATGTTTTTGACTCTTAATCTCTATTTCCTAAAAGAGGTTATTTTACTTTTGATTCAAAATCTTCATCATATTTTAAATTGCATTTTGAAACTGATTTTTTTCATCTCCTTACATTTTATCTATCGCATAAAAATCTTTTGCAAGATTGTTGAATCCACCTTAAAATTTTCTTAATCAAGTTGTTCGTGTTGTCAATAATTTGGGTTTACTTTAGTTTTGAAAATATAAGAAAGAAAGCATATTTTTTGAAAATAATAAAAAAAAGTGGCCAATGATGCCAAACAAAAAGATACGCAATGATGCCAAATTAAAAAAAAATAATACACAAAGTGTATTAAAATCAAAAGATGCTCAAAGAGCCATTCAAGTGATAAAGTGCATAAAATGAGCCCACAAAAAAATGCTTATTTTTTCTTATACTACTAAAAACTTAAGAAAATCCTTGATATGTTCGAAACTTGTGCTTTAAAATCTTGGCTCCTAATTCAACAATTCGTGCATTGATCTTCTATTAGATATGTTTTATGAAAGGAGTTCTGAAAAATTAATGCTTCTTTTTCCAGTTTATTCCTTGATTTGGATAGTGAATTAAAAAGTTTTTTAGCCTTTAGAAGAACTTGAGCTTGGATTAACAATTTATGAATTTCATACTTTTTCTAGATTATGTGTTGTCAATCCAATTCTACTAAGTTTTTGATTAAAACCAAGAGGTAACTTTCTCATTTTAAGAATATTTGTTTTTCACTAGATCAGGGAATGATTTTGTCTTTTGGTCATTTTGTTTTTGTTTGTGCCTCCTCTCTTTTTGATAATATCAAAGGGGGAGAATGTATTGTTGAATTTTTATACTATTATCATGTTTGTATCTTGTTTTCAAAAAATTAAAAATAACAAAAATATTTTTATCTCCCCTATTTTTTAAAAGGGCTTCTAGTGAAAGGAAGATTAGGAGAAGTTGCTTTTTTTTGAAAATTCAAATTGAAATATTTGCCATCATAAAAAAGTGGGAGATTGTTGTGGATCTATGACTTATAATTTTGATGATAGCAAACATTCTTTGTCTCTATAACTGCTTTCTACTAACATTTCAGGTTCACACGACCGGTCTGTAATTTGGAATCAGATCAAGATTGGGTAGACTAGATCTGAGTTAGTGTGTACACTTTTCCTTTCTTGAGTCTATTATATTTGTTGTGGCTCCTGATACTTTGTAACATATAAGAGTTTCTGATTGTTTCCTAGAGTTTACTGTTTTTGATAACATCGTCCTAGACGATATTTATATCGGCCGGGACAATCTGTTCAAAAGCAGAAATCCAAATTATATCGGTCGGGACAATCTGTTCAAAAGCAGAAATCCAAATTAGGGCATCCTCATTAAAGCAACCGTCATTATGAAAAACACATCATCCTGGATGATTTTGTATCAGCCAGGATGATAGGCTCAATTTAGAAAGAATCTGCCGCTAGATCTACTTAAGAAATTCATATTTTTGGATATCGGTCTGGTGGATCAGCCTAGACTATAAAATATCGGCCAGGACGATCCAGGACAATTTTTCAAAAATTTCTCTGGCAATTTTGGAAAGTAATTAATGGTGATTTCGTTCAGGTCGATCGTAAGATCGTCCGCGACGATTAGACATCGTCCAACTTCATTTTAGGGCGATATTCAGAACGATTTTCCTCATATTTGAACTAATCGGCATTGAAGATATGTATATCGTCCTTGACGATAATGTCGGCAACTTGCATTAATGAGCACGTTTTTAGCTCTTCTACTTAAGCTATGACAAGATACTTTGTAAGTATCTTTGGCAGCCATTATAGCTTCGTTCTTGTGGGGGAAACTTGAAGAGAGAGCTTGAAAGGGAGAGAGGAAAGGGTGGAGTTTTAGAGGGAGAAGATCCTGTGAGGGGGGAACTCAAGAGAGTGTGGAGGGGATTCCATACGGTTGCTCCGGCGAACTCGCACCTTAGTACCATTGGATTCAAGGCTTGTCTCGAGGTAAGTTCACCAAAGAAGAAGATCTCTTTGGTGTCAAAGGACCCGACGACTACGCTGCACCGGGATTGGAAGTGCTTTTGTAAGGGCTTCTCCGCCTAGCTGTGGGGGCTAAAGGAGAGACACTTGTTTAGTGCAATACTTGGAGGGTGCCTCCAAGGAGTGAACGTAGGTCAAGGTTTGATCGAACCACTATAAATCTGGTGTGTTCTTTTCTTAATATTGCTTCTACAATATTTTCTTTCGCACTTTTATTTCTGTGGTGATTTTTGTTTGAGTTTTATCTTTGGTTTTAAAATTATCCAATTCACCTCTCTTTGTTAGCCTTGAGCCATTTCTATAGGGCTTAACATCCCTAACAAACTTTCTAGTGCCATAAGAGCACTTTCACAGGGAATAGTCAGGAATTCTTCCAATGTGTATGTGTGCAAAGTTACATAGCATCAGGAGTCACACCAAATATAAAAGACTCAAGAAAGGAAAAAAAGTACAAACAGACTCAGACCTAGTCTACCCAATCTTGACCTGATTCCAAATTGCAGTCTTGATCTTGTGAACCTGAAATGTCAGTAGATAGGGTAGTCATAGAGAAATAAGAGTGTTTGTTATCATCAAAATCATAAACCATGAAAATAGATCCGCAATTATCTCCCCCTTTTTGATGATGGCAAATCTTACTATTTGAATTTGCAAAAAATATTTTCTCCTAATCTCCCCCTCACTAGAATAAAACTTTTAAAAATAGGGGAGATAAAAAAAATTTGTTGTTTTTAATTTTTTGAAAGAAAAAATACAAAAAAAAATTAAAAATTCAACAGTACATTCTCCCCCTTTGACATTATTAAAAAGAGAAGGGGAACAAACAATAAAAATGATTAAAAGACAAAAATGATCCCTGATCTAGTGAACAAAACAAATATTCTTAAATTTAAAATGTTACCTCTTAGTTTTAAAAAACTTGGTAGAATTGTATTGACAACGCATAGCCTAGAAAAGGTTAGAAATTTAAAATTTGATAATCCAAAATCAAGTTCTTTAAAAGGCTCAAAACTTTTTAATTCAATATCTAAATCATGGAATAAAATCGAGAAAGAAACAGTCATTTTTTAAAACTCCCTACAAAAAATACATATAATAGAAGATTAATGCACGAATTGTTGAATCAGGAACCATGATTTTCAAAATCAAGTATCAAAAATATCAACGGTTTTCTTAAGCTTTGGATAAAATAAAAAAGGTAAGCATATTCCTTGTGGGCTCATTTTATGCCTCTTGTCTATTTTTTTGGTGCACTTTGCGTATCTTTTTCTTTTGATAAATTTTATGTATCTTTCTCAATTTGGCGTCATTGCGCATCTTTTGATTTGACGTCATTAGCCACTTTTTTGATTTGGCGTCATTGGCCTTTTTTTAATATGCTACCTTTCTAAAATTTTAAAAACAAAAGTAAACTCATTCTATTGACACAATGAACTACTTGATTAGAAAAATTATGAGGTAGATTCAACAACTTGTAAAAGATTCCTATGCGATAGATAAAATATAGGGAGATGAAAAAAAGCTCAGTTTCAAAATCCAATTTAAAATATGATGAAAATTTTAAATCAAAAGTAGAATTTTTAGAGATTGAAAGTCAAAATCATGAATTTTCTTCTTTTGACTGTTTTTAGAGAAGTCAAACACAATCTTTATAAGAATTCAAGAAAAAATAGGAGGTAGGTTTTTCATTTTTAGAAAGGTGACATGTGTGTTAGATCAGAAATAACACATAAAAAATTTAACGACAAAAGGAAAAATAAAATAAAATAAAAATAAATAAAAAAAGAAATCATTAAAATAAAAGAACAAACAAAACATGCAGACATAAACATACAAACAAAGGTTTAAGCATCATCTTGCTCCTGATCAGATGATTCAGAAGCAAGGTCTGCCCAAGAAATTTTTTGCTTTTCATTATTTCTCCAGTTCATAATTTCCTTTCTTTAACCCTTTTCTTTCATAGGAAGAATTCTCAATTTATGGCATTGATTTTTCATATTTCCAGGCTTCCTACATCCAAAGCAAATAACGTCATAAGAAATATTATAATTCTTATGATTTTTACATTTATTCCACCTTTGTTGATGCTTATGCTTTGGTGAGCTTTTTGATTTACTTGTCAAGTCATTGCTTTCATCACCAACTAAGCCACCTTTTTTCGTATCTTCAGCTTTTAGCACTATCGTTTCACCTGCATCCAAAAGTCTTTGACCCAAACTTTGCTCGTAGGCAATGAGTGAGCTAATCAAATTAATAATAGAATATTCATTCAAATCTTTTGACTCACAAATGGAAACAACTTTAGCATCAAACTTATTTAGTAGACAACGAAGAATTTTATTGACTTTTTCAAAATTTGAAAATTCTTTACTTAAAGCATGAAATGATCTCACAATTTGAATAAACCTAGTATACATATCTAAGATCGTTTCATAAGGTTTCATATAATTTCACTAGTGCCTTCGTATATGGTGTGTAGTTTATCTCAAATTTTCTTACCAGTAGTGCACGTGGATACTAACATAAAATCTTCAGAATTTAAAGCACAGAAAAAGCAATTTAAATATTTTGCAATCAATTGAGCATTGATTTGTTCTTCCCTATTCCATTAACTAAAAGGAATATTAGTTTTAACTCCATCTAAAACCCATGACGGTAATGAATAACCAGTTAAAATCATATGCTACATACAAAAATCATTTGATTGTAAGAAAGTAGACATGCAAAATTTCCAAAAATCAAATGTAGTATTTTCAAATAGAGGCGGTCTGGTGATTGAATAACCTTTCACAATATTACGATTACCAAAATTAGCCATGGATCAAAAATTCAAAAGCTTTCAAAAACTTATTTCATGAATCCCACTTTAATACCACTTGAAAGTGCTCTAATGACACTAGAAAGTTTGTTAGGGATGTTAGGCCCTATGAACTGGCCAAGGCTATTTAAAAGAGAGAGGTGAATTATTTTTTTAAAATAAATCATTCGATCAAAGATACAAACTAAGATTCACCACAATGAAAACCAAAGTGTTGAAATTAAATGCGGAAGTTCTAAAGGAAAGAATACTCCAGATTTATAGTGGTTCGGTTGAACCTTGACCTACATCCACTCTTCGGAGGTACCCTCCGAGTATTGCACTAAACTAAGTGTCTCTCCTTTAGCCCACACAATAAGGCGGAGAAGCCCTTATAAAATCACTTCCACCTTTCCCGGTACAACGAAGCTGCCGGGTTCTTTAACACCGAAGAGATCTTATTCTTTGGTGAACTTCCCTCAAGATAAGCCTTGAATCCCACGGTACTAAGGTGCGAGCTCGCCGGAACAATCGTGTGGAACCCCCTCCACACTCCCTTAAGATCTCCTCTAAAGATCTTCTCCGTCGCTCAAACTCCACCCTTTCCTATCTCCCTTTAAAGCTCTCTCTTCGAGTTTCCCCCAAAAGAACAAAGCTATGGCTGCCAAAGAAACTTTTCATGAGAAAGAAAGTGGTCTTTAAATAGATTTTTAAAACCAACATTATCATTCAGTCTAATATAAATATTGGCCTGGCCGATCAGCATAAATTATGCTCAATCAGCCCAGTCGGTTAGGGACGATCAGGAGATTTTTGGTTATATCATCTAGGCCGATAGAATATCATCCTGGATGATTAGTTTAAAATATGAGAAAAATCATCCTAGACATCGCCCAAAAAAGAAGCTGTCCGATGTCAAATCATCCTGACCGATCCTGAGATCGGCCTAGATGATGTGATCATGCAAATCACCATTAATTTCTTTCCTTAACTACCAAATTTATTTATGAAAAATTGTGCTGGATCAGTCAGGCTGATCTTGATAGGCTAGGTCAATCTACCGGGACGATGTCAAAAAATAAGTAATTCCTAAATAGATATGGCGGCAGATTATTTATGAATTGAGCCGATCATCCTAGCTGATACAAAATTGTCTAAGATGATGTGTTTAATGATGGCTTCCTTAATGAGGACGATGCCCTAATCAGGGTTTCTATTTTTGAACTGATAGTCTAGGACGATATAAATATCATCCCGGATGATGTTACCAAAAACAATAAATGCTAGGAAACAGTCAGAAATTCTTCCAAGGTGTATGTGTGCAAAGTTACATAGCATCAGTTGTCACACCAAATACAAAAGACTCAAGATAGGGAAAAAAGGTACAAACAGACTCAGACCTAGTCTATCCAATCTTGAGCTAATTCCAAATTGCATTCTTGATCTTATGAACCTGAAATGTGAGTAGGTAAGGCAGTCGTAGAGAAATAAGAGTGTTTGCTATCATCAAAATCATAAACCATGAAAATAGATCTACAACACCCGAGATGAAGCTCAGGATGATGTCCAAAAATAAGTAATTACTATATAGATCTTGTGGCTGATTTTTTCTAATTTGAGCCTATCGTTCTGGCTGATACAAAATTGTCTAGGATGATGTGCTTAATGACGGCTGCCTTAAGAAGGATGCCTTAATTAGGGTTTTTGTTTTTGAACCGATTATCTAGGCTGATATAAATATCATCCCAGATGATATTACCAAAAAAAGTATACTGTAGGAAACAGTCAGAAATTCTCCCAAGGTGTGTGTGTGCATGGTTACTTATCATTGGAAACCACATTGTTTATAATAGATTCATGAAAGGGAAAAAATACAAACTGACTCAGACTTAATCTACCCAATCTTGAGCTGCACTCGGTCTTATGGACCAAAAAGTTAGTAGGTAAGGCAGTCATAGAAAATAATGAATGTTTGCTATCATCAAAATTCTAATCCATGAAAACAGGCCTCAGTTAACCCAAAAAATGCTAAAGATCTTTTGATTAACAGTAATTCTTTGGCTAATGGACCTAATAGTCTAGAGATTACAAAAGATTTGTTGAATAACAAGAAAGGTATATGTGGTAAGTTTTCAAATTTTAGTAATGTTTATGTTTTAGTAGCTAATAATTCTAATAATGGTCTTAATCATGATGAGCATGCTTTTACCTATGTTAAAAATAAGAAAAACAAAAAAAAAGTCAAAAACTAGAATGTTTCTTCTTCTAGAAGCATGCAATATGAAATTTCTAAGAAATTGCATTTTAATGATTAAGTCGCTTATTTGGAATGTCAGGGGCATAGGTTATCGTTCTTCTAGGATTTGGGTTCGTAATTTATGTCACATTAATAATATCTATTTTCTTATGTTAATTGAGCCACTTATTTCTGTTTCCAACCTAGATAAAACTACTAGTTGTCTTAGTTTTAATCATAGTGTGGTGAATGTTTGCAACAAAATTTGGATCTTATGGAATGATCCTATGAACATTGATGTTGTGGGGGACTTCACTCAAGTTTTACATTACAAAATTAAATTTATGCATTTCAATTTATATGCCTCTTTGATTTATTCTTCTTGCTCTTGTGTTATTAGAAAGGATATTTGGAATCAACTTTTTATGTTTCATGATTTGATTAATTCTCATTAGTTAGTTGGTGGTGATTTTAACATTATATCTAACCATTTTGAAAAATTGGGTGGCTCTAACCCTGTTTACCAGGCGATGGAGGTCTTCAATCATATGGTTAAAGATTTTAATATTATTGATATTAGTTTTATGGGTAATCTATTTACTTGGAATCATGGTAATATGTGGCAATGACTTGACCGTGTTCTTTTTAATGATTTATGGATGAATTCTAGTAAAACACCTTTATTTTTCATTTAAGTAAATCTTTTTTCTGACCACTCTCCTCTCCTTATTACTACCCAAGAGAGAGAATCAATCTCCACTCATAATTTTAGATTTCAAAATATGTGGTTATTACACAATTCATTTTTGGATTTGGTGAAAGAGAATTGGGAGGCTCCTTTGCACCCGGACAATAATATTGTTGGGATTAATAGACTATGGTTTGAACTTAAACGACTTAAATTTAAACTTAGTTGGTGGAATAGAATTGTTTTTAAAAACCTTTTCATTAATATTTTTTTCTACTAAATAGAAAGTTAATGCCTATGAGCTTACTTATCAGGATGATCCTTCGATGGTGAATTTAGTTAATATGAAAGAAGCTAAAATCCCCTTTTTTAAACTCCAAGAGAAAGAGGAGATCTTTTGGAAAAAAAAAACTTCTTCTAAAGATTTGCTGGATGGGGATAAAAACACTAAGTTTTTTTATTTTTCTGTAAAAAGGAATAGAGCCAAAAATTTCGTTCATAAAATTGAGCTTCATGATGGGAATATTTTTGAGGAGGAGGATGCGATTGCTAAGTCAGTTGTTGATCATTTTTCTAAGTTATTTAACAAAAAAATTTTACTCCCGAGCCAATTGACCATCTGAAGTTCATCCCTAGCTTGATTAATAATGTGGACAATAATTATCTTACTTATTTGCCTTCTATGGAGGAAGTCAAGAAAATGGTTCTTGATATGAAGGTTGATTCTATTGTTGGACCAGATGGTTTTAGTACTAAATGTTTTTAAAAATCTTGGGATATAATCTCTAAGGATTTATTTTCTTCAGTTTTGGATTTTTATAAAGGTAATCCTCTTCCTAAGTTCTTTTCAAGTTCTTCTATCATGCTTATTTATAAAAAAATTGCTGCTAAAAAGTGAGATGATTTTCATCCTATTAGTCTGTGTTCCTTTTTAGTAACTTGATTTCAAAAAATATTTTATGTCTAATATTTCCTTTGCTTAATAAAATTATTTCTCCTTTTCAAATGGGTTTTGTTAAAGGTAGAGCCATTACTGATAACATTCTTCAGGCTTAAGAAATTACTCATGATATTGATCTCAGAGTTAGAGGTTGTAACATGATGTTTACATTAGATATTAGTAAAGCTTATGATAACCTCAACTAGAATTTTTTGTACTAGATTTTACAGCTCTTTGGTTTTAATGCTAATTTCATTACTTTGATCCGTAATGCCATTGAGGGGTCTTACATCTAGATTATTGTTAATGGTCAAAGTAATGGTTTCTTTAAATCTTATCAAGGTATTTTGCAAGGAGATCCCCTTTCCCCTGCTCTTTTTTGAGGTATTTCCCTCCTTTATGAAGTTCCCCCTAACTTGTACTTTAGAACTTTTAGTGGTTTTCCCATCTCCTATTTATGTTTTGCTAACGATGTTGTTATTATTTCAAATTGTTCATTGAATATGGTTAGTTTACTTAGTAGATTTCTCAATAATTTTGAGTTGTTGAGTGGTTTAAACCTTAATAGAAACAAATCTTGTTTTATCCCCTTGAAGAATATTTCTAGAAGTCTCATTATGGCTATCAAGCGTACCACTTATTTTGTGCAAGGTTCCCTTCCTTTAAAATATATGGGTGTTCCTATTTTTAAAGGTCGCAAAAGATCTTTCCTTTTTGATGATCTTATTATTGTTGTGCATAACAAACTTAATTCCTTGGAATTTAATTTTCTCATCTTTGGTTGTAGACTGGTTTTAATTAAAAGTGTTCTTAGTTCTCTTTCTGTTTATATTTTTCAAACTTTTTAGCCTACTACTGCGGTTTTTGATAGATTGGAAAAATTAATAAAGAAGTTTTTCTAGAAAGGTAAGAGTATAATTCTAAAACTATCTGGTCCTCTTGGAATAAGTGTTGTGGCATTCTAGAGGAAGTGGGTTTGGGGTGCATGAACATGGCGAATTTGTTCATGCGTTCTCATTTAAACATTGGTATAACTTTCATGCATAATAGTCTTTGGTCTAAATTTTTGAAGCAAAAAAATATTGTGTTGGTAAACACTCTACTATTTGTTCTTACAAAATGGGGGATTCTAAGGATTGGAAAAGGTTTTGCAACATCCAATGGGAAGCGGAACCCTATATTTTTTGGGGTCTTGGTTGTGCTAATCTTTTTTTTTTTTTTGGCAGGACAAGTTGCTGATTCAATCTTCGATTTATTAGATTCTCCAATCATTCTCTACTTTGGCTATTAGGGTTAAAAGTTTTATTTCTAATTACTCTTGGGATATTAGAAAATAACTTGATGTTATTCATATGTCCACCATTAATCATATCTTAAAAATCCCTTCAAATAATGATGTTGAGGATCGTTTGTTGCGTAATTTGGCGAATTTTGTGGAAATTTTAGTATTATGAAGGCTTGGGATATTTTTAGAATTCATCATATATCTTCTAAAGTTTTTAATATGTTATGGCATAAAAGAATTCCCACGTCAATTACTATTTTCATTCGGAGATTCATCCATAATTTTGTTCCTACGGATGAGATTTTAATTAAACGTGGCTTTATTTTGGCTTCCAACTGCCACTGTTGTTATCATGTTGAAAATATGCATCATGTGTTTATTTCTAGGACGATTGCTTCTAATGTTTGGATTCATTTTGAGGATGGGTTAAAATTTAATTATTTTATGGGTAATATCTCTATTAAGTACATCCTTCATATTTGGTTTTCTAATTCTAAAGGTCATATTACTAATCTTATTCCTTCCCTCATTATTTGGTACCTTTGGATCGATAAAAATAACTTTATTTTTAACACTATCAATATGAATCATGATCTTAATATTTCTAATGTCAAAGATAAGGTTTGCAAGTTTTTCTATGTTAACCTTCTAACCTCTAAGAATATTAAGGCATATTTCTTTGTTGTTAAGGTGTTTGGTATTATTCTTCCTGATAAGGTTAATGTTGCGGAATATAAAATTATTTAGTGGCTTAAATCTTCTCAAAACATGTATAGTCTTAATAGTGATGTTTTTATGAAAGGGGACACATGTGGTTCTACATGTTTTATTATATATCATATTGGTAATTTTGTTATTGCTTATTTTATACCTCTTCCTACTTACTCTGTCATTTTTTCTGAACTTTTTCCCATTTTGATTGGTCTTAAATTTTATCTTTCTCTAGGTCTACCTAATATTTAGATTGAAGTGGATGCTTTGTACCTTTTTTTTTGCCTTAAAGATAATGATGAGAAGATTTGAATTCCTGAATTATTTTAACTTATTAGGGAAATTAAACAGCTTATTACTTTTCTTAATATCAAGTTGACTCCTGTTCATAGAGAAGGCAACGCTTGTGCTGATTGGTTAGCTAATCATTGGTCTGGCCTCAAATTTCTTATTGAATTTACTTTTAAACAGCTTTCGCACATTATTAAAGGTCTCGTTAAATTAGATAAACTTGGTTTTCATTATGTCAGAAACAAATTTTGGTTTTGGTGGGACTCTTTCATGATTCTTGGTTTTTTATGTAGTTTAGTTGAGTCGCATGGTTATTTTTCTTTAGGTGTCATTATCATGGTTTACCTTGATTCCATTAATCTAGGGATTATTCTTGTTGTAATTTTGTTGTCTTCCCAACTGCAAAAATTTGTTTTGAAGATGATTGTTATTTCTAGAACTTGGTTGCATTTGTGATACCTTAGATTTGACATTATGTCTTTCAAATTTGTGCTTACATTTTGTTGTGAATGTTTGGAACTGGCCTGTTTTCAACAGTTATTGGAGATTGAATATTGTTAATTCTTACCCAATGTGCTACTTGTATATTCCCTGTGTCTCCTATGTTCGTTATTTTGACAATTTTCAAGCATGTAATATGTATTGGATTGTCGTTTTACAACCCTTATTTTGTTATTCTATTATTTTTTGAGCTGTAATCTTCTTTGCATATGATGTATATGCATCTTGATACTTTGATTTTGAAGGCTTTTTGGGTTTCTTGGGAGCTGGTTTTTGTTACTAAGCTGTTGAAGTTTTTGTCTAAGTGGCTCTCCTCATATTCCAGTGACATTTTCACGTATAGGTCGATCGTGTGTCTGGGTGGTTTTGGGAGTAATCTAGAGTGGCACTTGGATATTTTTCATGATTTCATGGTTGACACTACATGCCTGAGCTCTTATGGCCTTTAACTTAATTACTTGCATTTGTTTTTAAATGGGTTGTATGGTGATTTACATCATAGGAGTTTTGTTGATGAGTTATGGTCTTATGTTTTTGTGACTCTTTTGGGGTGTATCTAGTGGTTTTTTACTTTGAGGTTCATCACAAATACCATCTGGGTTTCTTCAAGTCTTGTGGTCTGGGATTCTGTTGGCTGTTTCCCTGACTTTTTTTTTTTAATTATCAAAGATAATTATTTCTTTCGTATCATCTTATAAATCTCTTGACTTTGTAGGACAATTTCTATGCTGACATCTTGCCTGTGGACTTCCTTGGGAGAAAGATGGCGCATCAAGTTTATCACATTATCTTTTCTCTTTTTTTTTTTAGTTTCGTCAGCTTACCACACAGTAAAATATTCCTATGTTTTTTGTACTTGTGCTTAGTAGAGACCATGAGCTCGTAGTTTCTTTTTGCATTTTTTTTATAGCTCCTTTGAGCAGTAGTGAGCTCGAGGTTTTTCTTAAGGACCTTGTAATCTTTGTTTTGAATTAACATTTATGCCCCTTCTGTGGGGTTTCCCTAAAAAAAGGAAGGATTTAAATTGATAGAAAACATAGAAGACCATTCAATTTTATAGATTTGAGCAGATTGTACATTATGATTAGAGATTATATAGTGTGACTAAGAGAGTAAAATCCTTTGGATGACTTTTCCAGAAAAAGTGGTCAAATAATATAATACGATCAGTATCGTACTTGATGATCTTATGTATTTGTGTTCATTTCGAGGAATCATTAGAATAACTTTTGAATAAAAGTATCAAACAGTACGAATAGGTTTTCATACAGTATGAAATGCAATTATGATTTTACCGACAAAATTGAATTTATCCGAACAAATTTTAACAAGTGCATCGTACAATACAAAAGGTGGTTTATACATTACGATCACTACTAATTGAACTCATCAGGGCCATTGACTTAGTTAATGGTTATGATTTAAGCATAAATGTGTAGATCGTATAATACAAACATGGATCATATAGTATGACAAAAAATTATGATTTTTTATTTTGATTTTTTTTTTAATCTTGTGATGAGTGTGTGATGATCAAGAAATATCTTTTAAACATAAATAAAAAAACATACAAAAGTGACAACATATAAATCAACATACACAAAAATAAACATATATAATATAGCACATAGGAATGGTTGAATCCCAATTATGAAGATTTTGATTTATCCTGGGTTAAACATGAATGTCTATAACACCAAGTCTAGTCCTCAAGGTGCTAAAAATTTCCTAAGCTAGAGGTTTAGTGAATATGTCTTTCAATTGTTCTCTAGTAGCTATATGATGCAATTCTATATCTCCCTTGGCTACAAGACCTCTAATGATGTGATGCCTAATTTCTACATGCTTTATATGAGAGTGTTAATTTAGATTTTTGGATTTTTTAATAAGACTAGTTTTTCTATACATGATAGGAATGGTTCCTTCTGGTAGTCCAAAATATAAGATTTGTTTATTTATCCATAAGACTTGAGCAACTTAACTTCATACAATAATGTATTTTTCCATAAAAGTGGAAAGGGGCTACTAAGTTCTGCTTTCTATTAGTCTAAAAAACTAACTATTGGATAATAACTTTACTAGTTCTTGATGTACTTTACCTATCTACACTACATCGTGTAAGATCAAAAATTGAATATCCTATGACTTTGAAGGATGTGCTATGCCTAGGGTACTAGATACATAGGTTTCGGGTGCCAAATAGTTATATAAAGATTCGCTTAATAGTATTCATGTGAGATTCTTTTGGATTAGCCTAAAATATAGCATAAAGAAACACACTAAACATTATATCTAATCTACTATTTTTCAAATATATAAGTGATCCAATTATCCCACTATACTTATTTGAATCTATTAGTTTTCTATTTAGGTCCTTATCTAACAGAATATTAGAGCACATGGGAGTGTTTATTGCCTTAGCTTTATCCATTTCATATTTTTTAATAATGTCCATGATGAATTTTGATTGGCTAAACAAGGTTCCATCATCCATCTGCTTTACATTAAATCCAAGAAAATAGTTCAGCTCTCCCATCATACTCATCTCAAACTTTATACTCATTATTTTTAAAAATTCATCATATATGTTTTTATCTGATGATCCAAAAAAGATATCATCAAAATAAATTTGAACAACAAGTAATTCTTGTCCTACCTTTTTAAGAAATAGGGTGGTCACTGCGCTACCCTTAAAAAAAACTCTATCTAGTAGGATTGTGCTTAGCCTTTTATACCATGCTCAAGGTGCTTATTTTAGTTAATATAATAACTTCTTTAACTTAAATATATGATTTTGAAATTATGAATTTTTAAATTCGAAGGGTTTCTCAACACAAACATACTCTTTAATAACCCCATTTAGGAAGGCACTCTTAACATCCATTTGATGAATCTAAATCCCTTAAAGTAGGTAAGAGCTAGTAGCACTTTAATGGCTTCTACTCTAGTTATAGGGGAAAAAGTTCCTCAAAATCAATTCCTTCAATCTGATTGTATCCCTTAGCTACTAATCTGGCCTTATTTTTTATCACTGTTTTAGAGTCATTCATTATATTTTTGGACACCCATTATATTTCAACCACACTTTAGTCTTTTGATCTGTTGATTAGTTCCCATAAATTATTTCTAATAAATTGATTTAGCTTTTCTTGAATTACAGTGATTAAGAATTCATTACCTTGTGCTTGATTTATGTTGGAGCATTCAATTATAAAGATAAAATTTGAATGAATGACATCATTATTAAGTCTATGCCTAGTTCTTACACCTTCATGTATGCCTCTTAAAATTAGTTCTTTAGGATAACTAGAAGAATATGTCCATCCTCTAGGCAGTGGCTCCTAAGGTTCTACTATATCTTCTATAATAATGCATCTACCCATTGAATGTCCTCTACTTCTTTTTCTTTATGTTTAAATTCAAATGTTCTAGTTCATTCATAAAATACCACATGGGTAGGCTTTTCTACTATAAAGCTCCTCTTATTAAAGATTCAATGGGCTTTCCCTACAAATGAATAACCTAAGAAAACTACAATAGATTTTGGATAAAATATTCCTAAGGGTGATTTTCCATTGATTAAGACAAAGCATTCACACCGAAAAACTTACAAGTGAAAATTTTTGGGTGTCCTACCCTTAAAGAATTCATAGGGTATCCTATTTAGCTTGGATTTAACATTCACCCTATTTAAAACATAACAAGCAATATTTACTACTATCTAAAAATATATAGAGAGTTAGTATTCAGCTAGCATGCCTTAGGAACTTCTATTAAGGTTATATTTATCCTTTCAGGTATTTCATTATACTGAGGGGTCTTAGGGGCAAACAAGTTATGTTCTATTCATATCTCTTGATAGAAAGATTAAAACTTATCATTTTCAAATTCTCCACCATGATCACTATGAATGGTTAAAATTGAATATACTAATTTTCTTTGAATCTTAGTGGAGAAAGTTCTAAACTCCTTTAAAGACTCACTCTTATGTGCTAGGAATCTAACCTAGATAAATCTAGAGAAGTCATCTACTATTATAAATCCATATGCCTTCCCTCCTAGGGTTGCTATTCTAACAAGTCCAAATATGTCCATAAGAAGTATTTCTAGTGGCTTAGAGGTGTTGATGTCTTTGATTGAATGAAATGAAGTCCTAACTTGATTTCCTAATTGGCAAGCATCACATAGGTTGTCCTTAGTGAAGTCTAACTTAGGTATGACTCTAACTAGGTCTTTTTGGGCGATATTCCTAAGAGTCTTTATACTTGCATGACACAGTCGCCTATGCTATAGCCAAGATTCAACAATTATTATTTTTAAACACAAAGATTTAGAATATGTAATTCAATTTAAGTTTAACATGTAAACATTATTTATTTATTTTCCTTCAAACATAAGTTTCCCATTTAAACTAATAATGAATTCTTTAAGAAAAAAATTTGAGGTAAAAACCTTTATCGCACAATTGACTAATGCTCAATAAATTATGCTTTAAACCATCAACTAATAGAACATTCTAAATAATAAATCTTTTAGTATTAACGATTATACTTAAGCCCACTACTTTCCTAGTGGTGTTGCCTCCTAGTGTCACCTTGCATCCTGACATAGCCTCTAGTGTTTTTAATAGCTTCATATCACTAATCAATTTCCTCGAGCATCCACTGTCAAGATACCACATGCTCTCACCAAGCCTTTTATGAGAGTAACCCTACCAAGTCATTCAAACATTAGATTTGAGAACCAAAGTGAATTTTAGTTCCACCTTATGCTTGAATGAATGATATGAATGCTTTCTAGGATGTGATTAATGCATTTTTAGCTTTGACATTAGATGTGTCTTACGGTGGATTGTATAAGTGCAGGCTATGTGACCTATCATGCCATAGGAGTAACACCTAACACCCAAAAATGGATTAACTAGTCTCAGTGGGTTATTCGTGTAATTCATATCGTTACTATTAACTAAATCCTCAGCATAAGAAATATTCAAAAAATGTTTTTCAATAACACACTTAGTCCATAAATTCAAATTTTGTTTAAGCACTATGAGTTTAAACTAGAATCTAGTCATGCCCCCAACACTATAATAATGAACTAGCGGAGCGTGGGAATTAATATTGAAAGAGAGGTAAAGGAATATATAAAATCCTTATATCTTGAAATCTAAAAGGCGAAGGAGTATTGCTGCTATACTAAGAAATATTTAATAGGAAAGGATAATGATCATATAAAGTCCAACTTAAATAATCAATATGAGTTGATTAAAATGCAGAAATCCAAAAATTATTTAAGAAAATATGATCTAATCTTTGCCACATAGTGGACTTATTCAAGTAAAAGCATTCCCAAAAAAGCTAATGTCATACATATTTTAATTGTAAATCTTATCATTAAAATCATCCATAGCTTTGAAATTAGGCGATTTCCCCCCAAATCTTTCATTAACATTATAAATGGTATTGAATCCACCTCCAATAATCTCAGGAATAGAAATAATGGAGGAAAAATTACTAATCTATTTCCATAGCATTTTTATACCAGTTCTAGAAAAAGAGGCATCAACAAAACAAGAATAAGATGATATTTAAAAAATATTAATAGAAGTATGAACAATTTAAGGATAATAAATGCAAATGTCAAGACACATGAAAATTTTAAAATATAACAAAATATTTTTAAATAGTAACAAAAAGGAAAATTAAAACCCATACTAGCCCTAATCGAATCAACGAAAAATGATTAAATTAAATGCTCAATGAGAACTAAATGCAAAAAATTGCAGATCCTACATAAGTTTCTCACCCTATCCTTAGATGGAGAAACCCCCACCCCCTTATTTTTGAAATGAGTTAGTTAACCATTTGAATTGGCAAAAATAATTGAGGCTCTTGTTAGCCTAGATGAAATGCCACCACCATTTTTGTTATTCTTATTTTTCTTTTTGGAAGCTTTAACATAATGCTCTTTAGAATTCTTGTTTTGCTCCACCATCTCTATAGGCTTAGTTGAAACCACATTTTGCTTATCCATAAGAGACTCATTTTCAGGATAAGAAATTTCACCTTCCTCATTCTCAACCTTTATCATTTGGCAACTCTGAACTCAACACAATATTGTTAATTAAAGTACACTTACCATGAGGTAAAGTAGGAAGAACATCACTCAAAACACCAACTACCTTAGTTATGTCACTAATAGTTTTATGATCTTTAGATTTAGGCCAACCAGGTCTTTTATCCTCACCATTTATACCATTCAAATAATGCCCAACCAATCCAAGAATAGGATATTTTTCCAAAGTTTCAGTGAGACAAATCAAGGGCCCAGTTTCATTGTTACCATTAATAGATTTATCATAACTACAAGATTCTAAATTCTCATCAAAGGACTATTCCTCAATATTATTCACACCATTAAATTGCTTAGATAAATCTTCTTTCTCGTCTTCAGCAGAGTTACCTTCTTCAACAATGTTAGAACCTTTATTATTATTTTTAAGTATTGGATGGAGCACAAAGCATTCAATGGTTGAATGTCTATGGATCTTGCAATAATTAAAAAAATTAGGAACATTTTCAAATTCAACTTTTAAGATAACAAGAATTTTCTGAACCATGACATATCTCATTAGAATGCTTCTTGGTAATGTCTAGTTCAACCAATATCCTCCATACAAAAGGCTTCAATAATGAGGCAATAGCTTGATTGGATTGCAATGACCTACCAAAAATAGAACCTAAGGCGTGAAGAACATGAGAATTAAAAAAATGTAGTTGTAAATTTGGAAATGATACTAATAAACACAATTTGAGATTCTTCTTTGAAATCAAAATATGATATCCATTTAAGAAGTTTCCTGTGACAATTATTTATGTAGTAAGATCTCCTAGAAAAAATACAACTATAATCTAAGTCATTACTTAGTTGGAACGAAATATGTCTAGCATTGAGAAGACTGATAAAAAAAACACCAGATAACTTCATATTTCCAAAAAACATTTGAATCGTATCTAAATTATGTTTGCGGACCAAAACTTTTCCAATAAGTTTTAAATGAAAAGGGCTATCAAGTTTAAAAATGTCATCATCAGTCATCGAAAGAGCAGGAACACCTTTCTTGAATGATTTAGTAAAAGAAAAAAAAAGGATCACTAAGAGAACAAGAACAAATAACCACATCGCAAAAGGAAAATGATTTATCAGAGTTATCATAGCCATTAGAATTAAAGAA
Source organism: Dendrobium huoshanense (assembly GCA_016618105.1). NCBI lineage: Eukaryota > Viridiplantae > Streptophyta > Magnoliopsida > Asparagales > Orchidaceae > Dendrobium > Dendrobium huoshanense. The sequence goes on from CM028343.1 coordinate 57,590,697, forward strand.
ACCATTCAAAGAAGCAAATGCTATAGATGAAGATTTACCCCAAGGTTTGAGGAATATAAAGAAGGTTTCACTACCATCCAGCACTCGCAAGGGTAACCAAAGTATAAAAGGCCTTGGGTAAAATAACTAAAAACTCTACAAAGACAAAAATTAAAAATTGAAACTAAATTTTTTGAAGGATTTCTCCCAACAAATCGTGGAAACCATGATTTCCAGAGCCAAGGGAGCGTACAAAGGAGAGAGAATGGAACATTGTAATGTTTATCCATTGGATCTCTAGGTTAACCTAATAAGATATAGTTAGGTTAATGTGAACAAAAATCTAATAATTTAACAACCTGAACGTATCAAATCCCTTTGATAAGTCCTCATAGTAGTTATTAATTTATTAGAGTTAAAAAGATCTTTGGTAGAGCTCATTGGATTCTTTGGCCCAACTAAACATACAAACTTATTTGCCATTATAAGACCTATTTTAGGCAATATATTTTCTTATTAGTGAATGAAATAACTTGATTAATGACCTTATAGGGTGGCGGTGAAAGGATTATTGGGTGGTATTGAAATGGATATTTAGTGTCTATATAGATTTCTTTTTCAAACTTATAGGCTTTCAAAGAGTAGTTTTCCTTGTAGAAAAATATGTGCGAACTTAAGTTATAGGATGTTAAGGAATTAATGGTTGTTATTTTTTATAGGTTTTGGATAAATAATCTCCTTAATTAGGATTTTTGAAAGTTAACTCATGTTTATTAGGATTTGAGAGTCTTAGTAACTAAGGCTCCCCAAGGGGGATGAATTGGTTGAACTTAAAAAATTGGTTCTTCTAAAATATTAATTTGTTAACATGATAATTTAGAACCCAATTAAGCATAAGTTTGTATAAAAAAACTAACATATGCTTGATATAGAAAAATATGTGCGAACATTATATGAAAAATATATAATCCACTAATAATCTCACAAGATTACATGACCTCTGTACTCTTCTATAAGGAGGTGAGTATATCCCCTTAAACGAATAACTACACTCATACAATGGGCAAGTACAATGCACTCAACTTTATTTGTAGATAAAAGCTATATAGTTCTATTTTCTAAAGGACCAACACATAAGTGATGATCCTAAAAACTAACATATGCTTGATATTATTTTCTTTTAATTTAATAGTATACATAATTAATATTATATTAAAATTTTAAATCAGATGACATAGAATGTTTAGGATACCACGAACCTAACCTAGATAGGTCTATCAAATAACAAAATATATGCTTGACTATTATAAGATTAGATTCTTTAAGATAGGCCTAAAAATTATCACATAAATTAATAAAAAATATAATATTAGACCTGCTAGTAGCAAGGTATAAAGTGAACATACTCCTACAATGATTTATTCAACAAATTTACCTTTTTCATCTAAAACCAATTTTGTAAAATGGCTTTTGGGGGCTTTCCTAGATTTTAATCTCTTTATGTCAAATTATTAGAATAGTTGTGAAGTGTAAATTTTGAAGCATTTTACTATCTTAAATATCAGTAAAAGATTATTTTTGTAGGAATGCCTTATTAAAGAAAAAAAAAATTTCACAAGTGTTGAGCCGAACTTAAGTGTTGCAATGTTATCATTTATAGTGCTCCTTTGGAATGATTCAACATTGCAACACTGGTATGTCAACATAATCAAGGCCAATGTTGTAGCACCTGTAATGCCTAAACACAAAATAATAACATCATAGCGTTGTCTATTGTGACATTCAAACATAGGAGTGCCAAATTATATCATGGCATAACATAAGGAAGCTTATTCAAGTGCGGTTGTGCTCAACCTTTTTAGCACCGTAGTGAAGCAATTATAGAAATGAGGAGCCACGTTGACTTAGCTAAAAGTCAAACCAATTTATCCAATTGACATGTCGTGTTGGTCCCACACTGTAGTTGAGCTAGCCTAGTAGCGATGTGGTGCTAATTGATTTAATAACACCGCAGTGCAAACCTATCAAGCATAATAATGCCTGATTCCATTTATGTACTTAATATAAATAGTTTTTTAATATGTTTGTAAGGGGATTATATCATTTTCAAGAGGGTTCTGTAAAATTTTGTCATTCTTCTTATAGGGTCCCCTTAGATTTAAGTCTAACGGAGGCCAAAGGAGATAAGGATAGTATATTTAGCATTTGATAGCCTATCTTTTTATAAGAAATCATATATTTAGAGGAGAAAGGAGTGTGGAAAGTGCATTTGTATTTTGTTGATGACTTGAAATTACACTTTTAATTGTATACTCTCTTATATGCAGGCAATGAATTTTAGATTGATCTCTTTTATTTCTATGTCTAGTTATTTCCCTAGTTTTGGGCTAGTAATGTTAAGCCGATGCAAGCACTGATATCAACTCTTTTTCTTTGAATGAATAAAGTATGGCTTCAATATGTGTAGTTAAACTTTAATGTGGTATGCTATCTCGATGGAGGAATATTAAATAATTATTAAAATTAAAATATAACTCTTGTGTTCCTATGCATTGGAAGCTTAGTGTTCTAGTTTCTTTCAATTTATAATAATTATATGATGGCCATAAACTTCCCTTCACATCCCTACATGCTTGACATAGATCTAAGAATGTATATGCTCTGATCCACTTCAAACATAAAATTGTTTACTAAGAAAAATTAGGTAATTCATTGTCATTAGTCAAAAATATCTAATTATCTAGTATTTCTCTTTTTAACTGCATCTTTAACTTGAAACAAAATCTTAACTATAAATTTCACTTGGTAGTACAAAAGTTGTAGCTATAGAAAATTGTACTAGTTTATTTATATGTTTAGTGAGTAATTCACATCGAAAAAAATCTAAGCATAACTCAACCCAAACACATATCATTCATACATCTAAGCAATTATTCCCATGCCCATTATATATATATATATATATATATATATATATATATATATATATATATATATATATATATATATATATATATATATATATATATATATATATATATATATATATATATATATATTGATATCTACTCTAACCTTCTTAAATTTATGGTCAACTAAGAAATTACTTAGCCTATTATCGCATGATTGATAGGCTAGCTTTAAAACTTAAAGTGTTGTCGTTACTTTATAAATTGATCAAGAAATTTGGGCTCTCAAATTAAAGTGGTTGCTAAAAACATGTTAATTAGAGCCATTCAAAAATGTGCTCTTTAAATCCATATAAAAGAGTTAAAATTTTCTATAATAGGCACAAGTAAGGAGAACTCTAGTAGCCTTAAGTTTTTCAATGAGTATGAAACATTCTTCAAAATCTACACCCTTAATCTGTATGTACCCTTGTGTAACTAGACTATCCTTATTTGTAATAATTAAACATCTTGGATCATCTAACTTATTTCTACAAACCCATTTTATTCCAATTAAATTATGAGCTTTGGGATTTAGGATTGATTCTTACACAATATTTCTAATAAAATAATTTAATTCTTCAATTCTTCATCTATAAAAATTATACAAAAGTTGTCTTTTAAAGCTTCATCAACATTTTTTGGTTCAACATCAAATAAAAATAACTAGATGATCTATAATTCCTTATTTTGTTTTAGTCACTATTCCTTGTGATAGATCTCCTATAATTAATTACATTGGATGATTGTAATTATACTTCCATTCCTTAGGAAAAAAATCATCAAAATTTTCTTCCAAACTTATCTTCTTAAACTCATCTAAATCCTATTTAATAACATAATTTTAAGTATAATTAACTAAATTCCCATTAAAGATAACATGAATAGATTCTTCTTGAATCAAATTCCTCTGATTAAAAACTCTAAATGCTCTTGAAAAAATTATATAACCTAAGAATATTCCATTATTTTATTTGCTATCAAAATTTTCTAGAGATTCTTTTCTATTAGTTAGAATGAAACATTTACATCCAAACATAAAAAGATGATTAATCTTGGGTTTCTTCCCAAAAAGTAGTTAATAAAATGTCTTTTTAAAATTGTATTAAAAATATTCTATTCATTACATAACAAGCCATATTCATAGATTTAGCCTAAAACTATTTAGGTAATTTACATTCATCTAACATGGATCTTCTCAATTTAATCAAAATCCTAATTTTCTTTCAACAACTACATTCCACTAGGGTGTTTTTGGTGCTAAAAAAACGTGTCTTTTTCCATTCTAATAATTAAATTTTCAAAAAAAAAAAAAATCAAATTCCCCGCAATGATCAGATTGAATCCTATTAATCATATATCCTTATTTTTTTAAACTTATTTTGAAAGTCTTTTAAAATCATCAAAATCATCAAATGTATTTGCAAAAATCAATTACTCAAGAATATCTTGAATAATTATCAACAAAAAATACTATAATTCCTCCCAATAGAATTAGCGGATCATGTGATCCTCACTATTAATATATGAAAAAAATGACACTTAGTAATATATGCATCATAATGGTCAACCAAGATTATTATGACTAATAATATATCATCACCTATATCATATCATTTGTATGCTTTATGTATACTAGGGTGTCATAACTAAAAGTTCTAATAGGTTCTTAAATCTAATATAATTGTCTCAAGGCTAACCAAGAGAAGGGATGAATTGGTTATTTTAAAATATTTTCTTGGATTTTTAGGAAACCAATTTAAATATTTTGTGAACAAGAATTAATTTTTTCTAAAGAAAAATTTTAACCACAAAAAATAAATGTGTAAAAAATTAAAAAAAAAAGTAAAAAGTAAAAAATAAAGTAATACTAAATTTTACAGTGGTTTGTGTTGCAAATCTATTTTTTCATGTCTTATGTTTTGATGATTGACAAACATGATTTCTCTTGGACAGCTTGTTGCTTCTAACTTTTTAGGAATCGAAGATCGGACAATCAAAAAGGAGCCAAGTTCAGGAATGCGTAGGTTTAGGGTTGAGTCAGTCTGTACTTTTGTTTTTTACCTTTTGAGTCCACTTGTAATAGTCAAAGAGACTGATGCTTTGTAACCCTTCACACACACACTTGAGAGACTTAGAATTTCTGTTTTTACTCATATCGGCTAGGACGATTTCTTTGATCGGCTTGGACGATCAGCTTAAAACAGAAAGTCTAATTAAGGATTCTTAATTAAGGCAGCCGACGTTAACATATCTTCCTAGACGATACGTGTATCAGCCAGGACGATAAGCTCAAAACAGAAAGAAGTAGCCGCCATAGACAAGTATGGTATACTGTATCTTTAAATTATCGGCCCGGACGATCCTCGGATCGGCCTGGACGATATTCACAAATTATGCCATAATTGTTCAAGAAATCAAGGGAGTAATTAAGGATGATTGATACGATCAGATCGTCCTGGACGATCGCAAGATCGGCCATGCCGATCTAGTCAAAAACCTTAAGTTACTTCAGGACGATCAATATTGGCCAGCCCGTATCCAGGGCTATTGTCAGGACGATTTTCCTATGATTTAAACTGATCGGCCAGGACGATCGTGCGAACGGCCTGGACGATTAAGCTAATTTTCAATCGTCCAGTTTTGCATCCAGGGCTATGCTCTGGCCGATCTTCATTGATTTGTACTGATCGGCCAGGCCGATGTCCATATCGACCTGGACGATATTGTCGGAAACTTGCAATTAATGAGCTCTTTTGAAGCTCTTCTATTTAAGAGCTCTTGTTCAACGTTTTTAAAAAAACCTTTGGCTGCTGCCTTGACCTCAGAAGACCTTTAGGAGAGAAAGAGAGAGAGAGGATAGAGAGAGGATCTTGTGAGGGGGAGCTTGTGAGGGGTTTCACAAGGGTTGCTTCAAGGATCTCTCTGCGTCGTCTTTGTTTAGAGTTTCTCGTTCGTGGAAGGGTCGGTAGAGGTAAGGAGTTTTGCTTTTGGTTTTGGTTCTCTGCCAGCTTCAGGAGGAACCAAAAGGAGATAGGTTCTCTGCCTTGTCGGGGTGGCAAAAAGGAGGTTCTTGTGAGGGTTTCTCCACCTAGCCGTGGGGGCTAAAGGAGAGTCACTTTTTTTGTAGTGCAATACTTGGAGGGTGCCTCCAAGGAGTGGACGTAGGTCGAGTCGACCGAATCACTATAAATTTCTGTGTTCTTTTTCTTGCTTCCGCACTTTTAAATTCCGTACTTTTTTGTGGTGTGATTTGGTTTATGTGATTTTATTTCTTTGTTTAAAAAAAAGTTTTTAAAATACCAATTCACCCCCCCTCTTGGTTAGTTTGGGACTAAGTTCATAGGGCTTAACATCCCCATCGAACTTTCAAGTGGTATCAGAGCTTGATTCGAAAATTAAAGTTTGAAAACTTTTTGAATTTGATCCATGTCTAACTTTGGGAATCGCAACACTACGGAAGGGTATTCTATTACCCGACCTCCTCTGTTCGATAACCTACCTTTTGATTTTTGGAAAACTCGCATGTCAACTTTTTTACAATCTACTGATTATCGCATGTGGATGCTTATTCAAGAAGGTTATTCTCCACCTTCTCATGAAATTAACGGTTTTAAAACTGAAGTTGCTTTTACCGAATGGACTTTTGATGAACGAGATTTAGCTCAATTAAATGCGAAATGTTTGAATTGTTTTTTCTGTGCTTTAAAATCTGAGGATTACATGCGTGTTTCAACTTGCAAAACTGGTAAAGAAATTTGGGATAATTTGTGCATTACTTATGAAGGCACTAATGAAGTTAAACAATCCCGTTTAAACATTCTCTTGCATGACTACGAACTTTTTTGTATGAAACCTCATGAATCGATTTCTGACATGTACACTAGGTTTACTCAGATTGCTACTTCATTGCATGCACTAGGAAAAGAACTTTCGAACTATGAAAAAGTTAACAAGATTTTGAGATGCTTGCCTTCGTCTTATGATGCAAAAATTACTGCAATCACTGAATCTAAAGATTTGAACACCTATTCTATTGATAACTTGCTTGGCTCACTTATTGCTTACGAGCAAGGGCTGAATCAAAGAAATCTTGATACAGGTGAGAAGAAAAAGGAGAAAACAATTGCATTGAAGACACACAAATCGGATTCTGAATCTTCCGGGTCTGAAAGCGATGGAGTTGCCTTCATCACAAGGCAATTCAAAAGCTTTCTAAGGAAGAAACAAAAGCATCATCAAAGTTGGAGAAAAGGTAAGGATCATAAACATATTAAAGGATCTTCTGATGTTGTTTGTTTTGAATGCAGAAAGCCTGGACATGTGAGAACTGATTGCCCTAAGCTTAGAGATCAATCAAGCAAAGAAAAAAATGATGAGAAAGCAAAGTCTAAGAAGGACATAAAAAAAGAAAGGAGCTTTTGGGCAGAATCTGGTACTGATTCTTCTGAGACTGAACCAGAGGAAGAAACTACAAACTTGTGTTTCATGGGAAAAGATCAAATTGATCAAGAAGAGGAAGTCTCTCACAAAAGACCTCGTGAGAGTATGTGGTACCTGGACAGTGGATGCTCTCGACATATGACTGGTGATGCTAGCCAGTTTGTTGTACTAGAATCCAGGACTGGAGGCAAGGTTACTCTTGGAGACAACACCACCAGGAAGGTGGTAGGAGCAGGTATAATCGGTAATTCCAAGAACCTTATGATTGAAAATGTTTTGCTTGTAGATGGATTGAAGCACAACTTGCTCAGCATCAGTCAATTCTGTGACAAAGGCTTCATCGTACAATTCTTCACGAATTCATGCATTGTAAGTTTAAGTAACAACACTATTTTGCAGGGAAAGAGGGTAAACAACGTCTATGCTTGATTTAAATAGCATTGAATGTGCTGCTTCTTTTTGCTTAAAAACTATCATTGATGATTCTTGGTTGTGGCACAGGAGGCTTTGTCATGCAAGTATGAAAACCCTTAGGAAAGTGACCCAAAAAGACCTAGTTAGAGGTGTCCCCAAACTTAAGTTTACAAAAGACCACCTTTGTGATGCCTGTCAACTAGGAAAGCAAATTCACTCCTCTTTTCACCCCATAAAGGACATTAGCACCTCTAGACCTTTAGAAGTCCTTCACATGGATTTGTTTGGACCCATTAGCATAGCAAGTTTGGGAGGGAAAGTCTATGATTTTGTGATTGTTGATGACTACTCGAGGTTCACTTGGACTAGATTTCTTTCTCATAAAAATGAGTCTTTTGAAGAGTTTAAAACTTTTTCTACTTGGATTCAGAAGAAGCTAGGGTGTGAGATTTTGACCATCCATAGTGATCATGGGGGAGAGTTTGAAAATGAAAGATTTGGAGATTTTTGTGAGGAAAAGGGGATTAGCCACAATTTTTCAGCCCCTAGGACTCCTCAGCAGAATGGAGTAGCTGAAAGGAAGAACCGGACCTTGGTGGAAGCCGCTAGAGCCATGCTTGCTGAGTATTCACTTCCAAAATACTTTTGGGCTGAAGCGGTTAACACAGCATGTTATGTGTTGAATAGGGTGAATGTTAGAGTCAAATTAGAAAAGACACCCTATGAGATCCTTAAGGGTAGGACACCCAATCTTTCCCACCTTCATGTTTTTGGTTGTAAGGTTTTCATTCACAATAATGGAAAGTCTCACTTGGGAAAATTTGATCCTAAATCTGATGAAGGAGTATTCTTGGGATATTCTAGTGTTGGGAAATCTTTTAGAGTGTTTAACAAGAGAACCTTGATGGTGGAAGAGACAACCCATGTAGTTTTTGATGAGTCTGATCATAAGAAACATGGAGTAGATGATGATGATGTTGGAGAGATTACAAGTGGAGTAGAAAATTTGGGGAAGGGGAGTGAGCACCTAAGCAATGAAGGAGTAGAAGGAGTCACCCAAGGAATAGAAATTTTTGATGAAAGGGGAGAAACTTCACACACTTTGCCTAGAGATTGGAGATACTCTACTAGTCACCCCAAGGATTTGATCTTAAGAGACCTTTCTAGTGGAGTTAAGACTAGACATGGACTTAGGAAGGAGGTGAACCACTCTGCCTTTATCTCTATGACTGAACCCACCACCATTAACCAAGCCCTCTCTGATGAGTTTTGGATGTTAGCAATGCAAGAAGAGTTGAATCAATTTGTTAGGAATGATGTTTGGGAACTTGTGGAAAGACCTAAGGGACAAAGTGTAGTTGGGACAAAGTGGGTATTTAAGAACAAAGTGAATGATTCAGGAGTGGTGGTGAGGAATAAAGCAAGATTGGTGGCTAAGGGGTACAATAAAATAGAAGGGATAGACTTTGAAGAGACTTTTGCCCCTGTAGCTAGATTGGAAGCCATTAGAGTGCTATTAGCCTTTGCTTGTTATAAAGGATTTAAGCTTTTTCAAATGGATGTCAAGAGTGCCTTTTTAAATGGGGAGATAAAAGAAGATGTGTTTCTAGAACAACCTCCAGGTTTTGAGAGTTCTCAATTTCCAAATCATGTGTTTAAATTAAAAAAGGCTTTGTATGGTTTAAAGAAGGCACCTAGAGCTTGGTATGAGAGGCTTAGCACATTCTTACTAGAGAGGGAGTTTGTCAAGGAGAGCGTAGACACCACCCTTTTTCTTAAAAAAGTTGGAGATGATTTACTCATTGTTCAGATTTATGTTGATGATATACTCTTTGGATCTTCTAATAAAAATTTGTGTGATGATTTTTCTAAAACAATGAGTAGAGAGTTTGAGATGAGTTTAATGGGAGAATTGTCTTACTTTTTGGGGTTTAGCATAAAACAATTGGAAGATGGAACTTTTCTAAATCAAACAAAATACATAAAAGACATTTTGAAGAAATATGAGATGGACAAAGCCAAGCCAATTAACACCCCCATGACTTCTAGTGCTCCGTTGGATAAGGACCCAAGTGGTAAGTCTGTTGATCAGAAGAAGTATAGAGGCATGATTAGATCTTTACTTTACTTGACTGCAAGCCGACCTGACATTATGTTTAGTGTTTGCCTTTGTGCTAGGTTTCAAGCTGACCCTAAGGAATCCCACATGACTGCTATTAAAAGGATTTTTAGATACCTTTTGGGGACACAAGGATTAGGGATTTGGTACCCTAGACATAGCACTTCTTTTGAGATTATTGGTTTTTCTGACTCTGATTTTGCAGGATGCAAGGTGGATAGAAAGAGCACATCTAGAACTTGTCAATTCATTGGAAAATCCTTGGTCTCTTGGTCTAGTAGAAAGCAAAATTTTGTTGCACTTTCCACTGCTGAAGCTGAATACATTGCTCTTGGAAGTTGTGTGGCCCAAGTTCTTTGGTTGAAACAACAGGTATTGGATCTAGGATTACATGTAAGCACCATCTCAATTTTTTGTGACAACACTAGTGCCATATGCATCTCTAAAAATCCTATCCAACATTCAAGAACTAAACACATTGACATTAGGCATCACTTTATTAGAGATCATGTGTCTAAGGGAGACATTGAGTTACACCATGTGACAACTGAAAACCAACTGGCAGATATCTTTACTAAACCACTGGCCTTCGACACTTTCAGTTCTTTAAGGACCAGATTGGGTGTGATTGACATAAATGCATGAAATCTTTTTAGCTAAATTTTCTTTTATTTTTTCTGCTTTCTTTTTACCTTTTCGTGTGCTTTATTTTTAGATCATCACTGATATGATATTATATTTCTTGTTCTTTTCTTTAACAATTTGTAGTTAATATGTTTTCATCTACTTAATCACTTAGATAGTATGAATATTTTGTGATTGTGTCTCTTTCCCTAACTTAGTAATAGTGGCATAGTTTTCTTTTCTAATCAAAAGTCTATCTCAAAATAAAAGATTGTTTATGAAACTAAGATCCTTTCTAAAGCTTGCTTAAGCAAATCTATCTTGTATTTACAATGATTAAAAGTTTTTTTTGTCACATCATGATCCCTCGTTACTCTTGTCTTCGATTATTAATCCTGCTTGTGGTAATTCTTCCCTATGTTAGAGAGAGAGCTCCTATTCTCTAATATCTGAGAAGATATATTCACAACTAAGTTTTTTTTAAAAGAGTCTAAAAGGGAATCTAGCTTGCAAAAATAAAAAAAAAATATTGGCCAAAGATGCCAACAAAAGAAGCGCAAAGACGCCAAAAATTAAAAAATCTATAAAAAGATGCGCAAAGCGCCACAACATTGACAAGAGGCATAAAATGAGCCCACTCAAAAGCAAGCTACTCTCTCTTTTTATATCTTTTAGAACTTAGAAGTTTTGATTCTCAAAGTCTTGATCTCGATTATCGTTCGATTATGACAAATCTACCTCATTGTTTTATAGAGATATTTTTCCTTATGACAAGTGGTGGGTAGAATCTTTTTCTCATATCCAATTAATTATTTGAGTTAGGTCATTGATTTTAAAAGACGTTTCTACCCTAAGAAAACGTTTTTTGGCTAAGGGTAAACCATGAACGGATATTCTCCTATTCTATGGATTAAATGAGATTGGTAACTCGTTAACTCACAGGTTTTTAAATCAATCACATGGAATACTATATCATTGATATGCCTTGATTAAAAAAAAAAAAAAAAAAAAAAGGGGAATCTCTTTTGCTGTGCTTTCTTGTACCCTCCTTTTTGATATGTCAAAAGGGGGAGAAGTTTATGAGGTTCTTTTTTCATCAATCCTGAATTGTTAACTATTAAATCTTTTTTTAGTGTTTTGCCATCATCAAAAAGGGGGAGATTGTTGCAAATCTATTTTTTCATGTCTTATGTTTTGATGATTGACAAACATGGTTTCTCTTGGACAGCTTGTTGCTTCTAACTTTTCAGGAATCGAAGATCGGACAATCAAAAAGGAGCCAAGTTCAGGAATGCGTAGGTTTAGGGTTGAGTCAGTCTGTACTTTTGTTTTTTACCTTTTGAGTCCACTTGTAATAGTCAAAGAGACGGATGCTTTGTAACCCTTCACACACACACTTGAGAGACTTAGAATTTCTGTTTTTACTCATATCGGCCAGGACGATTTCTTTGATCGGCCTGGACGATCAGCTTAAAACAGAAAGTCTAATTAAGGATTCTTAATTAAGGCAGCCGACGTTAACAGATCGTCCTGGACGATACGTGTATTGGCCAAGACGATAAGCTCAAAATAGAAAGAAGTAGCCGCCATAGACAAGTATGGTATACTGTATCTTTAAATTATCGGCCCGGACGATCCTCGGATCGGCCTGGACGATATTCACAAATTATGCCATAATTGTTCAGGAAATCAAGGGAGTAATTAAGGATGATTAATACGATCAGATCGTCCTGGACGATCGCAAGATCGGCCAGGCCGATCTAGTCAAAAACCTTAAGTTACTTCATGACGATCAATATCGGCCAGCCCGTATCCAGGGCTATTGTCAGGACGATTTTCCTCTGATTTAAACTGATCAGCCAGGACGATCGTGAGATCGGCCTGGACGATCAAGCTAATTTTTAATCGTCCAGTTTTTCATCCAGGGCTATGCTCTGGCCGATCTTCATTGATTTGTACTGATCGGCCAGGCCGATGTCCATATCGGCCTGGACGATATTGTCGGCAACTTACAATTAATGAGCTCTTTTGAAGCTCTTCTATTTAAGAGCTCTTGTTCAACATTTTTAAAAAAACCTTTGGCTGCTGCCTTGACCTGAGAAGACCTTGAGGAGAGAAAGAGAGAGAGAGGATCTTGTGAGGGGGAGCTTGTGAGGGGTTTCACAAGGGTTGCTTCAAGGATCTCTCTGCGTCGTCTTCGTCTAGAGTTTCTCGTCCGTGGAAGGGTCGGTAGAGGTAAGGAGTTTTTCTTTTGGTTCTGGTTCTCTGCCAGCTTCAGGAGGAAGCAAAAGGAGATAGGTTCTTTGCCTTGCCGGGGTGGCAAAAAGGAGGTTCTTGTGAGGGTTTCTCCACCTAGCCATGGGGGCTAAAGGAGAGTCACTTTTTTTGTAGTGCAATACTTGGAGGGTGCCTACAAGGAGTGGACGTAGGTCGAGTCGACCGAACCACTATAAATTTTTGTGTTCTTTTTCTTGCTTCCGCACTTTTAAATTCCGCACTTTTTTGTGGTGTGATTTGGTTTATGTGATTTTATTTCTTAGTTTAAAAAGAAGTTTTTAAAATACCAATTCACCCCCCCTCTTGGTTAGTTTGGGACTAAGTTCATAGGGCTTAACATCCCCATCAAACTTTCAGTTTGGTCCAACTCGACCTACATCCACTTCTTGAAGACTCCCTCTTCAGGTATTTCACTATTCCAAAGTGACTCTCCATTTGCTCGCAATTTAATGAAGAGAAGCCATTACAATAATCTCTCTTTCATAAAACCCCAGTGTGGCAGAGTACCATCATCCTTCTCACCCTTGTGGTAATGACATAGAACCTACATCCTTTCTCATGCTCCCGGTAATGGCAGAATACCAACATCCTTTCTCACCCTCCTGGTGATGGCAAAGTACCAACATCCTTTTACACCCTCCTGGTGATGGAAGAGTACCAACATCCTTTTTCTCCCTCCTGGTGATGGCGGAGTATTGGATCTTCTCCAATGATGTTCTCTCAAGAGTCTTAAAAGAAGTAGGGTAGAGATGAAAAGAACATACAGAGAGATCCTTACTTTTGGGTAACCTTGTGAACCCTTCACAAATTCCACTAGCATGATATTTCAATTCTCACTCCCAAACACTCTCCCAAAATGCTCTCACTCTCACTCCCAAGAGGAAATTTCACAAAAGTATATTGGATAGTCAGTTCGTAGGACTCTTATATATGAAAGACTGGGAAAACCCTCCAGAAAACAAAAAATTTCAAGTTGAATGTACTTAGATCATCAATGTGATCGTACTTCACATGTATGGACATTTTAAAAAGATTGTATGAATTGATTTCGTACTCTATCAACTATATGTATGAACTGACCTCATATAATACAAACAATTTAAATTTGAACAGGTTCTTCCGGTATGTTTTTGTATGAACACATTTCAAAGTCTGGTCATCATTTGTACAAAACCTACATCATATAGTATGAACTAATTAAATCAAATCATGCTTTATATGGTATGAACATGAACAAGCCCATTATATAATGTACATATTATTTGTACAAAATAATTTTATACGATATGAATAATTCAAAAGAGTTACCTGTTTATATGGTATGAACTAGTATGCACCGATTTTGTACTCTTGACGTCATCTGTATGAACTCCACTTCGTACAGTATGATCAGTTCAAAAATCAGTGAGTTCATTTGGGATGAACTGGTACTTATCCATTATGTACTATAAACATCATATGTACGAATCCAACTTCATACAGTAGGAATAATACAAAAGAAAAATTTTAAGGCATGTTCGATTTACTTCATTCTAGAGGAGCGTTCATGTCAAATCATCCTGTATGATTTTAGAATTGTACATTATGATTATTTTTAAAAATACATGTTTTGACTCACTCTCCCGGTGTGTGTGTGTGTGCATGGTTACCAAATTATAATCACACATTCTCTGAGACTCTAGAAGAATAAAAAACGGTATAGACTTTAATTACCAAAAACCCTAATATTGTTAGGAGAAATAACAATCAACACAATAATATTTTGGTATCATAAAAAATTCTCATAATATAAATGTGTAGGTTTGAAAACTAAGTCACAACAATCTCTCCCTTTTTTATTGTGGCTAAACAATTATTGTTTATGTTAACATTTTAAGGAAATTTTTCTCCTAAGCTCCCCCTAAATGATTGACTAATTTTGAATAAGGGGTTCCAATGAAACACAACCCATAATAAAAAACTTTAAAAACTAAACAAAAATAACATCACAAAAAAACAAACCCAAAAAAAAGATAACATGAACAAACATAAACACAAACATACATCAAACACATACAAACATCAAACATATACAAACATCACATACATACATCAAATAATATGCATAAAAAAAAAACTTCAAACAATAACTAATGACTCCCCCTTTTTATAATAACAAAAAGGGAAGTATATCTTGAAATGAAAAGTTTTATGGATAAATCAAAGTAGTTGATGAAGAAGAAGATTCAACTAATTAGAAATACAACATTAACTTCTTAATACAAAAAAATAAAATTTTAAATCAAAGAATAACTAAGATAAGAAAAGTCAACCTGGTTTATTATACATTCTAGATAAATTAAATAAAAATAATTATTGTAAAAATTATTAAATAAAGATTAATTA
Source organism: Dendrobium huoshanense (assembly GCA_016618105.1). Classification (NCBI taxonomy): domain Eukaryota; kingdom Viridiplantae; phylum Streptophyta; class Magnoliopsida; order Asparagales; family Orchidaceae; genus Dendrobium; species Dendrobium huoshanense. The sequence continues at coordinate 57,605,886 of CM028343.1, forward strand.
GTTTCTACTTCAATAGTGAAGATGATTGTTGATTATATGGATTTGTATAAGAAATAGGATGATAAAGTAAAGAATAGTATGAAATTTTAATTGATGACATTGAGCATCTTTTCAATTATTTGAGAAACGCTTTGTGAATTTTTTTTTCTATTTGAGCTAATTTTGTGCCTCTTTTAACTTTAGTGAACATTGCAGATCTTTTCAAATTTGGTATGTTTTGTGCATTTTTTTACTTTTTCAGTCTTTTCAATTCCAATAAATCTTAACGCAAATTCCAATAATTATAAAAAAATTAAACACATTGAAAAAGAAATAAAATAATAAGACATCTATTTTTCAACAATTATAGCTAAGTAATATATATCTATAAGAACATGAAATTGATCTCCTAATCTATATCTAGTCATAATTTTAATTTAAATTTAAATTTTGAAAGATTAAATTTTGTAGGGAAATTAATTTGTTGGGAAAAATAATTCAAAATTCCATTCTAGAGATTAACCATAAATGTTTTTCGCCAAAAACATAACCATTTCATGATGAAAAATTGAAATATAGGTCAAAACAATATTCCATCATTTTATTCAAAACACATATCACCAGCACAACATTCTAGAAGCTAAACCAATCACAATAAGAACACATGAAATCACAAACAAACAAAACATCTCAAGAACTAGTACAAAAGTCTTATTAGCAAGTACAACATAGAAGTACAACTAGTATCCTTAGGGGCCTTGATCTATAGGTGGTGGAGGGTTGAACACCGTAAAGTAGCTACTGATCACAGTTATATTAGTGTTGACCAAGTCAAATTTCACTTGAATCCACCCCATATCTTCATTATGCCTCTTATCTTTCAAGTTAAGATAAGTCTCTATTTGATCAAAATGTTAATCAAAGTGTCTGTCAAAGCGTTAGACAATTTTTTGATAGAAAATTTACAAGAGCTCCTTCCTCTCCCTCAAAACATTGATCCCAATCAAAAGGTGCTCGAAAAGAGGCATCAATAAAGAATATGGGAAGTTTAGTGGGTGGATCAGGATGTATAAGGTTGTACTTTTTCTCTAAGACATAGGAAATTAAGTGCCCTAAGGTCACATTTTTCTTCCTTCTATTTTGAGGAAGTCTAATTTCAAAAAGTTTATAAATGTAGACCATGATAAGTTGGGCTTCATCAGAAGGAGTTTTAGTCATTATCAAAGTTGTGATAGTGGAGAAAAGAGGAGTAAAATTTATATGATCACCGGCTTTGGAAATGATGGAGGTTCTCAAGACATGCTGGATGATCCTGACATTCTGATTAAGAGTGTAAATACGAGATAAATGCCTTACTTATGTAACACCTCTAAGAGTCTGGTTTATTTCTGACCAATCATCCACTTTAGAGGTTAAAATGTGTGCTCTAACTCAGATTCTAAGGTGAAGGAAGTTGCCTAGATCTGACTTAGTGATTTCAACATGCTACTTAAAGACATAAGTGGTAATCCTAGTGTGATCTGGGTTTAACTTCATGTTTGCATGAAAATTTTAAAAAGATTCTTGATGTAGGCATAAATCAAGGTAAGGATAAAGGAAAACTAGGTTGAGGCAAAAGGGGCATGGTAGAGAAGTTTATGTCATTTTGATTGAGAAGTCGAGATGGGGTTATTTTGGCTGCAACATACCGATAAAAAGATTCCTTATTTTCCTTAGAAAGGCAGTTCTCATCCCTACCAGATTGAGAAAATGATCCTTGGGAGTGTGAGAATGCTTGCTACTTTTGGCCATTCTTAAGGTTTGGACTCGAGAAGGTTTGGAATCAAATTAAAATGTGAAGAAAAACTTATCCAAGACCTTCAATTTAAAGAAAAAATGACCTATCGTACCATACAAAATTAGGATCGTACGTATGATTATAAAATTGTGTGGAATGAAAAATATTTTATACATAGAATTAGAAATGACGAAAAATGAAATGGACTTTTATAAAATGCTATTCTCGAGGTGTCATTTTGTACAGGCTTTTTGACTAGACAATTATACAAACAAACATATATTTATCTGGGAAGATAAAAAAAATTAAAGATCATTTTATGACAGTTAGGTTTATCGACAAGAGAAACTAACCACTGGATCATACAGACAAATTACAAGTTCGTACGTACGATCTGATAAATGTGACTAAAAGTTTGAAAAATTGTCCCCAATCATACAAACATAAAAGACTAAATCGTACAAAAGATGTTGACATCGTACAATATTATATTCATTGAAAACTCAGTCTTACTTGATCAACACAAAAAATTTCATATATATGCTACAAAATTTGTATAGTTCAAAATATTTTATACATTATGAAGAGAACACTTAAAACAATAGATGATAAATAGAGAATCTTTTCAAACACTAATATGTCAAGATTTGATGACATGCTACCAGTAAAAAAATTTAAAACATAAAACTAACAAAAGAAAAAAAAAGACCAAAAAAAAAAAAAAAAAAAAAAAACAAACAAACATATAAACTCTATCAAACAACCAAAGAACATAAACAAACACAAAAATATAATACAAATCATATTTGAAAATATTCAATTTAAGCATTATGATAAATCACACCAAATTTGGTTCTTAAGGTGCTAAATATTTTAAAAGCCAAACGTTTTGTAAAAATGTTTGTAAGTTTATTCTCAGTAGCAACATGGTGCAATTCAATTTTTCCCTTAGCCTCATGATCCCTAATGAAGAGATGCATAATATCAATATGCCTGGTTCTAATGTTGAATAGGATTCTTTGAAACATATGACACTTGTATTATTACAGAAAATTAGAATAGTGCCAAATGAAAATCTTATGTCAATCAATTATTATTTTAACTAGAGAAATTGTGCATCATAACTACTTAAGGTAATATATTATGCAACAGTAGAAAGGGCAACCAAATTTTTTATTCTAGACAAAGAAACTAAAGAGTTTCCTATAAATTAACATATTCTAGAAGTACTTTTTCATTAACCCAACATCTTATAAAATCTAAATTAGAATATCCAATGATTTCAAAAGAAGAGCTGTGCTTAGGATACCAAATCCCTAAGTTTTGAGTGCCCAAAAGATATCTCAGAATTTTGTTAATAGTATTCATATTTGATTCCTTTGAATCAGCTTAAAATCTAACACACAAATAAATACTAAATATAATATATTGTCTCAAGTAAAGCAATGATTTAATTATTACTCTAAAATTTTTTTAATCAATAGATTTTCCTTCAGTGTCCTTGTCTAACAGCACTGAACAACTCATTGGTGTAGTCACTGTTTTAGCTTTGCCAATTTTATATTTCTTAAGAATGTCCTTAATATACTTCGATTGGCTATAAAATGTTTATTCCTAATTTTGTTTTATGATAAAACCAAGAAAGTAACTTAAGTCTCCCATCAAAATCATTTCAAATTTTCTACTCATTATTTTTGAAAAATCAACACAGAGATTTTTTTTTGTAGATCTAAACAAGATATCATCAACTTATATTTGAAAAATGAGTGTGTCATATCCTATCCTTTCAAAAAGAGAGTGGTGTCCAAACTTCATTTAATAAATGATCTCTTTAATAGAAAAGTGGTTATCCTCTCAAAAGCAAGCCCTAGGTGCATTTTTTAGTCCATACAATGCCTATTTCAATTTAAACATGTAATTTAGGAATTTTGAATTTTTAAAATTTGGAGGTTCGTCAACATAAACATCCTCTTATATCACCCCAATAATAAAGATACTCTTAACATCCATTTGATATAATTTAAAACATTTAAAATATGCAAAGGTTAACAAAACCCTTTATCGCTTCAAGTTTGGCTACAGGGGAAATGATTCTTCAAAATTAAACCCTTCTATTTGATTATACCCCTAGGCCACCAATCTTGCCTTGTTTCTAATCATAACACCTAAATCATTAATTTTATTTTTGAATACTAACTTAGTTCCAACAACAATTTAACCTTTTAGCCACTCAATATATTCCCAAAAATCATTTTTAATAAATTAATTCAATTCTTCTTACGTGGATAAAATCCAAAATTCATTAGAAAGTGCTAAATTTATATTAGTGGGTTCATTCATCGATATATAGGAAGAATGTTCACTTCTTTATTAATACCATGCCTAGTCCTATCACCCTCACTAGATTCACCTAAAATAAATTATTTAGGATAATTATTAGAAAATTTCTATTCTCTGGGCAAAATGTTTTTTGATCCATCCATCTCTTCCAATTTTATCTTTTCAATTCCTTGGGAAATATTTTCAATATGTTCTTCTTCCAACCTTGACTATTATGAAATGCCAAATTCATCAAAAATAATATGTGTGGTCTCTTCAACTACCAAAGTTCTCTTATTAAAAATCTTATAGGATTTGCCAACACTAGAATTTCCTAGAAGAATTCCTTCATTAAATTTATGATCAGAAAGATGTTTTTCCATTATTATGCATGAACACCTTATATTAAAAAACAAGCAAATGTGAAAGATTATGTATTCTCCCTTTAAGAAGTTCATAAGGTGTCCTGTTAAATTTGGATCTAATGTTCACTCTATTCAGAACATAACAAGCCATTCTAATTACTTCAACCCAAATTTTTTTTTGGACTTGTGTATTATGCCAACATGGCTCTAGCTGCTTCTATCAGTGTTCTATTCTTTCTTTTGACTACCCCATTCTATTGAGGGGTCCTAGGTGCTGAAAATTATTGATCAATTCCTTATTCTCTAAAAAAATCTTCAATTTTTTCATTTTCAAACTCTTCTATATGATCACTTTGAATTGATAAAATTTCACATGCTAATTTCATCTAAATCAAAGTAGAAAAGTTTCTAAATTCCTCATATTATTCACTCTAATGAAATAATAATTTGACCCAAGTAAATCTTAGAAAATCATGAATTATTACAAGCCCAAAAATCTTACCTCCTATACTTACTATGCTAATCGGTCCAAAAAGATCCATTTGTAGGACTTCTAATGGTTTGCTAGTTCTAATATCCTTAATTTAATTAAAAGAGGACTTCACCTATTTTCCTACTTGATATGCATCACATACGTGATGCATAGTGAATTCTAGTTTGGGCAACTTTTTAACCAAATATTTCTTAATAATATTTCTAATATTTTTCATGTTTGCTTGACAAAGTCTTATGTGTCGTAACCATTATTCATCAGTAATTATTTGATACAAAAAGCATTAGAAGATTTAACAAAATTCAAAACAAGAATGTACACATTATTTATTGAAATTGCTCTGATACCAATAGAAATTGCTCTGATACCAATTGAAATTGCTAGATGCGCAAAGAGGGGGGGAATTGGATGATTAAAAACTTCTTTAATGAAAAGAAATATCTTTTTATGACTTTATGCGGAAGCAAATTTTATTCATAATAAAAATATATGTAATCAATTTCATCAACGCAATTAATCAAAATAAAAATAAATGCAGAAATAAAGTGCAGAAAAAATAAAGGAAAGAACACACCAATTTATAGTGGTTCAGTCAAACCATGACCTACGTCTACTCCCCGGAGGCACCCTCCGAGTATTACACTAAACCTTTAGTGATTCTCCTTTATCCCCCACAGCTAGGCGGAGAAGCCCTTACACAATCACTTCCACCTTCCCCGGAGCGGTGGAGGAGCCGGGTCCTTTGACACCAATGAGATCTTCTTCTTCCCAAAACTACCTTCAAGATGAACCTTGAATCTGATGGTACTGAGGTGCAAGCTCGCCGGAGCAACCGTGTGATCTCCTTCACCCTCCCTTGAAATCCCCTGCAAGGATCTTCTCCCTCTCTCAAATTCACCCTTTCCTCTCTCCCTTTCAAGTCCTCTCTTCAAGTTTTCTCCAAAAGAATGAAGACACAATGGCTGCCAAAGACTCTTACAAAGTCATATGAGAGTGCTTAAATAGAGGGCTCAAAAAACCCTAAAAATACTCAATTAAGCCGTCAAATATCGTACCGTACGATCGTAAGATCGTCCAGTACGATGTGCAGAAATTGACCTGTTAGTAATGTACGATCCAGTTCATACAGTATGATCCAGTTCGTACAGTATGATCCAAATGACAAACTTCAGCCGTTTTGATTACATAATCTCAAGATTAACTTAGGCAATATTTCAAACATCGTATCGTACGATTATGATCGTACAGTACGATTATACAACTGTTCAAATTCAAATTTTTGCCTAATTTAATGGACCGCGGTCTTTCTAATTATAACAGATCGTATAATACGATGTGGTGATCGTACAGTATGAGTAGTTATATTCAAAATTAATTTTTTCAAGAAAAATAAATATTTTAATTTATTTCTGTTACACAAGATCGTACAGTACGAAATAAATTCGTACAGTACGATGAACAGAAAAGTTAAAATATTCATAATCATTTTTTTGCTCTCTCTGTGTGTGTGCATGATCAACAAACTATCATACATAGTTATAAGACTTGACTCAATAAATAAAAATTACAGACTCATTTAATACGACCAATTCTACGCAATCTTAAACATTGAATCTTCAAAGAACGGTGCATGATGTACCTGAAATATTAGTTAACATAGAAAGAAATATGCACTGCAAATACCGGGAGAAATAAAAGATTAATAATTATTATTTGTTATCATCAAAATCATAAACTTGGAAGCCTGAGTTGCAACAATCTCCCCCTTTTTGATGATGTCAAATAATATAGGTTGACTTTGCAAATTAAAAAAATTTCTCCTAAACTCCCCCTCACTAAAAGAATTACATTACAAATTCAGGGTAAGCTTCCTTTTTTTTAATTTTTTTTTAAAAAAAAGATAAATAAATAACAGCAAAAATTAAAACAAAATGCAATAAACTACAATACTTTCTCCCCCTTTGACATTATCAAAAAGAGAGATAAAATAAAATAAAAAATAACAACATAATAACGAAACAAAAACATTCAATAATATAAAACTAGTTAAACATACAAAAATAAAAAAAAAACATACAGAACACATAAACAAAAACACACAAACAAACCTTAACATACTTATACCTCATCATCTTGCTCCTGTTCTGATGATTTAGAAACTAGGTCTGCACAGGAGACTTTTTGCTTTTTATCTTTTCCCCAAATTAAAAACGGTTTGTTTTTACTCTTTTCCTTTGCAGGAAGAGTTTTTAAGTTGGGGCATTCACACTTCAAATGTCCGGGTTTCGTACACCCAAAGCAAATTATGTCAGAATAAAACTTAACATTTTTACAATATTTACCTTTACTCCACTTTTGTTGATGTTCTTGCTTGTGGTTCAATAGAATTTCAAATTTATTTGTTATCAATGATATCTCCTTGCTTTCATCGTCTACTAAGCCATATTCATCTGTGTGTTTGGCTTTTAGCACAATAGTCTTCTCAATGTTACAATTTCCAAAATATGCCATGATCGATTTTTTCAATGTTTTCTAAAACAGTATTTTTGAAACCCGCTCTGATACCGATTGAAATTGCTCTGATACCAATTGAAATTGCTAGATGCACAAAGAGGGGGGGAATTGGATGTTTAAAAACTTCTTTAATGAAAAGAAATATCTTTTTATTACTTTATGCGGAAGCAAATTTCATTCATAAGAAAAAGATATGTAATCAATTTCATCCACGCAATTAATCACAATAAAAATAAATGAGGAAATAAAGTGCAGAAAAAATAAAGGAAAGAACACACCAATTTATAGTGGTTCGGTCAAACCGTGACCTACGTCCACTCCCCGGAGGCACCCTCTGATTATTACACTAAACCTTTAGTGATTCTCCTTTAGCCCCCACAGCTAGGCGGAGAAGCCCTTACACAATCACTTCCACCTTCCCCGGTGCGGCAGAGGAGCCGAGTCTTTTGACATCAATGAGATCTTCTTCTTCCCAAAACTTCCTTCAAGATGAACTTTGAATCCGATGGTACTGAGGTGAAAGCTCGCCAGAGCAACCGTGTGATCTCCTTCACACTCCCTTGAAACCCCCTTCAAGGATCTTCTCCCTCTCTCAAACTTCACCCTTTCCTCTCTCCCTTTCAAGTCCTCTCTTCAAGTTTTCTCCAAAAGAATGATGACACAATGGCTGCCAAAGACTCTTAAAAAGTCATATGAGAGTGCTTAAATAGAGGGCTCAAAAAACCCTAAAAATACTCAATTCAGCTGTCAAATATCATACCGTACGATCGAAAGATTGTTCAGTACGATGTGCAGAAATTGACCTGTTAGTACTGTATGATCCAGTTAGTACAGTACGATCCAGTTCGTACAGTACGATCCAAATGACAAACTTCAGCCGTTTTGATTACATAATCTCAGGATTAACTTAGGCAATATTTCAAACATCGTATCGTACGATTATGATCGTACTGTACGATTATACAACTGTTCAAATTCAAATTTTTGCCTAATTTAATAGATGGCGGTCTTTCTAATTATAACAGATCGTATAGTATGATGTGGTGATCGTACAGTACGAGTAGTTATATTCAAAATTAATTTTTTCAGGAAAAATAAATATTTTATTTTATTTCTGTTACACAAGATCGTACAGTATGAAATAAATTCGTACAGTACGATGAACAGAAAAGTTAAAATATTCATAATCATTTTTTTGCTCTCTCTGTGTGTGTGCATAATCAACAAACTATCATACATCATTATAAGAATTGACTCAATAAATAAAAATTATAGACTCATTTAATACGACCAATTCTACGCAATCTTGAACCTTGAATCTTCAAAGAACGGTGCATGATGTACCTGAAATATTAGTTAACATAGAAAGAAATATGCACTGCAATTACCAGGAGAAATAAAAGATTAATAATTATTATTTGTTATCATCAAAATCATAAACTCGGAAGCCCGAGTTGCAACAATCTCCGCCTTTTTGATGATGTCAAATAATATAGGTTGACTTTGCAAATTAAAAATATTTCTCCTAAACTCCCCCTCAGTAAAAGAATTACATTATAAATTCAGGGAAAGATTCCTTTTTTTAATTTTTTTTTTATAAAACGATAAAGAAATAACAACAAAAATTAAAACAAAATGCAATAAACTAAAATACTTTCTCCCCCTTTGACATTATCAAAAAGAAAAGATAAAATAAAGAATAAAATAACAACATAATAACGAAACAAAAACATACAATTATATAAAACAAGTTAAACATACAAAAATAAAAAAAAAACATACAAAACACATAAACAAAAACACACAAACAAACCTTAACATACTTATACCTCATCATCTTGCTCCTGTTCTGATGATTCAGAAACTAGGTCTGCACAGGAGACTTTTTGCTTTTTATCTTTTCCCCAAATTACAAACGGTTTGTTTTTACTCTTTTCCTTTGCAGGAAGAGTTTTTAAGTTGGGGCATTCACGCTTCAAATGTCTGGGTTTCGTACACCCAAAGCAAATTATGTCAGAACAAAACTTAACATTTTTACAATATTTACCTTTACTCCGCTTTTGTTGATGTTCATGCTTGTGGTTCAATAGAATTTCAAATTTATTTGTTATCAATGATATCTCCTTGCTTTCATCGTCTACTAAACAATATTCATCTGTGTGTTTGGCTTTTAGCATAATAGTCTTCTCAATGTTACGATTTCCAAAATATATCATGATCGATTTCTTCAAGGATTTCTAAAACACTATTTTTGAAACCCGCTCTGATACCAATTGAAATTGCTCTGATACCAATTGAAATTGCTATATGCGCAAAGAGGGGGGGAATTGGATGATTAAAAACTTCTTTAATGAAAAGAAATATCTTTTTATGACTTTATGCGAAAGCAAATTTCATTCATAATAAAAAGATATGTAATCAATTTCATTTACGCAATTAATCACAATAAGAATAAATGCGGAAATAAAGTGCAAAAAAAATAAATGAAAGAACACACCAATTTATAGTGGTTCGGTCAAACCATGACCTACGTCCACTCCCCGGAGGCACCCTCCGAGTATTACACAAAATCTTTAGTGATTCTCCTTTAGCCCCCACAGCTAGGCGGAGAAGCCCTTACACAATCACTTCCACCTTCCCCGGTGCGGCGGAGGACCGGGGTCCTTTGACACCAATGAGATCTTCTTCTTCCTAAAACTTCCTTCAAGACGAACCTTGAATCCGATGGTACTGAGGTGCAAGCTCGCCGGAGCAACCGTGTGATCTCCTTCACACTCCCTTGAAACCCTCTCCAAGGATCTTCTCCCTCTCTCAAACTTCACCCTTTCCTCTCTCCCTTTCAAGTCCTCTCTTCAAGTTTTCTCCAAAAGAATGAAGACACAATGGCTGCCAAAGACTCTGAAAAAGTCTTATGAGAGTGCTTAAATAGAGGGCTCAAAAACCCTAAAAATACTCAATTCAGCCGTCAAATATCGTACCGTACGATGTCAAGATCGTCCGGTACGATGCGCAGAAATTTACCTGTTTGTACTGTACGATCCAGTTTGTACAGTACGATCCAGCTCGTACAATATGATCCAAATGACAAACTTCAGCCGTTTTGATTACATAATCTTAGGATTAACTTAGGCAATATTTCAAACATTGTATCGTACGATTATGATCGTACAGTACGATTATACAACTGTTTAAATTCAAAATTTTTGCCTAATTTAAAGGACGGCGGTCTTTCTAATTATAACAGATCGTATAGTACGATGTGGTGATCATACAGTACGAGTAGTTATATTCAAAATTAATTTTCTCAGGAAAAATAAATATTTTAATTTATTTCTGTTACACAAGATTGTACAGTACGAAATAAATTAATACAGTACGATGAACAGAAAAGTTAAAATATTCATAATCATTTTTTTGCTCTCTTTGTGTGTGTGCATGATCATCATTATAAGAGTTGACTCGATAAATTAAAATTACAGATTAATTTAATACGACCAATTCTACGTAATCTTAAACCTTGAATCTTAAAATAACGGTGCATGATGTACCTGAAAAATTAGTTAACATAGAAAGAAATATGCACTGCAAATACCAGGAGAAATAAAAGATTAATAATTATTATTTGTTATCATCAAAATCATAAACTCGGAAGCCCGAGTTGCAACAATCTCCCCCTTTTTGATGATGTCAAATAATATAGGTTGACTTTGCAAATTAAAAATATTTCTCCTAAACTCCCCCTCAGTAAAAGAATTACATTATAAATTAAGAGAAAGCTTCCTTTTTTTAAATTTTTTTTTTAAAAAAAGATAAATAAATAACAGCAAAAATTAAAACAAAATGCAATAAACTACAATACTTTCTCCCCCTTTGACATTATCAAAAAGAAGAGATAAAATAAAATATAAAATAACAACATAATAACGAAACAAAAACATACAATTATATAAAACAAGTTAAACATACAAATATAAAAAAAAAACATACAAAACACATAAACAAAAATACACAAACAAACCTTAACATACTTATACCTCATCATCTTGCTCCTGTTCTGATGATTAAGAAACTAGGTCTACACAGGAGACTTTTTGCTTTTTATCTTTTCTCCAAATTACAAACGGTTTGTTTTTACTCTTTTCCTTTGCAGGAAGAGTTTTTAAGTTGGTGCATTCAAGCTTCAAATGTCCGGGTTTCGTACACCCAAAGCAAATTATGTCAGAACAAAACTTAACATTTTTACAATATTTACCTTTACTCCGCTTTTGTTGATGTTCATGCTTGTGGTTCAATAGAATTTCAAATTTATTTGTTATCAATTATATCTCCTTGATTTCATCGTCTACTAAGTCATATTCATCTGTGTGTTTGACTTTTAGCACAATAGTCTTCTGAATGTTATGATTTCCAAAATATGTCATGATCGATTTTTTCAAGGTTTTCTAAAACACTATTTTTGAAACCCGCTCTGATACCAATTGAAATTGCTCTGATACCAATTGAAATTGCTAGATGCGCAAAGAGGGGGGGAATTGAATGATTAAAAACTTCTTTAATGAAAAGAAATATCTTTTTATGACTTTATGCGGAAGCAAATTTCATTCATAAGAAAAAGATATGTAATCAATTTCATCCACGCAATTAATCACAATAAAAATAAATGCGGAAATAAAGTGCAGAAAAAATAAAGGAAAGACCACACCAATTTTCAGTGGTTCGGTCAAACCATGACCTACGTCCACTCCCCGGAGGCACCCTCCGAGTATTACACTAAACCTTTAGTGATTCTCCTTTAGCCCCCACAGCTAGGCGGAGAAGCCCTTACACAATCACTTCCACCTTTCCCGGTGTGGCGGAGGAGCCGGGTCCTTTGACACCAATGAGATCTTCTTCTTCCCAAAACTTCCTTCAAGACAAAACTTGAATCCGATGGTACTGAGGTGAAAGCTCGCTGGAGCAACCGTGTGATCTCTTTCACTCTCCCTTGAAACCCCCTCCAAGGATCTTCTCCCTCTCTCAAACTTCACCCTTTCCTCTCTCCCTTTCAAGTCCTCTCTTCAATTTTTCTCCAAAAGAATGAAGACACAATGGCTGCCAAAGACTCTTAAAAAGTCTTATGAGAGTGCTTAAATAGAGGGCTAAAAAAACCCTAAAAATACTCAATTCAGCCGTCAAATATCGTACCGTACGATCGCAAGATCGTCCAGTACGATGTGCAGAAATTAACCTGTTAGTACAGTACGATCCAGTTAGTACAGTACAATCCAGTTCGTACAGTACAATCCAAATGATAAACTTCAGCCATTTTGATTACATAATCTCAGGATTAACATAGGCAATATTTCAAACATCGTATCGTACGATTATGATCGTACAGTATGATTATAAAACTGTTCAAATTCAAATTTTTGCCTAATTTAAAGGACGGCGGTCTTTCTAATTATAATAGATTATATAGTACGATGTGGTGATCTTACAGTACGAGTAGTTATATTCAAAATTTATTTTTTCTGGAAAAATAAATATTTTAATTTATTTCTTTTACACCAGATCGTACAGTACGAAATAAATTCGTACAGTACGATGAACAGAAAAGTTAAAATATTCATAATCATTTTTTTGCTCTCTCTGTGTGTGTGCATGATCAACAAACTATCATACATCATTATAAGACTTGACTCAATAAATGAAAATTACAGACTCATTTAATACGACCAATTCTACGCAATCTTGAACCTTGAATCTTCAAAGAACGGTGCATGATGTACCTGAAATATTAGTTAACATAGAAAGAAATATGCACTGCAATTACCAGAAGAAATAAAAGATTAATAATTATTATTTTTTATCATCAAAATCATAAACTCGGAAGCCCGAGTTGCAACAATCTCCCCCTTTTTGATGATGTCAAATAATATAGGTTAACTTTGCAAATTAAAAAAATTTCTTCTAAACTCCCCCTCAGTAAAAGAATTACATTAAAAATTCAGGGAAAGCTTCCTTTTTTTAAATTTTTTTTTTAAAAAAAAGATAAATAAATAACAACAAAAATTAAAACAAAATGCAATAAACTACAATACGTTCTCCCCCTTTGATATTATCAAAAAGAAGCGATAAAATAAAATATAAAATAACAAGATAATAACGAAACAAAAACTTACAATAATATAAAACAAGTTAAACATACAAAAATAAAAAAAAACATACAAAACACATAAACAAAAACAAACAAACAAACCTTAACATACTTATACCTCATCATCTTGCTCCCGTTCTGATGATTTAGAAACTAGGTCTGCACAGGAGACTTTTTGCTTTTTATCTTTTCCCCAAATTACAAACGGTTTGTTTTTACTCTTTTCCTTTACAGGAAGAATTTTTAAGTTGGGGCATTCACGCTTCAAATGTCTGGGTTTCGTACACCCAAAGCAAATTATGTCAGAACAAAACTTAACATTTTTACAATATTTACCTTTACTCCGCTTTTGTTGATGTTCATGCTTGTGGTTCAATAGAATTTCAAATTTATTTGTTATCAATGATATCTCCTTGCTTTCATCATCTACTAAGCCATATTCATCTGTGTGTTTGGCTTTTAACACAATAGTCTTCTCAATGTTACGATTTCCAAAATATTCCATGATCGATTTCTTCAAGGTTTTCTTAAACACTATTTTTGAAACCCGCTCTGATACCAATTGAAATTGCTCTGATACCAATTGAAATTGCTAGATGCGCAAAGAGGGGGAGAATTGGATGATTAAAAACTTCTTTAATGAAAAGAAATATCTTTTTATGACTTTATGCGGAAGCAAATTTCATTCATAAGAAAAAGATATGTAATCAATTTCATCCACGCAATTAATCACAATAAGAATAAATGCGAAAATAAAGTGCAGAAAAAATAAAGGAAATAACACACCAATTTATAGTGGTTCGGTCAAACCATGACCTACGTCCACTCCCCGGAGGCACCCTCCGAGTATTACACTAAACCTTTAGTGATTCTCCTTTAGCCCCCACAGCTAGGCGGAGAAGCCCTTACACAATCACTTCAACCTTCCCCGGTGCGGCGAATGAGCCGGGTCCTTTGACACCAATGATCTTTTTCTTCCCAAAACTTCCTTCAAGACGAACCTTGAATCCGATGGTACTGAGGTGCAAGCTCGTCGGAGCAACCGTGTGATCTCCTTCACACTCCCTTGAAACCCCCTCCAAGGATCTTCTCCCTCTCTAAAACTTCACCCTTTCCTCTCTCCCTTTCAAGTCCTCTCTTCAAGTTTTCTCCAAAAGAATGAAGACACAATGGCTGCCAAAGACTCTTAAAAAGTCTTATGAGAGTGCTTAAATAGAGGGCTCAAAAAACCCTAAAAATACTCAATTCAGCCGTCAAATATCGTACCGTACGATCGAAAGATCGTCCAGTACGATGTGCAGAAATTGACCTATTAGTACTGTTTGATCCAGTTAGTACAGTACGATCCAGTTCGTACAGTACGATCCAAATGACAAACTTCAGCCGTTTTGATTACATAATCTCAGGATTAACTTAGGAAATATTTCAAACATCGTATCGTATGATTATGATCGTACAGTACGATTATACAACTGTTCAAATTCAAATTTTTGCCTAATTTAATGGACGGTGGTCTTTCTAATTATAACATATCGTATAGTACGATGTGGTGATCGTACAGTACGAGTAGTTATATTTAAAATTAATTTTTTCAGGAAAAACAAATATTTTAATTTATTTCTGTTACACAAGATTGTGCAGTACGAACTAAATTCGTACAATACGATGAACAGAAAAGTTAAAATATTCATAATCATTTTTTTGCTCTCTCTGTGTGTGTGCATGATCAACAAACTATTTTACATCATTATAAGACTTGACTCGATAAATGATGATTACAGACTCAATTAATACGACCAATTCTACGCAATCTTGAACCTTGAATCTTCAAAGAACGGTACATGATGTACCTGAAATATTAGTTAACATTGAAAGAAATATGCACTGCAATTACCAGGAGAAATAAAAGATTAATAATTCATATTTGTTATCATCAAAATCATAAACTCAGAAGCCCGAGTTGCAACAATCTCCCCCTTTTTGATGATGTCAAATAATATAGGTTGACTTTGCAAATTAAAAATATTTCTCCTAAACTCCCCCTCAGTAAAAGAATTACATTATAAATTCAGGGAAAGCTTCCTTTTTTTAAATTTTTTTTTTTAAAAAAAAAGATAAATAAATAACAGCAAAAATTAAAACAAAATGAAATAAACTACAATACTTTCTCCCCCTTTGACATTATCAAAAAGAAGAGATAAAATAAAATATAAAATAACAACATAATAACGAAACAAAAACATACAATTATATAAAACAAGTTAAACATACAAAAATAAAAAAAAACATACAAAACACATAAACAAAAACACACAAACAAACCTTAACATACTTATACCTCATCATCTTGCTCCTGTTCTGATGATTCAGAAACTAGGTCTGCACAGGAGACTTTTTGCTTTTAATCTTTTCCCCAAATTACAAACGGTTTGTTTTTACTCTTTTCCTTTGCAGGAAGAGTTTTTAAGTTGGGGCATTCACGCTTCAAATGTCTGGGTTTCGTACACCCAAAGCAAATTATGTCAGAACAAAACTTAACATTTTTACAATATTTACCTTTACTCCGCTTTTGTTGATGTTCATGCTTGTGGTTCAATAGAATTTCAAATTTATTTGTTATCAATGATATCTCCTTGCTTTCATCGTCTACAAAACCATATTCATCTGTGTGTTTGGCTTTTAGCATAATAGTCTTCTCAATGTTACGATTTCCAAAATATGCCATGATCGATTTTTTCAAGGATTTCTAAAACACTATTTTTGAAACCCGCTCTGATACCAATTGAAATTGCTCTGATACCAATTGAAATTGCTATATGCGCAAAGAGGGGGGGGAATTGGATGATTAAAAACTTCTTTAATGAAAAGAAATATCTTTTTATGACTTTATGCGAAAGCAAATTTCATTCATAATAAAAAGATATGTAATCAATTTCATCCACGCAATTAATCACAACAAGAATAAATGCGAAAATAAAGTGCAAAAAAAATAAATGAAAGAACACACCAATTTATAGTGGTTCGGTCAAACCATGACCTACGTCCACTCCCCGGAGGTACCCTCCGAGTATTACACTAAACCTTTAGTGATTCTCCTTTAGCCCCCACAGCTAGGCGGAGAAGCCCTTACACAATCACTTCCACCTTCCCCGGTGCGGCGGAGGAGCGGGGTCCTTTGACACCAATGAGATCTTCTTCTTCCAAAAACTTCCTTCAAGACGAACCTTGAATCCGATGGTACTGAGGTGCAAGCTCTCCGGAGCAACTGTGTGATCTCCTTCACACTTTCTTGAAACCCCTTCCAAGGATCTTCTCCCTCTCTCAAACTTCACCCTTTCCTCTCTCCCTTTCAAGTCCTCTCTTCAAGTTTTCTCCAAAAGAATGAAGACACAATGGCTGCCAAAGACTCTTAAAAAGTCTTATGAGAGTGCTTAAATAGAGGGCTCAAAAAACCCTAAAAATACTCAATTCAGCCATCAAATATCGTACCGTACGATCGCAAGATCGTCCAGTACGATGTGCAGAAATTGACCTGTTAGTACTGTACGATCCAGTTCGTACAGTACGATCCAAATGATAAACTTCAGCCGTTTTGATTACATAATCTCAGGATTAACTTAGGCAATATTTCAAACATCGTATCGTACGATTATGATCGTACAGTACGATTATGCAACTGTTAAAATTCAAATTTTTGCCTAATTTAAAGGACGGTGGTCTTTCTAATTATAACAGATCGTATAGTACGATGTGGTGATCGTACAGTACGAGTAGTTATATTCAAAATTAATTTTTTCAGGAAAAATAAATATTTTAATTTATTTGTTTTACACCAGATCGTACAGTACGAAATAAATTCGTACAGTACGATGAACAGAAAAGTTAAAATATTCATAATCATTTTTTTGCTCTCTCTCTCTGTGTGTGCATGATCAACAAACTATCATACATCATTATAAGACTTGACTCAATAAATGAAAATTACAAACTCATTTAATACGACCAAGTCTACGCAATCTTGAACCTTGAATCTTCAAAGAACGGTGCATGATGTACCTGAAATTTTAGTTAACATAGAAAGAAATATGCACTGCAATTACCAGGAGAAATAAAAGAATAATAATTATTATTTGTTATCATCAAAATCATAAACTCGGAAGCCCGAGTTGCAATAATCTCCTCCTTTTTGATGATGTCAAATAATATAGGTTGACTTTGCAAATAAAAAAAGTTTCTCCTAAACTCCCCCTCAATAAAAGAATTACATTAAAAATTCAGGGAAAGCTTCCTTTTTTTAATTTTTTTTTAAAAAAAAGATAAATAAATAACAGTAAAAATTAAAAATAAAATGCAATAAACTACAATACTTTCTCCCCCTTTGACATTATCAAAAAGAAGAGATAAAATAAAATATAAAATAACAACATAATAACGAAACAAAAACATACAATTATATAAAACAAGTTAAACATACAAAAATAAAAAAAAACATACAAAAAACATAAATAAAAACACACAAACAAACCTTAACATACTTATACCTCATCATCTTGCTCCTGTTCTGATGATTCAGAAACTAGTTCTGCACAAGAGACTTTTTGCTTTTTATCTTTTCCCCAAATTACAAATGGTTTGTTTTTACTCTTTTCCTTTGCAGGAAGAGTTTTTAAGTTGGGGCATTCACGCTTCAAATGTCCGGGTTTCGTACACCCAAAGCAAATTATGTCAGAACAAAACTTAACATTTTTATAATATTTACCTTTACTCCACTTTTGTTGATGTTCATGCTTGTGGTTCAATAGAATTTCAAATTTATTTGTTATTAATAATATCTCCTTGCTTTCATCATCTACTAAGCCATATTCATCTGTGTGTTTGGCTTTTAGCATAATAGTCTTCTCTATGTTACGATTTCCAAAATATGTCATGATCGATTTTTTCAAGGTTTTCTAAAACACTATTTTTTAAACCCGCTCTGATACCAATTGAAATTGCTCTGATACCAATTGAAATTGATAGATGCGAAAAGAGGGGGGGAATTGGATGATTAAAAACTTATTTAATGAAAAGAAATATCTTTTTATGACTTTATGCGGAATCAAATTTCATTCATAAGAAAAAGATATGTAATCAATTTCTTCCACGCAATTAATCACAATAATAATAAATGCGGAAATAAACTGCAGAAAAAATAAAGGAAAGAACACACCAATTTATAGTGGTTCGGTTAAACCATGACCTACGTCCACTCCCCGGAGGCACCCTCCGAGTATTACACTAAACCTTTAGTGATTCTCCTTTAGCCCCAAACAACTAGGCGGAGAAGCCCTTACACAATCACTTCCACCTTCGCCGGTGCGGCGGAGGAGCCGGGTCCTTTGACACCAATGAGATCTTATTCTTCCCAAAATTTCCTTCAAGACGAACCTTGAATCCGATGGTACTGAGGTGCAAGCTCGCCGGAGCAACCGTGTGATCTCCTTCACACTCCCTTGAAACCCCCTCCAAGGATCTTCTCCCTCTCTCAAACTTCACCCTTTCCTCTCTCCCTTTCAAGTCCTCTCTTCAAGTTATCTCCAAAAGAATGAAGACACAATGGCTGCCAAAGACTCTTAAAAAGTCTTATGAGAGTGCTTAAAAAGAGGGCTCAAAAAACCCTAAAAATACTCAATTCAGCCGTCAAATATCATACCGTACGATCGCATGATCGTCCAGTACGATGTGCAGAAATTGACCTGTTTGTACTGTACGATCCAGTTAGTACAGTACGATCCAGTTCGTACAGTACAATCCAAATGATAAACTTCAGCCGTTTTGATTACATAAACTCAGGATTAACTTAGGCAATATTTCAAACATCGTATCGTACGATTATGATCGTACAGTATGATTATACAATTGTTCAAATTCAAATTTTTGCCTAATTTAAAGGACGGCGGTCTTTCTAATTATAACAGATCGTATAGTACGATGTGGTGATCGTACAGTACGAGTAGTTATATTCAAAATTAATTTTTTCAGGAAAAATAAATATTTTAATTTTTTTCTTTTACACCAGATCGTACAGTACGAAATAAATTCGTACAGTACGATGAACAGAAAAGTTAAAATATTCATAATCATTTTTTTGCTCTCTCTATGTGTGTGCATGATCAACAAACTATCATACATCATTATAAGATGTGACTCAATAAATTAAAATTACAGACTCATTTAATACGACCAATTCTACGCAATTTTGAACCTTGAATCTTCAAAGAATGGTGCATGATGTACCTGAAATATTAGTTAACATAGAAAGAAATATGCACTGCAATTACCAGGAGAAATAAAAGATTAATAATTATTAGTTGTTATCATCATAATCATAAACTCGGAAGCCCAAGTTGCAACAATCTCCCCCTTTTTGATGATGTCAAATAATATAGGTTGACTTTGCAAATTAAAAAAAATTCTCCTAAACTCCCCCTCAGTAAAAGAATTACATTAAAAATTCAGGGAAAGCTTCCTTTTTTTAATTTTTTTTTAAAAATAAGATAAATAAATAAGAACAAAAATTAAAACAAAATGCAATAAACTACATTACTTTCTCCCCCTTTGACATTATAAAAAAGAAGAGATAAAATAAAATCTAAAATAACAACATAATAATGAAACAAAAACATACAATTATATAAAATAAGTTAAACATACAAAAAAAAAAAAACATACAAAACACATAAACAAAAACACACAAACAAACTTTAACATACTTATACCTCATCATCTTGCTCCTGTTCTGATGATTCAGAAACTAGTTCTGCACAGGAGACTTTTTGCTTTTTATCTTTTCCCCAAATTACAAACGGTTTGTTTTTACTCTTTTCCTTTGCAGGAAGAGTTTTTAAGTTGGGGTATTCACACTTCAAATGTCCGGGTTTCCTACACCCAAAGCAATTGATGTCAGAACAAAACTTAACATTTTTGCAATATTTACCTTTACTCCGCTTTTGTTGATGTTCATGCTTGTGGTTCAATAGAATTTCAAATTTATTTGTTATCAATGATATCTCCTTGCTTTCATCGTCTACTAAGCCATATTCATCTGTGTGTTTGGCTTTTAGCACAATAGTCTTCTCAATGTTACGATTTCCAAAATATGCCATGATCGATTTTTTCAAGGTTTTCTAAAACACTATTTTTGAAACCCGCTCTGATACCAATTGAAATTGCTCTGATACCAATTGAAATTGCTAGATGCGAAAAGAGGGGGGGAATTGGATGATTAAAAAATTCTTTAATGAAAAGAAATATCTTTTAATGACTTTATGCCGAAGCAAATTTCATTCATAATAAAAAGATATGTAATCAATTTCATCCACGCAATTAATCATAATAAAAATAAATGCGGAAATAAAGTGCAGAAAAAATAAAGGAAAGAACACACCAATTTATAGTGGTTCGGTCAAACCATGACCTACGTCCACTCCCCGGAGGCACCCTCCGAGTATTACACTAAACCTTTAGTGATTCTCCTTTAGCCCCCACAGCTAGGCGGAGAAGCCCTTACACAATCACTTCCACCTTCCCCGGTGCGGCGGAGGAGCCGGGTCCTTTGACACCAATGAGATCTTATTCTTCCCAAAATTTCCTTCAAGACGAACCTTGAATCCGATGGTACTGAGGTGCAAGCTCGCCGGAGCAACCGTGTGATCTCCTTCACACTCCCTTGAAACCCCCTCCAAGGATCTTCTCCCTCTCTCAAACTTCACCCTTTCCTCTCTCCCTTTCAAGTCCTCTCTTCAAGTTTTCTCTAAAAGAATGAAGACACAATTGGTGCCAAAGACTCTTAAAAAGTCTTATGAGAGTGCTTAAATAGAGGGCTCAAAAAACCCTAAAAATACTCAATTCAGCCGTCAAATATCATACCGTACGATCGCATGATCGTCCAGTACGATGTGCAGAAATTGACCTGTTAGTACTGTACGATCCAGTTAGTACAGTACGATCCAGTTCGTACAGTACGATCCAAATGATAAACTTCAGCCGTTTTGATTACATAATCTCAGGATTAACTTAGGCAATATTTCAAACATCGTATCGTACGATTATGATCGTACAGTACGATTATTCAACTATTCAAATTCAAAATTTTGCCTAATTTAAAGGACGGCGATCTTTCTAATTATAACAGATCGTATAGTACGATGTGGTGATCGTACAATACGAGTAGTTATATTCAAAATTAATTTTTTCAGGAAAAATAAATATTTTAATTTATTTTTTTACACCTGATCGTACAATACGAAATAAATTTGTACAGTACGATGAACAGAAAAGTTAAAATATTCATAATCATTTTTTTGCTCTCTCTGTGTGTGCATGATCAACAAACTATCATACATCATTATAAGACTTGACTCAATAAATGAAAATTACAGACTCATTTAATACGTCCAATTCTACGCAATATTGAACTTTGAATCTTCAAAGAACGGTGCATGATGTACCTGAAATATTAGTTAACATAGAAAGAAATATGCACTGCAATTACCAGGAGAAATAAAAGATTAATAATTATTATTTGTTATCATCAAAATCATAAACTCGAGAAGCCCGAGTTGCAACAATCTCCCCCTTTTTGATGATGTCAAATAATATAGGTTGACTTTGCAAATTAAAAAAATTTCTCCTAAACTCGCCCTCAGT
This sequence comes from Dendrobium huoshanense, assembly GCA_016618105.1. Lineage (NCBI taxonomy): Eukaryota > Viridiplantae > Streptophyta > Magnoliopsida > Asparagales > Orchidaceae > Dendrobium > Dendrobium huoshanense. The sequence continues at coordinate 57,628,157 of CM028343.1, forward strand.
AAAACAATTACATTAAAAATTCAGGGAAAGCTTCCTTTTTTTAATTTTTTTTTTTTAAAAAAAGATAAATAAAAAACAACAAAAATTAAAACAAAATGCAATAAACTACAATACTTTCTCCCCCTTTGACATTATCAAAAAGAAGAGATAAAATAAAATATAAAATAACAACATAATAACGAAACAAAAACTTACAATTATATAAAACAAGTTAAACATACAAAACACTTAAACAAAAACACACAAACAAACCTTAACATACTTATACCTCATCATCTTGCTCATTTTCTGATGATTCAGAAACTAGGTCTGCACAGGAGACTTTTTGCTTTTTATATTTTCCCCAAATTACAAACGGTTTGTTTTTACTCTTTTCCTTTGCTGGAAGAGTTTTTAAGTTTGGGCAATCAAGCTTCAAATGTCTGGGTTTCCTACACCCAAAGCAAATTATGTCAGAACAAAACTTAACATTTTTACAATATTTACCTTTTCTCCGCTTTTGTTGATGTTCATACTTGTGGTTCAATATAATTTCAAATTTATTTCTTATCAACGATATCTCCTTGCTTTCATCGTCTACTAAGCCATATTCATCTGTGTGTTTGGCTTTTAGCACAATAGTCTTCTCAATGTTACGATTTCCAAAATATGCCATGATCTATTTTTTCAAGGTTTTCTAAAATACTATTTTTGAAACCACGCTCTGATACCAATTGAAATTGCTCTTATACCATTTGAAATTGCTCTGATACCAATTGAAATTGCTAGATGCGCAAAGAGGGGGGGAATTGGATGATTAAAAACTTCTTTAATGAAAAGAAATATCTTTTTATTACTTTATGCGGAAGAAATTTCATTCATAATAAAAAGATATGTAATCAATTTCGTCCACGCAATTAATCATAATAAAAAAAATGCGGAAATAAAGTGCAGAAAAAATAAAGGAAAGAACACACCAATTTATAGTGGTTCGGTCAAACCAAGACCTACGACCACTCCCCAGAGGCACCCTCCGAGTATTACACTAAACCTTTAGTGATTCTCCTTTAGCCCCCACAGCTAGGCGGAGAAGCCCTTACACAATCACTTCCACCTTCCCCGGTGCGGCGGAGGAGCCGGGTCCTTTGACACCAATGAGATGTTCTTCTTCCCAAAATTTCCTTCAAGACGAACCTTGAATCCGATGGTATTGAGGTGCAAGCTCGCCGGAGCAACCGAGTGATCTCCTTCACACTCCCTTGAAACCCCTCCAAGGATCTTGTCCCTCTCTCAAACTTCACCCTTTCCTCTCTCCCTTTCAAGTCCTCTCTTCAAGTTTTCTCCAAAAGAATGAAGACACAATGGCTGCCAAAGACTCTTACAAAGTCTTATGAGAGTGCTTAAATAGAGGGCTCAAAAAACCCTAAAAATACTCAATTCAGCCGTCAAATATCGTACCGTACGATCGCAAGATCGTCCAGTACGATGTGCAGAAATTGACCAGTTAGTACTGTACGATCCAGTTAGTACAGTACAATCCAGTTCGTACAGTACGATCCAAATGATAAACTTCAGCCGTTTTGATTACATAATCTCAGGATTAACTTAGGCAATATTTCAAACATCGTATCGTACGATTATGATCGTACAGTATGATTATACAACTGTTCAAATTCAAAATTTTTTCCTAATTTAAAGGACGGTGGTCTTTCTAATTATAACAGATCGTATAGTACGATGTGGTGATCATACAGTACGAGTAGTTATATTCAAAATTAATTTTTTCAGGAAAAATAAATATTTTAATTTATTTTTGTTACACCAGATCGTACAGTACGAAATAAATTTGTACAGTACGATGAACAGAAAAGTTAAAATATTCATAATCATTTTTTTGCTCTCTCTCTGTGTGTGCATGATCAACAAACTATCATACATCATTATAAGACTTGACTCAATAAATGAAAATTACAGACTCATTTAATACGACCAATTCTACGCAATCTTGAACCTTGAATTTTCAAAGAACGGTGCATGATGTACCTGAAATATTAGTTAACATAGAAAGAAAAATGCACTGCAAATACCAGGAGAAATAAAAGATTAATAATTATTATTTGTTATCATCAAAATCATATACTCGGAAGCCCGAGTTGCAACAATCTCCCCCTTTTTGATGATGTCAAATAATATAGGTTGACTTTGCAAATTAAAAAAATTTCTCCTAAACTCCCCCTCAGTAAAAGAATTACATTAAAAATTCAGGGAAAGCTTCCTTTTTTTTAAATTTTTTTTTTTAAAAAAAGATAAATAAATAACAACAAAAATTAAAACAAAATGCAATTGACTACAATACTTTCTCCCCCTTTGACATTATCAAAAAGAAGAGATAAAATAAAATATAAAATAACAACATAATAACGAAACAAAAACCTACAATTATATAAAACAAGTTAAACATACAAAAAAAAAAAACATACAAAACACATAAACAAAAACACACAAACAAACCTTAACATACTTATACCTCATCATCTTGCTCATGTTCTGATGATTCAAAAACTAGGTCTGCACAGGAGACTTTTTGCTTTTTATCTTTTCCCCAAATTACAAACGGTTTGTTTTTACTCTTTTCCTTTGCAGGAAGAGTTTTTAAGTTGGGCATTCACGCTTCAAATGTCCGGTTTCCTACACCCAAAGCAAATTATGTCAGAACAAAACTTAACATTTTTATAATATTTACCTTTACTCCGCTTTTGTTGATGTTCATGCTTGTGGTTCAATAGAATTTCAAATTTATTTGTTATCAATGATATCTCCTTGCTTTCATCGTCTACTAAGCCATATTCATCTGTGTGTTTGGCTTTTAGCACAATAGTCTTCTCAATGTTACGATTTCCAAAATATGCCATGATCGATTTTTTCAAGGTTTTCTAAAACACTATTTTTGAAACCCGCTCTGATACCAATTGAAATTGCTCTGATACCAATTGAAATTGCTCTGATACCAATTGAAATTGCTAGATGCGCAAAGAGGGGGGGGGGAATTGGATGATTAAAAACTTCTTTAATGAAAAGATATATCTTTTTATTACTTTATGCGGAAGCAAATTTCATTCATAATAAAAAGATATGTAATCAATTTCATCCACGCAATTAATCATAATAAAAATAAATGCGGAAATAAAGTGCAAAAAAAATAAAGGAAAGAATACACCAATTTATAGTGGTTCGGTCAAACCATGACCTACGTCCACTCTCAGAGGCACCCTCTGAGTATTACACTAAACCTTTAGTGATTCTCCTTTAGCCCCCACAGCTAGGCGGAGAAGCCCTTACACAATCACTTCCACCTTCCCCGGTGCGGCGGAGGAGCCGGGTCCTTTGACACCAATGAGATCTTCTTCTTCCCAAAATTTCCTTCAAGACGAACCTTGAATCCGATGGAACTGAGGTGCAAGCTCGCCGGAGCAACCGTGTGATCTCCTTCACACTCCCTTGAAACCCCCTCCAAGGATCTTCTCCCTCTCTCAAACTTCACCCTTTCCTCTCTCCCTTTCAAGTCCTCTCTTCAAGTTTTCTCCAAAAGAATGAAGACACAATGGTTGTCAAAGACTCTTACAAAGTCTTATGAGAGTGCTTAAATAGAGGGCTCAAAAAACCCTAAAAATACTCAATTCAGCCGTCAAATATCGTACCATACGATCGCAAGATCGTCCAGTACGATGTGCAGAAATTGACCTGTTAGTACTGTACGATCCAGTTAGTACAGTACGATCCAATTCGTACAGTATGATGCAAATGATAAACTTCAGCCGTTTTGATTACAAAATCTCAGGCTTAACTTAGGCAATAATTCAAATATCGTATCGTACGATTATGATCGTACAGTACGATTATACAACTGTTCAAATTCAAAATTTTGACTAATTTAAAGGACGGCGGTCTTTCTAATTATAACAGATCGTATAGTACGATGTGGTGATCGTACAATACGAGTAGTTATATTCAAAATTAATTTTTTCAAGAAAAATAAATATTTTAATTTATTTCTGTTACACCTGATCGTACAATACGAAATAAATTTGTACAGTACGATGAACAGAAAAGTTAAAATATTCATAATCATTTTTTTGCTCTCTCTGTGTGTGCATGATCAACAAACTATCATACGTCATTATAAGACTTGACTCAATAAATGAAAATTACAGACTCATTTAATACGACCAATTCTACGCAATCTTGAACCTTGAATTTTCAAAGAACGGTGCATGATGTACCTGAAATATTAGTTAACATAGAAAGAAAAATGCACTGCAAATACCAGGAGAAATAAAAGATTAATAATTATTATTTGTTATCATCAAAATCATAAACTCGGAAGCCCGAGTTGCAACAATCTCCCCCTTTTTGATGATGTCAAATAATATAGGTTGACTTTGCAAATTAAAAAAATTTCTCCTAAACTCCCCCTCAGTAAAAGAATTACATTAAAAATTCAGGGAAAGCTTCCTTTTTTAAAAATTTTTTTTTTAAAAAAAAGATAAATAAATAACAACAAAAATTAAAACAAAATGCAATAAACTACAATACTTTCTCCCCCTTTGACATTATCAAAAAGAAGAGATAAAATAAAATATAAAATAACAATATAATAACGAAACAAAAACTTACAATTATATAAAACAAGTTAAACATACAAAAAAAAAAAAAACATACAAAACACATAAACAAAAACACACTAACAAACCTTAACATACTTATACCTCATCATCTTGCTCATGTTCTGATGATTCAGAAACTAGGTCTGCACAGGAGACTTTTTGCTTTTTATCTTTTCCCCAAATTACAAACGGTTTGTTTTTACTCTTTTCCTTTATAGGAAGAGTTTTTAAGTTGGGGCATTCATGCTTCAAATGTCCGGGTTTCCTACACCCAAAGCAAATTATGTCAGAACAAAACTTAACATTTTTACAATATTTACCTTTACTCCGCTTTTGTTGATGTTCATGCTTGTGGTTCAATAGAATTTCAAATTTATTTGTTATCAATGATATCTCCTTGCTTTCATCGTCTACTAAGCCATATTAATCTGTTTGTTTGGCTTGTAGCACAATAGTCTTCTCAATGTTACGATTTCAAAAACATGCCATGATCGATTTTTTCAAGGTTTTCTAAAACACTATTTTTGAAACCCGCTTTGATACCAATTGAATTTGCTCTGATACCAATTGAAATTGCTCTGATACCAATTGAAATTGCTAGATGCGCAAAGAGGGGGGGAATTGGTTGATTAAAAACTTCTGTAATGAAAAGAAATATCTTTTTATGAACTTTATGTGCGAAAGAAAATTTCATTCATAATAAAAAGTTATGCAATCAATTTCATCCACGCAATTAATCATAATAAAAATTAATGCGGAAATAAAGTGCAGAAAAATAAATGAAAGAACACACCAATTTATAGTGGTTCGGTCAAACCATGACCTACGTCCACTCCACAGAGGCACCCTCCGCGTATTACACTAAACCTTTAGTGATTCTCCTTTAGCCCCCACAACTAGGCGGAGAAGCCCTTACACAATCACTTCCACCTTCCCCGGTGCGGCGGAGGAGCCGGGTCCTTTGACACCAATGAGATGTTCTTCTTCCCAAAATTTCCTTCAAGACGAACCTTGAATCCGATGGTATTGAGGTGCAAGCTCGCCGGAGCAACCGTGTGATCTCCTTCACACACCCTTGAAACCCCCTCAAAGGATCTTCTCCCTCTCTCAAACTTCACCCTTTCCTCTCTCCCTTTCAAGTCCTCTCTTCAAGTTTTCTCAAAAAGAATGAAGACACAATGGCTGCCAAAGACTCTTACAAAGTCTTATGAGAGTGCTTAAATAGAGGGCTCAATAAACCCTAAAAATACTCAATTCAGCCGTCAAATATCGTACCGTACGATCGCAAGATCGTCCAGTACGATGTGCAGAAATTGACCAGTTAGTACTGTACGATCCAGTTAGTACAATACAATCCAGTTCGTACAGTACGATCCAAATGACAAACTTTAGCCGTTTTGATTACATAATCTCAGGATTAACTTAGGCAATATTTCAAACATCATATCGTACGATTATGATCGTACAGTACAATTATACAACTGTTCAAATTCAAATTTTTTCCTAATTTAAAGGACGGCGGTCTTTCTAATTATAACAGATCGTATAGTACGATGTGGTGATCGTACAGTACGAGTAGTTATATTCAAAATTAATTTTTTCAGGAAAAATAAATATTTTAATTTATTTCTGTTACACCTGATCGTACAGTACGAAATAAATTTGCACAGTACGATGAACAGAAAAGTTAAAATATACATAATCATTTTTTTGCTCTCTGTGTGTGTGTGCATGATCAACAAACTATCATACATCATTATAAGACTTGACTCAATAAATGAAAATTACAGACTCATTTAATACGACCAATTCTACGCAATCTTGAACCTTGAATCTTCAAATAACGGTGCATGATGTACCTGAAATATTAGTTAACATAGAAAGAAATATGCACTGCAAATACCAGGAGAAATAAAAGATTATTAATTATTATTTGTTATCATCAAAATCATAAACTTCGGAAGCCCGAGTTGCAACAATCTCCCCCTTTTTGATGATGTCAAATAATATAGGTTGACTTTGCAAATTAAAAAAATTTCTCCTAAACTCCCCCTCAGTAAAAGAATTACATTAAAAATTCAGGGAAAGCTTCCTTTTTTAATTTTTTTTTTATAAAACGATAAAGAAATAACAACAAAAATTAAAACAAAATGCAATAAACTAAAATACTATCTCCCCCTTTGACATTATCAAAAAGAAAAGATAAAATAAAGTATAAAATAACAACATAATAATGAAACCAAAACATACAATTATATAAAACAAGTTAAACATACAAAAATAAAAAAAAAACATACAAAACACATAAACAAAAACACACAAACAAACCTTAACATACTTATACCTCATCATCTTGCTCATGTTCTGATGATTCAGAAACTAGGCCTGCACAGGAGACTTTTTGCTTTTTATCTTTTCCCCAAATTACAAACGGTTTGTTTTTACTCTTTTCCTTTGCAGGAAGAGTTTTTAAGTTGGGCATTCAAGCTTCAAATGTCCGGGTTTCCTACACCCAAAGAAAATTATGTCAGAACAAAACTTAACATTTTTACAATATTTACCTTTACTCCGCTTTTGTTGATGTTCTTGCTTGTGGTTCAATAGAATTTTAAATTTATTTGTTATCAATGATATCTCCTTGCTTTCATCGTCTACTAAGCCATATCATCTGTGTGTTTGGCTTTTAGAACAATAGTCATCTCAATGTTACGATTTCCAAAACATGCCAAGATCGATTTTTTCAAGGTTTTCTAAAACACTATTTTTGAAACCCGCTTTGATACCAATTGAAATTGCTCTGATACCAATTGAAATTGCTAGATGCACAAAGAGGGGGGGAATTGGATGATTAAAAACTTCTGTAATGAAAAGAAATATCTTTTTATGACTTTATGCGGAAGCAAAATTCATTCATAATAAAAAGATATGTAATCAATTTCATCCACGCAATTAATCATAATAAAAATAAATGCGGAAATAAAGTGCAGAAAAAATAAAGGAAAGAACACACCAATTTATAGTGGTTCGGTCAAACCATGACCTACGTCCACTCCCCGGAGGTACCCTCTGCGTATTACACTAAACTTTAGTGATTCTCCTTTAGCCCCCACAGCTAGGCGGAGAAGCCCTTACACAATCACTTCCACCTTCTTCGGTGCGGCGGAGGAGTCGGGTCCTTTGCACCAATGAGATCTTCTTCTTCCCAAAATTTCCTTCAAGACGAACCTTGAATCCGATGGTATTGAGGTGCAAGCTCGCCGGAGCAACCGTGTGATCTCCTTCACACTCCCTTGAACCCCCCTCCAAGGATCTTCTCCCTCTCTCAAACTTCACCCTTTCCTCTCTCCCTTTCAAGTCCTCTCTTCAAGTTTTCTCCAAAAGAATGAAGACACAATGGCTGCCAAAGACTCTTACAAAGTCTTATGAGAGTGCTTAAATAGAGGGCTCAAAAAACCCTAAAAATACTCAAATCAGTCGTCAAATATCGTATCGTACGATCGCAAGATCGTCCAGTACGATGTGCAGAAATTGACCTGTTAGTACTGTACGATCCAATTAGTACAGTACGATCCAATTCGTACAGTACGATCCAAATGACAAACTTCAGCCGTTTTGATTACATAATCTCAGGATTAACTTAGGCAATATTTCAAACATCGTACCGTACGATTATGATCGTACAGTACGATTATACAACTGTTCAAATTCAAATTTTTGCCTAATTTAATAGACGACAGTCTTTCAAATTATAACAGATCGTATAGTATGATGTGGTGATCGTACAGTACGATTAGTTATATTCAAAATTAATTTTTTCAGGAAAAATAAATATTTTAATTTATTTTTGTTACACCAGATCGTACCGTACAAAATAAATTCGTACAGTACGATGAACAGAAAAGTTAAAATATTCATAATCATTTTTTTCTCCCTCTGTATGTGTGCATGATCAACAAACTATCATACATCATTATAAGACTTGACTCAATAAATGAAAATTACAGACTCATTTAATACGATCAATTCTACACAATCTTGAACCTTGAATCTTCAAAGAACGGTGCATGATGTACCTGAAATATTTGTTAACATAGAAAGAAATATGTACTACAAATACCAGGAGAAATAAAAGATTAATAATTATTATTTGTTATCATCAAAATCATAAACTCGGAAGCCCGAGTTGCAACATTTATCCCATTTTCATGCAACATATCAATTCCATTTTGACTTACAATGCAACTTATGGGAGAAAATTTAACACTATAAACTTTATCACAAAACTGACTAATACTCAACAAGTTATGCTTTAAGCCTTCTACCAATAAGACATTTTTAATAAAAAAATATTCTTATTTCCAATCATACCTATACCTACCACTTTCCTTGTGGTATTGTATCCTAGTGTAACCTGGCCTTCATTCCTGGCTTCCAACGATAGCAATTGTGTGGTTTTTCTAGTTATATGCTTCAAACGTCTATTATCTAGGTACCAAATGCTCTCACAAGGTTGTGTATGAGAGTTTTTCTATAAAATGATCAACCATTAGACTTGGGAACCCAAACAAGTTTGGGTTTTTCTTCTTGGAAATAATAAACTAGATGCATATTTAATATGTAGTGTTTTATGCATCTTAGGTCTCCATACTAGATGTGTTCTACTATGAATCATTCATGTACGAGAGATATGTCTAATCATTCCACACTAAATACATTTAAATCCTATAAATGGATTTATCAATATTTGATAGTTATAATGTCTTCTCCTAGGTTTTGAAATTTTATGCTTTTGATCAGGATTAGAAAATTGTTCAAGTGTTGAGGGTATCCTATTTTTTTCAAGATCTTTCACTTTCTCTTTAAGATATGAGTAAGCACTTTCTAAAACAAAAATTTTAACTCTTAACTCATGCTCTCTTTTGACATTTTCATCTTTTAACACCTTACATTAAATTTCAAGTTCAGTATAAGATGTATTTAATAATACATATTTCTTGTTCAGATCATCAAATTCATCAAATAATTTCATGTGATTGTTGTCAATTGATGGGAGATCATTCCAAAGGAATTTATATTTTTTTGGTAAATTTGAGTACTCTATGTTTAATTTAGCATGCAACTATTTAAGTTTCCTTTATGCTGTATGATTTTTCATAAAAACTTCAAATAACACATCATAAAATAAATCACATACCTCCTTGAGCCAAGTAAGTAAGTTTTTTAGCTATTAAGCACAAGTTTGTGACTTCCTCCTCTATTTTTATTTCTAAAGAATGGGTTGCAGAGTCCACCTAAAATGCTCTCTACAGTTTTTTTCTTTCCCTTCCTTACATTGGTTTTCCCCTCAACTTTCTCCATGTTAAGATTATCTTTAAAATTCAGGCAATCAGATTTGATGTGTCCAGGCTTCCTGCATTCATAACAAATTAATTCATTTGACTTTTTTGCATTTCTGTGGCACTTACATTTATTACACTACTGACATGTACTATTGCTTTCTGTTTAGGAAACTTTTGAATTTCCTTGTCATGAGTGCAATGTCATCTTTATCCTCAGGCTGTGACTGATCACTTTCCAAGTCATCCATATTCAATGTAATGTTATTCTCCTTATGCTTATCACATGCATCAATCTATCTTTAAGTCACTCCTTGATTGTAAGAAATTATTGATCTAAGCAGATTATGAATAGAATAAATAATTAGGACTTTTGATTCAATTATGGCAATTATCTTTGCATCATAAGCAGTAGGTAAATAATGAAGTATTTTATTTACATTCTTAGAATTCATTAGTTCCCTACCTAAATCATGCAATGATGTGATTATTTATATAAAATGAGTATACATTTCAGTGATTGATTCAGTCAGTTTTATGTAAAAAAGTTCATAGTCATGTAATAGAATATTCAATCTAGATTATTTCACTTCATTTTTTCTTTCATAAGTTATGAAAAGTTTATCAAAAATTTCTTTTCCTGTTTTACAAGTTGAAAAACACATAGTCCTAAGATTTAAGAGCTCAGAAAAAACTATTTAAGCATTTTACATTTAACTGAGCCAATTTATTTTCCTCTACTATACAATCATTAAATGGTGTTTTAGTCCTAATGCCCTCAACAAATGTAGTGGGTCTATTGTAACCTTCATGTACTAAAATCCCAAAGTGATAGTAAAGAAATTAAAAAAAACTAGTCATACATGTTTTCTAAAAGTCGAAAGGGATGTTATCAAACATTTGTGGTCTAGTGATCAAATATCCTTCACGTGTACTATGGTTTCCAAAAGTAAGAATGATTATTTTTAAAAAAATTATCTAAACCTTAATTTTTTAATATAGGCTCTAATACTACTTGAAAGTTTGAATAGGTTGTTAAACCTAATATAATTTTCCCAAGGCTAACAAAGAGAGGGGTGAATTGGTGATTTTAAAAAAATCACTTGGTTTTTAAAAAATTGATTTAGATATTTTATTCATAAGAATTAATTTTCTCAAAATAAAAATTTCAACCAAAAAAGTTGAATGTGCAAAAAATAAAAAGCAATAAAAGTAAAGATAAAGAAACACCAAATTTATAATGGTTCGGTTGAACAAGACCTACATCCACACCCTGAATACTCCCACTTAAGGTATTATACTGTACCTAAGTGGTTCTCTTTTGCTCCCACAAGATGGAAGATAAGCCCTTATAATAACATCTCTTCCACCAAACATTGGTGTGGTAGAGTACCATCATTCTTTTTCATCCTTATAGTGATGGAAAAGAATCAATTTCCTTTCTCAGTATCTTGGTGACAACAGAATACCAGTATCCTTTCTCACCCTCTTGGTGATGATAGAGTACAAACATCCTTTTTCATCCTCCTAGTGATGATTGAGTACAAACATCATCTTTCACCCTCCTAGTGATGGTAGAGTACCGAATATTCTTTAAATATATTCTCTCAAGAGTCTTCAAAGAAGTTGGGTAGATATTAGAAGAACATACAAAGAGATCCTTAACTTTGAACAACCTTGTAGATCCTTCAAAAATTCCACTTATAAGATCTCTCAAATCATACTTTGAAATAGTCCCTCAAAATATTCTCACTCTCACTCCTAAGAGAAAATTTGCAGAAGTATGTTGTATAGTAAGTTTATAGGACTCTTATATATGAAAGACCAATAAAACCATCCAAAAAAATAAAAATTTCAAGTTTAATGTACATGGATCAAACAGTACGATCATACTTTGTACATATGAATAGTTCAAAAAATCCTTGTACGATCCTGTGTGAAATAATTTTGTAATCTATCAGTCATATGTATGAACTAACATTGTACAGTATGAACAATTCAAAATCTAATAGGTTCATCCAGTGCGTTTGTGCATGAACCCATTTTATACTATGGTCATCATCTTTATGAACCTTACATCATCTAGTATGAACGAGTTAAATAAATTCATGCTTTATATGGTACGAATATGGATGACCCCATTTCATACTCTGGACATTATTTTCATGAAATTAATTTTGTATAGTACTAATAATTCAAAAAATTTACATGTCCATATCAGACAAATTGGTATGCACCCATTTCTTACTTTGGATGTCATCTTTATGAACTCCACTTCATATAGTACGATTAGTTTAAAAATTGGTGAGTATGTTTAGGACAAACTGGCACATATCCATTTTGTACTTGGACATCATATGTACGAATCCAACAACATACAATATGAACAGTACAAAAGAAAATTTCTAAGGCAGGATTCAATTAACTTCATTCTGGAGGAATGTTCATGTCAAATAGTCCCATATGATTCCAGAATCTTAGAGTACAATTAGTTTTAAAAATGCAAGTTTTGACATACACCCCCAGTCTATGTGTGAACGATTAACTAATTACAATCACACATTCTCTCAAACTCAAGAAAAATAGAAAAAATGTATTGACTTCAATTAAAACAAACCCTAATTTAATTTATCTTTAAGTCTTCAGCACTCTAGAGTATTTTTTTTTCTTAAAATGTTAGTACACGTAAACAACACAAGCATAATTTTTCCAATATGTGTTAGGGGAAATAATGATAAACACAATAATATTTTTATATCATAAAAAACTCACATGATAAAAAAGCATAGGTTTAAAAACTATGTCAGGTTTAATATTTGGCATTCCCTCCACCCCAAGGGTTTTAAAATGAGAATTAGTGGCTCTCATTTTGATTATGATATTTTCATTTTAACACAATGGACCCATCCATTGGGCTTGGTTAACTTGAGTTGACAAAGTTAACTAAGGTTGACCTAATAACACATAAGCCCCTCATCTTTAAAATCAACTATCTTTAATTTATCCCTAACCTCCAATGTATACAAACAGGGGTTTATTGTCCCATTAGAGTTTTCTATAGCTTCCCCAACACTTTGGTTTAGATGGTTTAGCCAATTAGGTTAATCTAAGTGAATCCAAAGTATTTCCTTAAGCGATTTCACTCACTAAATGAAATATGCCTGAACCGATGGTGGCATGACATGCATATAAACTTACAAAAGCTAGCCTAAGAAGCCATGTCTATGGGCTAACCTGGGTTAGCCAATCATGCTAGCCCTTATCTATAACAAACTTACAAAATCAAACTCTAGGGACTAATTTTCTAATTGAGTTGTCTTGAGCCACATGCATGAACTTCACTCTCATGGACCTAAGAAACCTACCTAGCTAATCCTATGCCTTTCTCATGCTTGAGCTAGATAAAATATTCAAGGAATTGACATGAACTCCTCTTGTTCACTTTTGACTTCCTAGCCATGTCACTCCATGTGTGTTTCTCCTCTAGTGAGCTACTAGAGTCTTATTAGAACGTCCCCAATTTATCCAATAACCTAGTATGACTTAGGGTGTTTAAAATTTTGGCATGTCAAAATTTTGGAACATCTATAATTACTTTAAAAATTTTAATTAACGGCTTTATACTCTTGATTCTTATAGCCTCCAAAAAAGTACCTAAGTGCTCCTTGAGCTTCTCTAGCCCTCCAAAATCCTATATAATTAAGTTCAACCAAGGTCCAATAACCCCTCTCTAGCCCATTTCAAAAAATTGATATAGGCCGCAAGACCATATTATATAAAGGTGAAATGTTCCTTAGGGCCCAACTAATGTTTTGAAAAAAAAATCCCCCTAAGCCACTCACTGGTTCGTGGTAACAATCAAACTTGAGATAGCTTTAGGGAGGAGGGGTGGTTGTTTAATTATAAATGAAACATTTAAGTTATAGTGATATAGCCATTAGATTTAAGGTTCCCAATTCTTAGATCTGTCTAGGTCAATTTGATTTAGTATTATAGAGAGGATTTGTTAGATCAATCAATTTAATGCTAATGTATAATAAAAAGGGAGAGAGAGGTTGACAACAATGAAAGATAATTAGGGTTGTTAATCCCTTATGAACTAGCCGGAGGCTAACCAAGAGGGGGCGGGGGGGGGGGGAGGGATTTCTATTTTAAAAATTGAACTTAAACAACAAAGAAAATCTTTCTCAGATTTTTGATATTCTAAAAAAATTTACTTTTGTCCCAAGGCAGAAGAAGAACAGTTCCACAGGAACTTATTTATAATATTTCAACCACATAATAAATCAAAAGTAATTAATGCAAAAATTAAATACAAGAATAAAAATAGAAAGAACACACTAGATTTTTATAGTGGTTTGGTCAACCTAACCTATATCCACCCCCCGGAGCCTCCCCTCCAAGTATTGCAATAAAACTATAGTGTCTCTCCTTTTGCTACCACAGTAAGGAAGATAAGCCCTTATAAAATCATTTCATCGACCCTGATGAGGCAGAGAACCTAGACTCCTTTTGCTTCCTCCTGAAGCAGGTAGAGAACCCTAACTCCTTTTGCTTCCTCTTGAAGCAGGAAGACAACCTTGATCTAGTGCTGATGAAGACCTCCTTAGAGCCACTATGGAGCCAAGGACATTAATTGGAGAAGGCAACTTGAATCCTTTCCTGAAATAACCTCTATGAGGACCTTACAAAATCCCCCACAAAAGATTCCCTCTCTCTCTCTCTTTCTCTCCCAAACTCTCCTTTTCCTTCTATAAGCTCTCTTAGGAACTTAAACAACAAAGAAAATCTTTCTCAGATTTTTGATATTCTAAAAAAATTTACTTTTGTCCCAAGGCAGAAGAAGAACTTTTTCACATAAACATATTTATAATATTTCAACCACATAATAAATCAAAAGTAATTAATGCAAAAATTAAATACAAGAATAAAAATAGAAAGAACACACTAGATTTTTATAGTGGTTTGGTCAACCTAACCTATATCCACCCCCCGGAGCCTCCCCTCCAAGTATTGCAATAAAACTATAGTGTCTCTCCTTTTTCTACCACAGTAAGGAAGATAAGCCCTTATAAAATCATTTCATCGACCCTGATGAGGAAGAGAACCTAGACTCCTTTTGCTTCCTCCTGAAGCAGGTAGAGAACCCTAACTCCTTTTGCTTCCTCTTGAAGCAGGAAGACAACCTTGATCTAGTGCTGATGAAGACCTCCTTAGAGCCACTATGGAGCCAAGGACATTAATTGGAGAAGGCAACTTGAATCCTTTCCTGAAATAACCTCTATGAGCACCTTACAAAATCCCCCACAAAAGATTCCCTCTCTCTCTCTTTCTCTCCCAAACTCTCCTTTTCCTTCTATAAGCTCTCTTAGGTCAGGACAAT
Organism: Dendrobium huoshanense; assembly: GCA_016618105.1. Lineage (NCBI taxonomy): Eukaryota > Viridiplantae > Streptophyta > Magnoliopsida > Asparagales > Orchidaceae > Dendrobium > Dendrobium huoshanense. The sequence continues at coordinate 57,643,519 of CM028343.1, forward strand.
AGCAAAAAAATTGATCATCAACAATTGAGAAAGCATAAAAAAGGTCTTAAAAAATGCCCTAATTTTTAATTTGCCATCAAAGATCATCCTAGATGATTGACAAGTCGATTTGTAAGATTAGTTTAAATCAACCCTTCCAACCAAGATGATCTGGGTTTTCTGTACGATTAGAACACAATATTTGTTCTAATCATCAAAGATAATGTAGACATTGTCCTGTATGATTAGTTTAAAATCATACATTTGTCTTCCAATAGATAGTATGGGGCGTCCAAAAGATAAAACTGGATGATATAGAAATATAGCTTATCGTCCATGATAATTTAGAGATTGTCATGTATGGTTAGTTCAAAAACACACTTTATCATCAAATAGATAGTTTGAAAAGTCTAGGAGATAAATCTAGATGATATAGAAATATAACTTATTGTCCAAGAAAATTTAGAGATCATCATATATGGTTAGTCCAAAAATAGACTTTATCATCCAGTAGATAGTTTGGGATGTCTACGAGATTTAGGGGAAGACTAAGGTTTTTCTTACAGATCCTCCAATACAATTCTGTGATCATCTCGGATGATATGATTGATCCATTTATCATTAATTACTCACACAATCACTTAACTAATTTAAGAATGATTGGCATGAATCATCCTAGATGACCAAGATCGTGTAGAATGATTAGGATCAGCTAGTACAATTAATACAAATTTGATAGATTTAAAATCTTGCATAAATTACTTCGGTGGAAATTTTTTTATGATTTAAGCATACCATTTAGGATGACTTGAATATTATCTAGGACAATTTCCTTAATCATGTTTACATGACCTAGATGCCCTAATTAGGTTTTCAAATTTTAACTGATCATCAAGGATGTACAATATAATCAAAAATAGAAAAACTCTAACTCACCAAATTTCTCCTCTGAGTGTATTTGTGCAAGGTTACCTAGCTTTAGAATCCATCATAGTATATTTGACTCAAGAAAAGGTAAGAGATGCATTCAAATAGAAACTATAGACTTAGTCAATCCAAGTCTACCTAATCTTAAGCTGATTAACGTTTTAAGTGAACTTGTGGAACTGAAAGGTTAGTGAACTGGGAAAATAAAATAAATATGCAAGAGTAGTCGTTATCTAGAAATAATAATGTTTATTATCATCAAAATTACACTACTTGGGTCCGAATTTGCAATTATCTCCCCCTTTTTAAAGATGGTAAACAATGTTGTAAAACAATTTTCAAAGCAAGGAAAAGTTTTGTTTTGGTTGTTTTTTTTTCCTATTTTTCATTTTTAATTTTTTTATGTTTAAAGGAGTCGTAAAAAATATAATCAAAATAGAATAAAACAAATTTCACTAAACCATAAGCAACAAACTAAGCAAATAATATACTACTCCCTCTTCTGACACCACAAAAAGAAGAAAGAAAGAAAAACATCACAAAAATAAACAAAGGTACTAAAAACAAAGTCTATTACAAACATAGAAATACAAATAATAGTTAAAGGGACACTAGTCAGAAGAAGTTGGTGGTGGTGGTGGATAGAAAGGGTGGAGAGAGGAGAACTGCTCGTGGAGCTAGTCCATGTCCTATCAATGTTGTTGCTACTACTGTATCAGGTAAGCAACAAAATGAGTTACATGCTATTGTTGTTGTGTTGTTAACTCCTCAAAATGAGCCATGTCCTAGGTGTGCTACTGCTACTGCTCAATGATATAAGACTCAAATTTGGCTTTCTATTGATCAAAATGTTGTACCAACTAATCAATCAGAGAATGCTAGTAAAGTGGAGCAGGTTTAGGAATAGCTTCTTCCTCTACTCCCTCAACCTCCTCATACTCTAGATGAAGATGAGTGTTGTGAAGGATGTGGAAGGAGCTATTGGGGTCGAAGGTAGGTTGAAAATTTGGTAGGGTAGGATACTGAAGGTTGTACTTAGTTTCAAGAACATATGCAATAATGTGTACTAGGACAAGATTTGGTTTTCTCTTATGTCCAAAATTCCAAATACTAGTCAAGTGTTCAATGTATCATAATAGAAGATCAATAGCATTGAAATCCCTACAAGTAATTATATAATAAGTGGTGTTGGAGAGTAGAGGAGTAATGTGAATACGGTCACCAGCTTTGGAATTACAAAAGTTCTAAGGACATGTTGGATTGTCCTAGCATCTTTGATTAATGAACTAGAGGCACTTTCATAGAAAGATACATTGGCGTGTCTTAAATACAGATTAATAAGGCTTCAGTTAAAATCAAGATCTAAAGCCATGAAGTGAATATTTTTTCCAGTGGTGGAAAGTTTAAGAATTTCATGGCAGTCATGATAAGTTATTTCTATAAGTCATTTGTTCACATATAATTGAAGTGCAATGTAGGCAAAGTTAAGTCTAAGGCTGGCAAAGAACACAAAAAGAAATTTAAAATTAAACGATAATGTGAGTGTCATAATGAAGGGAAGGGATATATGGGTGAATAGATCTAATATCAGATAGGTTAATGTGCGGGGATTAATTATCTTTGAGGATGTAATCCTTACAGTTTTGTATAAATGGTAAGCAGCCTGATTAGCTGCCTCAATGAATTGAGGGTCTATAGTTCCCCTTAAGGTAATTCCAGTTAGCATCCTATAATGTTTGCCATAAGCAATAAAAAAAGATTTTAGTGCTAAGGATTGACAAAATAAATTTTGGTGTGAAAAAAACCTGAATTTGGAATGTTTATAAAGAGTTTTCTAGATCATCCAAGATGATCGTGAGATCATCAAAGATGATTTGAATAAATAATGGTATCCAGGATAATTGGTTAAAAAGGCAGTCCTATCATCTAGGATGATTAGACATAGGAAATCATCTCAAGGAGTCATCTAGTATGATCTTTGACTATAAATATCAACTAGGACGGACATGTGGATCGTCTTAGGCATTGGCAATACTGGATCATACCATTTGAATTTAAAACGTCCAACTATTTTTGCCACATGGATTCTCCATGAAAAAGATGGAATCATCCAGGACGACCACCAATTATTGAGCCAGAATTTGATCATATCATCCAAGATGATATGGATTGTCCAGGACGATCACAAATAAAAGAGTCAGAACAATTATTAGATGGAAGTTGAGCAGTGAATAATTGAAGTTGATTAGAATATGTTAGATAAGTATTAAAAATTAGGATTATTTTATATCATCGAGGGTGATGTGAACAAAAAATTGAAAATTTTTAGGATTGATAAAGTTGATTAGAAGAGGTCCCAAAAATAATAAACAAGTAAAATATAATTAAAAATAAGAAAAAAATACAAAGAAAAGATGATAAAAATTAAAAAAGAGAAAAATTAGCTTTTTTAAATCAATACAAGAAAATAATAAATTTCTCTTGTGATATGATTAACAATTAGTAAAAAATTAATTAACATCACCAAAATAAAAAAATCCATTATTTTTGGCTGATTTTAAATCACAATCCTTGAGAGAGAAAGTAGAGAGAGAGACTCTAGGAATTCAAATTTCTATTATTTGAATTATGATTTTATGGCTTCGTCGTCAATAGAAAGAGGACGAAAGGTCGCCGGCCATCTGCTGCCAGCGGTCTCACTGAGGATAGACGTTTGTCGGGACGTTTAATCATTGGAGGAGCTCGTGTTGTTCCATCTTCTCCACCAGCATTTGGGGACGAAAAACCAAGTTTTTTTCCTAAAACAAAAACTACAACTTTGATGAACAAGCCTTTAACCATTAATGAAGGAGGACATATTATGAAGAAACAAATCCTGGAAGTACCTGGCAAGGGCAAAATCAAATTAATGGAGGATACTCTGGAGAATTCTTGGTGGCCGATTAAGAAATAGAGAGAGAAGTCAAATGTTATGATTCCAAGTTCTACATCAAAGAATAGATCCTTAGAGGCTGGAAAGGTGGCGGAAATGAAGGTGAATTTAGATTCCCTATTTATGAAGACCATTGATGTTAATGATCCTGAGTGTTATGTAGTGAAGAAGAATAATGTAGAAGAATGGAATTCAAATTTGGATCTGGAACAAGTGCGTGTCTGCACTCTAGAGAACTTGGTAGGTGTGAAGAGGTGATTGAGGAAATGCCCAAAAGGCCGAATTTTGGTTTCCTTCAGAATGTATGGTCTTAATATAAAAACATTAAAGTTACTGATCTGAATTTCAGTAACTGCATTGCTAAAGATGGTAGAACTGTCAAACTTCATGTGGAGAAAGTTTGTGAAAATTCTAAAAAATTGAACAAATCACTTTTGGTCAAAATTTTTGGAGGGGATATCCCATTTTATTCAATTAGATATGAATTGAGGAAATAATGGGAACAATATGGCAAATTCCACCTTACTATCCTGTGAAAAGGATGGATTTTATGTTCTTGTTTTGAAACGAAGCATATGGAAGTAGTTCTCCCTAACAGCCCCTAGTTCCTCAATGAAAACAAAGGTTTGATCCAAATTCTCTTGAAGGGCTATCGGCTCCAATATGGATTAGATTGCCAAATTTATCGTTATTCTGCTGGGATGAAATAAACATATGTTCAAATTGCTTCCATGGTGGGGAAGCCTTACTTGATAGATGGTAATATGTTCCAATGGTCGAGAAGGGAATTCGATCGGGTTTGTGTTCGAATTGATTTGGATGCTAAACTACCAACAGGAGTGTGGGTAGAGGGAGAAGAATGCAAATTTTTTGAGAAGATAGAGTACGAGGGGTGCCTAACCTATGCTTTGAATGTGGGAAGATTGGTCATATCAATAATGAGTATGCCAAAAGCTTAATGATAAACAGGGAGAAAACCTTACTACTGGAGAAGGAGAATTCAAAACAATGGTTCAGAAGTAAGCTGTGGAAGACAATCAAAATGCAGGGAAGGAGTTGGCCAATACCGAGGTTTATCGACCTTGGATGTTAGTTAATTATGGAAAGAAGAAATTCAGCAAAAAATAGAATAATAGACCAGCTGCCCAGGTGAATAAAAGAAGAAAAATGTTTCAATCAAAGCAGTATGTTGCTATTAAGAAGGGAGTAAATGATGACAATGGCTTAGAAGAACAGAGCATAGTAGAACAAAGCAATTCAGATGGTACAACTGATAAGCTTAAAGGAGGCGGCACATTGGGGAAAGATTCAAACTTGGTTGTTAATAATAGCTTTAATGCTCTTGTTGACTTGGAAGATGGAGAATTACTGGAACCATCCACTGATGTCAATCTGGGTGAAGTAAAAGATGTAAAAGTAGTTAATGAAGTTATAGAGAATAAAGATAATAAGAAGGTTATGGAAGGAACTGATTCAGTTTTCACTAAAACAACCTGTGTGGGATTAATGGGAAAGAGGAATCTTTTCAATCTACTAAGAAGAAGAAACCAAAATAGCTAAGAGAACTGGGACCAATAAATTCGTCTACATGAAGCCGCAGAATGGAGCTTGAAGGAAAATGTAACTTGGGGAGTAATCCCCATAATCCTTTTTAATGTATTCCATACCCTTTTGAAATTATAGGGGAGCAAGGAAGAGAAGTGCTTGCCTATACCTTAAGAAGTTTGTTAAAAATAATGGAGTATGCTTTGTGGGTTTGGCTGAAACTAAAATAACTTGAATTGACAGAAGTGACGTTGATGGCATGATTGGTAGCAGTTGGGACTTCTACTGTGTTCCATCTTCTGGGCTATCTGTAGGCTTGTTTATTCTCTGGAATACAAATTCTACGTTATTGTCAGTAGAAGATAGTTCTAACAAAATGGTGATTTGTGAACTTAAAATGCTTAATAATGAAAGGTGGAAGGTGGCCACGATTTATGGGAGTACAAAGGTGAACAAGAGAAGGGAATTATGGAATATGTTAGATAAGTATTCTATTAGTGATCTTCCTTTGGAAATTGGTGGAGACTTTAACTGTCTAATGTGTAAAGAAGATAAATTAGGTGATAAAAGATTCGTTCATCATCAAGGATCAAGGGAGATGGAGGAATGCTTGCTCAACAATGATCTTCATGAAGTTGGTTTTATCGGTCCTAGATTTACATGGTGTAACAATAAAGTCAGTGGTGCTAGAATCATTGAAAGAGTGGATAGGAGCTTTGCAAACATGGCTGCTTTAAGCTCTCCTTTTCAATTGGTTGAAATACATTTGGCTAGAATAACCTCGGAGCATAGTCCAATCCTTTTACAATTCCAGAAGTTTAGTTCTAATTCCAGTAAAATTATTAAATTTGAGAATTGTTTGGCTTCTTACTAAGCTTCATTTGGGGTGGTGAGAAAGGAATGGTGCAGGAATTATCAAGGAAGCTACTCTTAAGTACTCAACAAAAAATTTAAAAGATCCCTAAAGTCATTATTCTATTGGAGCAAGTCAAAGCATAAGGAGCTAGATAAACTGAAGATGATTTCATGGATGAGATTATGGAACTTCAAATTAAAGAGTCTTCCTTAGGGAGTCTCTCTGAGAAAGATTATTGGAACCTTAAAGCTAAGGTGATGGAACTAAATGCTACCATGGCAAGATTGAGTACTTGGTGGAAGCAAAGGGCCAAAGTGAAGTGGCTCAATGAAGGGGATGGTAATTTTAAATTTTTTCATTCTTATGCTAGTGCTAGAAGGAACTCCAACAAGATAATAAAGGTTAAAGATGAAAATGGGCTTTTGGTAGAATATCAAGGGCAAATGGAGGAAGTTTTTTTGCGATTTTTCCAAAATAAATGGGAATCTAGAAGGAGCAATCTGGAAGGTTGGCCGACACCTATCAATTGCTTGGATAACCGGGAAAGGAATTTCTGGATTCAAAATTATCACTGGCTCAAGTAGAAGATGTCTTAAAACAATTGTGAGGGAATACTACCCCTGGTAATGATGGTATTTCTCATACTTTCATTGAGGTTTACTGGGATATCATCAAGGAGGACTTTTGGAAGGCTATAAGCCATTTTTTTAAACATGGAGAGCATAACAAGGAAAGGAAAAAAACTCTTATAATTCTGATCCCCAAGGTTTCAAATCCCATTCTTCCTACCAATTATAGACCTATTAATCTATGCAACACAGTGTACAAGGTGGCAGCAAGGATAATTTTGAACATACTTAATTTGGTCGTTCCTAAATTTATTTATATCGAGCAAGAGGCATTCATTAAGGGGAGATCTTTATCAGATCATATTTTGGTGGCACAAGAAATTTTTCACAAACTAAGAATCTCCAAAGCTACTAAAGGCTTAGTTTCCTTTAAAGTAGATATGGACCAATCCTATGATTCCATGGCTTGGTCTTCTCTAAGAAGAGTATTGGAATACTTCAATTTCTCGTCAATCATTAATGAACTCATCATGGAGTGTGTTGAAGATCCCAAGTTCTCTATTATAAACAATGGCAATTGTTCAAATTGGATCCAAGATAGAAGTGTATTTCGGCAATGTTGTCCCCTATCTCCCATTCTTTTTATTCTTTGCTCGCAACTTCTCTCAAATTCATTTCATCATAACTCATGTGGTATCAAGATTAATTCAGAGGGACCAATAATTTCCCATTTATTATACGTAGACGATGTGATAATGTTTTCCAAAGATAACAGGAATGAAGTTTTGGGAGTAAAGAAAATCCTTCATAATTTTTGTGAATGGACTATGCAAAAGATTAACTACAACAAATCACAGATTATGTTTGGGACACATGTGGCGAGAAGGAGGAAGAGATGTGTATCTAGAATTATGGGCTTTAAATGTGCCAAAGAATTCTACTACCTTGGGGTGAAGATGGTGTTGAGGAGACTCAAAAGAGATGATTTTCAATTTATCATTGAGAAAGCTTTGAATAAGCTCAATCAATGGGGTAGTAAATTCTTATCACTACCCGGAAAGATTGTTCTGGTGAAATCAGTGCTGCTAGCACTCCCTACCTTTCACGCAACTCATTATTTAGTACCTAAAAAGGTGCTGGAAGATATGGACAAATTAAGCATAGACTTCATTTGGAATAAAAAAAATGGAACTAAGGGGATGCATTATGTTAGATGGTCTGATATGTGTAAACCAATTGAGTATGGAGGATGGGGGCTACATTCAAACATATCTAAAACTCCTTTGTGTGATAGATTAGATTGGAGATTCATACAAGATGATCATTCTTTATTACACTTGGTCATGGCATCAAAATACGGTGATAGACTTGAGAAAGGTAATAACAGAGGTTGTTTTTCTGCAGCTTTTAAACTACTAAGTGAAGGGTATAAGATGCTCAATCCTATAGTAAAATGGAAGATAGTAAATGGAAGCTCTATGAATGCTATCAAAGATTATTAGATTCTAGACAAATGTATAAACATATGGCCTACATTTTTTATCCCTATTGATGTCAACCCAGTACGTGTTGAAGAGTTCATTCAGGATGGAAAATGGAATAAACATAAGCTGAGTAAATATTTTGGTAGGGAACTTACTAATCTTATCATGAAGATTAAAATATCCCAGGAGAAGAAGGAAGATTTTTTGGAGGTGATCAATAAAAAATCTGGAATGCCAATTTTGAGTTTAATCAGAAAATATGAGGCTTATGGGACTGAAAATGATCTAATGTGGAATTGGATCAAGAAGGCTAATTTGAATGCTCGGGTGGAGCTTTTCTGGTGGAGATTGATGAGGAATGCTATTACATCTCTATAATTTTTATGCTATAGAAGGCTAATCAAATATGCTAATTGCCCAAGGGGTTGTGATACAATTGAAGATGTGGAGCATATATTGTGTGGATGTTGTAAGCTCAAAGAGATAATTCAACATTTGAACCGTTGGGGATTTGGTATTCCAATATTTCATAACATTGAGCATTGTATTGATTGTCCTGAAACCAATGTTATGAGGAAAGGTATGTTGGTTAAATTGTACTGCATTATTGTGTTTCTATCTTGGAAGAGTAGAAATAAGAGGATTCAGGGAGGTGTAGAAGATAGCTCCAGCTTTATAGCCTTAGATGACATTTGTCAAGGTTTGCTATCTCATAATTTTAACCATTATAATTTGGGATTTTGGGATGTCAATCAGTTGTTAAGCATGTCTAATGCTTGTCATCCTCCTCCACCAAATTGGCTAAAAGTTAATGTCGATGCATCACTTCTTTCATCTTACAATGCAGGTATAGCTGTGGTTTTCTGGGATAACAAAAGAAGGTTCCTCTCTACTTATGGTAAATCTTTCATATATTGGGATATAGCTCAATTGAAGTCGCTTGCTATTCATTCTCTTAAGGAGGAGATCAAGGAGTGGTTGTTCAAATTCAAAGGCATAATCATTGAAGGAGACAACTCAAACATCATCTCTTACTTTAAAAAGGCTTGGAAGAATGGGAAGTACAATGACTGTTGCGGATCAATGGTTTATGATTTTGATGATAGAAAACATTCTTATTTCTCTACGACTACCATATGTACTAACATTTCAGGTTCATACGATCAGACTGCAATTTGGAACCAGCTAAAGATTTGGTAGACTTGGTCTGAGTCACTTTGTACTTTTTTCCTTTCTTGAGTCTGTTGTATTTGGTGTGGCACCGGATGATTTGAAAACTTGGAAGATGTTCTGTTGTTCCCTAAACATTTCTATTTTTGGTAACATCGTTCGGGACGATCTGTCCAAAAAATAGAAACCCTAATTAGGGCATCCTCATTAAGGCAGCCGTCATTAGCGGATCGGCCTGGACGATACCTGTATCGGCCAGGACGATAGTCTCAATTCAGAAAGAATTAGCCGCCATAATCAGTTTAGGAGTTTTTTGTTTTAGGAAATTGGCCAGGACGATATTTATATCGTCCAGGCCGATCTAACTCAATTATGCCTAAATTGATCTGATATCTTTGGAAAGCATTAATGGTTAATTGATACGATCACATTTTCCGGGACGATCGTAAGATCGGCTGGGATGATGTCCTTGATGATCTACATCGCACAGCTCAAATTCAAAGCGATGATCAGGATGATTGAAAACAGTTTTAAACTAATCGGCCTGGATGATCGTGATATCAGCCAGGACGATGTAACCAATTTTCTTCTGATCATCCCAAATCATCCTGGGCTGATGAGTTGAATTTGTACTGATCAGACAGGCCGATATACCTATCATCCTGGATGATAATGTCTGCAACTTGCATTAATGAGCTCATTTTGAACTTTTCTATTTAAGCTTGGCATGACACTTTGTAAGTGTCTTTGGTAGCCATTGTAGCTTCGTTCTTTTGGGGGAAACATGAAGAGAGAGCTTGAAAGGGAGTGAGGAAAGGGTGGAGTTTGAGAGAGGGAGATAATCTTGTGAGGGGGGACTCAAGGGAGTGTGGAGGGGGTTCCGCACGGTTTCTCCGGCAAGCTCGCACCTGAATACCGTCGGATTCAAGGCTTGTTTCGAGGAAAGTTCACCAAAGAAGAAGATCTCTTTGGTGTCAAAGGACCCGGCGACTCCGCCGCACCGGGGAAGGTGGAAGTGATTTTGTAAGGGCTTCTCCGCCTAGCTGTGGGGGCTAAAGGAGAAGCACTTAGTTAGTGCGATACTTGGAGGATGCCTCCAAGGACTGGACGTAGGTCAAGGTTTGACCGAACCACTATAAATCTGGTGTGTTCTTTCTTATTATTGCTTCCACATTATTTTCTTCCCCACTTGATTTCTGTGGTGATTTTGGTTTGAGTTTTTTCTATGGTTTTAATGTTATCCAATTCACCTCTCTCTTTATTAGCCTTGAGCTAGTTCATAAGGGCTTAACATCCCTAACAAACTTTCAAGTGGTATTAGAGCACTTTCAATGATGAGGGTATGGAAATTATTACAAAATTTAATTTTGATATTTTTAATTGCATTAGAAGAGATTGTAATAAGTTAGCAAACTTATGTGCTAACTATGCTTTAGTGAGTAACTTTACTTGGAATGTTTGCTCTGAGAATAAGGTTCCTCCTTCCTTTTTAAACATATTGAAGGAGGAATCTAAATTGCAGTTGCTTTCTCTTTTTTATTAGTATTGATAAGCTTCGGCTTTCTTCAAAAAAAAAAAAAACCCCAACTTGGACTCCTTACAAGGTAAAAGTCTTTTAAAACAAAAAATCTAACTGAAAAAAGAAATTAGATAAGAGAATTGATGTGCTGAACATTTCGTTTCGGAAAACATATCTTATAGAATAACAATTTTTTTTTGAGGAGAATGCAAAGTTGCATTAAAATAAAGCAAAGGAAAGTCAAACAGCCCTATCCTAATCCATCACATTCCTTCTTCAAAATGAAGAAAAAGGAATGTGGGATATCCACATTATTAAGTTCTTCCCAAATAAAACTCTTTTTGCAAGCCAAATTAGCACAAAAATCAGCTAATTTGTTACAAAACCTATTTGCAAATAAAAAAAGAACCTGGTTAAAGTTTTGAATGAAAGCAAGATCTTCTTCAATTCTTCCATTATTCTTCCAATTCTTTAAAGATAATTGAAGAATTTTAATAATGTTGTAGTTGTCTCCTTCTATAATAACTCCTTGAGCTTCATACATCCAATCTCTCATTATATTTTTCAAATAATAAACAGCCCATAGTTCTAATTGAGCTATGTCCCAATGCAAGTATTGAGCTCCAAAAGCTAAAAGAAATATTCCTTTTTCATCTCTAATCACCCTGCCAATTCCTGCTAGATAATTGCTTTTTAGTGAAGCATCAATGTTTATCTTGATCCATCCGGGTTGAGGGGGAAACCAAGTTGAAGACAGCGAAGGATGATTAGTATCCCAGTTTTCCGGATGTAGATTGATGAAGTTGCTTACTGTAGAAATCGAAACTGTGTTAGCAGCAATATGAAAATCAGAATCTTTAGAATTCCCATGTACCAACTTGCATATGCTTTTCCAAGTCAAGAAAATAGTTATGCAATACATATTAGCCATTAACGGATTAATAGAAGAGATCTTTTTTAATCCATCCAAACATGACTGAAAATCTGCAAACAATGGAATATTGAAACCCCATTTGTTTAGTAAAATAACCGTTCCTCTGTAATTTTATACAGTTTCCTGCAATATGGTTGTTGTCTTCATCATCTAAACAACCTCTCGAACAGCTTGAACTATTAATAAGCTTCCTTTTTAATAGAAAAACACTTGAGGGAATTGCATTATTGTAGAGTCTCCACCAGAACAATTCTATCTCGGTCTCAGTTTAATTAATTTCATCCAATTCCAATGGCAATCCTCAGGATAATTGACATTAACTGCACCTAGACAAAGTGCATAAATTGATTTACCAGCTCCTTTAAAATTCAATTCAATTGTATCAGTATTCTCATCAGATCTTATAGGGATCTGCAAAATAACATTTAACAATTCCTTTCCAAAGTAATTTTGAAGCAAAGACTCATTCCTAAATCCGTCTTGAATGAAGAAACTGAGCATATGATTTATAGGTTCCAGATTATTTACAAATGTAGGCCATTTTGAAATACATTTGTCTAATATCCAAGCATCTTGCATCCAATTGATAGATCATCCATTGGCTATTTTCCATCTCCCAATTTTTTTAAGATAAGATGCTCCATTGGTAATAATTTTCCAATTAGGAGAACAACAAATTTTCATTTGATTAGACTATATGTCATTACCATATTTTCCTTTGATTATTTGATTGAGTAAGGAATTAGGCTTCAATAAAAACTCCTAAGCAAACTTGGCACGAAGTGGTCCAATTCTGGAAACAACAAAGAATAAACCACGTCCACCTTCATTCCTTGGTTTACATAAAAGTTCCCCTGACACATAGTGTAACCAAGCTCTACTGTTGCTTTTATCCCAAAGAAAGCTTCTACACCTTTTGTTAATTCCTTGAGAATAGATAAAGGAACTAATGAAATTGAAGATAAAAACATAGGAAGAGAAAGAAAAGCAGATTTCAGAAGAACCAACTTCCTTTCCAAAGAGATACAATTTTTCCCCCAAGTATTCAACTTATTAGAAGCAGCCTCCATCAGGTTTTGAAAATCTAAAGCAAACTTCCTTCTTAAGGTTATCTTAACACCAAGAAAACAAAATTCTTTCACAACTTAAAATTGAAGAATTGAAGAGATCTTTTTCTTCTTCCTCCTGTTACTGTATTTCCCGATAATAATCATGGATTTGGAGGAATTAACACATTGTCCTGTCCAATTACAAAAATTGGTGACAATTTTCTTCAAGTTTTTCACCTCACTAACAATGGCTTCCGAGTAAACAAGAATGTCATCAGTGTAGAGTAAATGAGAAACTCTAGGAGCATTAGAGGTAATAGAAATACCCAGACCAAATCTAAAAAGGCTAAGAGCATCAGAAAGAATTTGTGAGCATAAAATAAACAAGTAAGGTGACAAGGGACATCCTTGTCTAAACCCACTTTTGCCAATGATCCAATCAGTTTTTTTCCCATTAATCAATATGCAATACTTAGGATCTAAGACACATTACATTATCAATTCCAAGAATTTGCTAGGAAAGTTAAAGTGCACAAGAACTTGTCCTAAAGCATGCCACCCCATACTATCGAAGGCTTGCTCCATGTCAATTTTGATAGCCAAAAGACCACTTTTAGTTAGAGTGTCTGAATTTATTAAAAATTCTTGAGCCAAAAGAACGTGCTCAGATAATGAACGCCCTTTGATGAAAGCAACTTGATCATAGGAAATGGTTTTATGAATCACCATCTCTAATCTATTCAACAACATTTTGGCAATTAATTTATAAGAAGTCAAACATAGACTAATTGGACGGAAATTAGAGGGAAGCAAGAAACATTTGATTTTAGGGATCAACACAATCAAAGTCTCTTTCTAAGACTGATGCATAATTCCAGTAGAAAAAAAATAGGTTAACTGCTTTCGAAATGTCTTCGTGTATAATCTTCCAAAAGCTTTTAAGAAAGGAGAAAATGATACCATCTAACCCGGGAGAAATGTTATTGCCTGAAGACTCAACCACAGATTATAGCTCCTCCCTTGTGAATTCAGCATTCAATCTCCTTTGATCATCTTCTGAAATGATAGCCCAAGGCCTTGGCCAATTCACCAACGAAGCAATCTCTATGCCGCCATTTGAAATTAAAAAAATCTGAGAAGACATTTTGAATTTCAGCAAAATCTTCAGTAATATTCCCAGTGCTAGTTTTGATTTGATTATTCTAATTAGAATTCCTCTTTGCATTAGCAAAAGCATGCTAAAAATAGGAGTTAGAATCTCCCTCTTCCATCCATTTTTCTTTGGCTCTTGGCTTCCACCAAGTGTTGAGCCGTGAAAGAGTAATGTTGAGCTCATTAACCTTGAACCTGAGAATTTGTAGATTTTCAAAAGAGATCAATCCGTTTGATTCTTCCATTTGAAGTTCCAGAATTTTTGCCTTTAAAGCATCCCTCAACAAGTTAAGATTCTTAAATTTAGCTTTACTCCAATAATATAAAGCTTTCAAGGTTCTTTTGAATTTTAAATTCAAAGAAGTGGCTGGATCACTACACCTTCTAAATTTCCAATACTTTTCCACCATAGCTTTAACTCTATGATAGGAAGCCCAAACACTTCAAACCAAATGGTTCTATGAAAGACTTCAACTGGTTTATAAATCTCCAAAAGAATTGGACAATGGTCCGAGGCTATACGAGCCAAATGTTTCACCCGGGCTATGTGAATACAAAACAGAGCATTAGAATTAATTAGACATCTGTCCAAATTTTCAAGGATCCGAGCTCCACCCATTTTATTGTTACACCAAGTGAATTTTGGTCCATAAGATTCTACTTCATGTTGATCATTATTGATCATGAAATTCTTCAAGTCTTTAGCACCTTGAGATAAAATGAATTTTTTACCTCCTCTTTTCTCCTAATGTGATAAGACACAGTTGAAATAACCACCCACTATCATTGGCAAGTCATCTATACAATGCTTCCTTAAGCATTCCCAAACAGCCTTCCTTTCAAGAGCATTAGTGCTCCCATAAACCGCAGCTACCACCCAACTTCCTTTGTTAAGAACATTCAATCTCTCAATGATAACTTGGGATGAGTTTCAATAATAGTGAAGACATCTAAATCCTTTCTCCATAGCATCATCAGACCTCCAGAGAGTCCATTGGAAGGGACCATGTAAGAGTCCCAATTACTACCCAGAAAATTCAAAACCTGCCTATTATCCATGGAATTGATTTTAGTTTTAAGCAATCTCATCAGCAAGACATTATTATCTTTAATGATCTCCTTTAAATATAGAGAAGCCTCCACTTTCTTGGCTCCTCTACAATTCCAAAAAACCAGTGAAGTCATTATTTAAAGATGGGGGAAGGTCCCCCAGTCTTCTTTGATTTTCCTCCTTTCATTTTCCTATTCTTTGGGATGATGTTTCTAGAACCAAGAGACTTCAATTCTTTAAGAAGTTTCACCTTTTTCCCAGAGGATAAATTTTTCTGAACACCAGCAATTAAAGGTGAGTTTGCATTTAAAGTTCCCTGTTTTAATGTAGAATCCTTAACAAATTCATGAACTGAGTTCTCTGTATTGCAGCCAATAATTTCACCCTCTTCAGTACCTTCTTCTTCAAGAGTTTCCACGTTTAGACCAACATTCTCCATAGATATTTTATCATCCATGCCGGAAAGTACATCAAATTTATTAAGAGCCGAGATTACTGATTCATTAATAACAG
Source organism: Dendrobium huoshanense (assembly GCA_016618105.1). Lineage (NCBI taxonomy): Eukaryota > Viridiplantae > Streptophyta > Magnoliopsida > Asparagales > Orchidaceae > Dendrobium > Dendrobium huoshanense. The sequence goes on from CM028343.1 coordinate 57,659,199, forward strand.
TTTCTACCTGTATATCTTCAAGGGATTTAGAATGTTGTACTGAAGCAGATCCTGTATTACTATCTACATTTAAAACTTCTAGTATGGAATTTTGTAGTTCTGAATTTATCTTCAAATTATTAACTACTGAATTCACAATCTCCTTTGAAGCTCCAACACCTGTTTTAGGAACAAATATGTTCTTCATAGGAACAACAGATGTTTTTGTAGATTTTCCTTTTTGCATCAATTCTTTGTCTTCTTTTAACATAATTGACTTTAATCGAAGGCCCATAACCAGCTTCAACTTCAGTATGATTTAAGCCAACAGAGAATGTTGCTTTATTATGAGCAGATTTGTCAGCCACCACAACATCAGTATCTAAAACATTGGTAATTTTAGATTCAACAATTATTTCACAAGTTTGTCTTATCTTACCACATCCAAAGCAGATTTTTGAGACTCCTTCGTACTCAATTCTATCAAAGAATTTACCCGTCAAACCTTCCACCCAAACACCAGACAGTAGTTTCAAATCTAGTGGAACACGGACACAGATTCTTGAAAATTCTCTTCTACTCCATTGGAATAAATTGCCATCAAGGAGATAAGGCTTACCCACAAGAGATTCAATTTTGTATATATTGACTTTGTCCCAGCATTGAAGAGGTATGTTGGGTAACCTTATCCACAAAGGTGCTGAAATACCTTTTAAGGAAGTAGGATTAAAAGAAGCAGACCCCTTATCTATGCCCACAACTTAACCTTTAACGAACCAAGGTCCACAAGAAAGAAATTTCTCCAGCACATTAGCATCTTCAAAGGAGCATAAAACCCAGCCAAGGCCTAAGCATGTTATGTGAAATTTCTCAAAATAGCTCCATTGTCTTCTCAGTTCCATACATATCGATTGAAATGATACGTTATCTTCAAACACCTTCACCACAATTGCTCTTTCAAGTCTTTTTGTGTTCTCAATCTCATTTTTAGCATGGAGTTTAATCACTAATCCATTATTTTATATACAAGATCCCAGATCCAAATTCTCCACAATGATATTCTACTTTTTAGCCCAGGCAGAATGAACAATTACATTGTCCTTCTTTGTCACAGGTTGATTTAAATCATGATTATTGAAATTTTTTCCCACAGAATTGTCAATCAAATCTTTATGCAGCATACCTTCATCCACCTTGCCTTAAAGATTGTTGTTAACTGCTGTTAGTGGAGAACCAAAATTCACATTTCGAACTAGAGTGGAAGGCAGCGAAACAAAGTTAAAAGATTTGTTGGAATAAAGTTTCAATCCAGTTGAAGTAGAAGCATCCAGTTTTAGATCATCCATGAAATCACTTTTAAAATACTTTAACTTTAAGTCTTTTGGGCTGACAAATCCATCTCACATAACGATATATTTTCCTTTACCAGGAAAAGAGATGGGGATTAACTTTTTATTTAATCCCCCTTCATTGATCACTAAAGCTTTCTCTTTAAACCCCTTGATCGTGTTATTGAACATATCGAGAGATCTAGAACCACAATTGAAGACGCTAGAAGATGGCTTCACTAGAACTGATAAAAACTTTTTGTAATTCGTCCATGCTTCTATAGGAAATGACCCTCCATCTGAGCCTCTAGTAGCCAATATAGTCGCCATCGGCGACTAGATTCATCGGAGCTCTGGCCGGAATACGACGTCCAATCAAACCGCAAAGATTCAGGAGATGATGAAATTCAAAAAAAAAACTAACAAAAAATGATTGAAATCTCAGACTTTCTCTCACTCATAGAATAACATAGCAAAGTAATTAGTTATGATCACAAGTTTCAAAAATCAAGTCTTTAAAGATATCAAGTGACACATGAATTTTTTAAAGATTTAAAGGTTTCAAATAGAAGGAAGCTTAATTTCTTGTGGCTCATTTTGTACCTCTTATCAGTTATTTTGAACACTTTATGCATCTTTTGATTTTTGATACACTTTGTGCATCCTTCAATTATTTGGCAATCATTACGCAATTTTTCAATTTTTCTTTTTGTGTTCATTTTATGGCTCTTGTTATTTTTATGAGCTAGCTTCCTTTTGAAAACTTTAAAGACTCTCAGTTGTAAGAATATCTTCCATATATAAGAGAAGAAAAATTCACTCTCTAATATAAGGAGGAGTAAACCATAGAGCAGAATCCTATTCATATGATAAATTCAATAACTTGATCAAGAAAGCATGAAAGTGTTTTAATTACTTCAAACATTATTCATATGAGATAGATTACTATAAGAAGATGAAAAATAACTCAATTTCAAAGAATAATTTTTAATATGAAATAGGATTTTTCTTTGAAAAGCAAATTACACCGCTAAAGGAGTTAGAGGAAAAAAAATAAGCAACGATGTTTCTTCCTTTAACAGTCAATGGGATTTCAATAATTGTTTACAAACTTTAAATAAATAAAAGCAAGATAAAAATGTCATTCCTGCAGTGACCAAAAACTGAAGGATAAAATAATTGAAAAATAACACACGAAAAGTAGTAGCATATAGAAAAATAATCATGCAAAAAAAATAAGAAAGATTAGAAAACAGAAGATTTAAAGTTCAGTAATGATCAAGCATATGCATTTATATCTATAACAGCTAATCTGGACCTTGAGATGTTGAATGTTTTAAAGGCCAGTGGTTTAGTAAATATGATAACTAATTGGTTTTTAATTGCTACATGGTGGAGCCAATGTCTCCTTTAGTAACATGGTCCCTAATAAAGTTATGTCTTATGTCAATATATTTGGTTCTTGAATGTTGTATAGGATTTTTAAAAATGTAGATAGTACTTTTGTTATCACATAGGATTTATATTATGCCTACATGTAATCCTAAATCTAAAATCTATTGTTTTAACCAAAGAACTTGGGCCATATAACTTCCTAATGCTGTGTATTCAGCTTCAGTAATGAAAAGTGCAATTTAGTTTTATTTCCTGCTCGACAAGGAGACTATGGATTATCCTATAAATTGACATTTTCCATATGTGTTCTTTCTATCAACCCTACACCCTATAAAGTCTGAATAAGAATATACTATAATTTTAAAAGAAGTGTTATGCCTTATATACCAAATTCCTAAGTTTTGGGTTCTTAAGAGATATCTAAAGATTCATTTAACTGCAAAAAAGTGGGACTCCATTGGATCAGCTTGAAATCTAGCATAAAGATAAATATTAAATATTTAATCATGTTTGCTAGCTATTAAGTAAAGGAGCGATTATATTATTCCTCTAAATTTCTTTTGATCAATTGATTTTCCATTTGAGTCCTTATCTAATTGAACACTAGACCTCATGGGAGTGTTTATTGGCTTGGCTTTATCCATTTCATATTTCTTCAGGATGCCCTTAATGTATTTTGATTGATTAAGAAAAGTTTCATCATCCATTTGCCTTATGCTAAACCCCAAAAAGTAAGACAATTCTCCCATCATACTCATCTCAAATTTTTTACTCATTATTTTTGAAAAATCATCACATAAATTTTTATCAGAACATCAAAAAAGTATATCATCAACCTAAATATGAATATTGAGTAATTCTTCTCCTACTCTCCTAAAAACAAATGGCGGTGCTATGCTACCCTTAAGAAACTCCCTTTCTACTAGGAATGTGCTAAGCCTCTTATACCATGCCCTGGGTGCCTATTTTAATCTATACAAAGCCTTTTTTAATTTGAAAATATGATTTGAAAATTGGGAATTATCAAAGCCTAAGTGTTGTTCTATAAACACATCTTCTTTTATTACCCCATTTAAAACGACACTTTTGACATCCATTTGGAAAAACATAAATCCCTTATAAAAGATAAAGGTTAGTAGCACTCTAATAGCATCCAATCTAGCTACAAGGGAAAAAATCTACTCAAAATGAATCTCTTCTATTTGATTATACCCCTTTACCACCAATCTTTCCTTATTCTAAACCACCACACAAGAATAATTCATTTTATTCTTAAACACCCTTTTGGTTCCTACTACACTATGGTCCTTAGGTCTTTCTATTAGCTCCTAGACATCATTCCCAACAAATTGGTTTAGTTCTTCTTGTATGGCGAGGATCTATAATTTATCAAAAAGGTCTGGATTGATGTTAGTGGGTTCAGTCATTGAGATGAAGAAAGAGTGGTTTACTTCTTTTATAAGTCCATGCCTAGTTCTAACACCTTTAAATAGATTTCTAAGATCTACTCTTTAGGATGACTTTAAGAATATATCCATTCTTTAGGCAAAGTGTTTTGAGGTTCTACCCGTTTATCCAAATTTATGATTTTGACCCCTTAGATAATCTCACCTAATTCTTCTTCTTCCTCAACTCTAGACTTCTCATAATTAGATTCATCAAACACTACATGAGTAGTCTCCTCCACCACCAATGTCTTCTTATTAAATACTATATAGAATTTCCCTACACTTGAATAGCCTAAGAACACTCCATCTGATTTTGGGTCAAATTTTCCTAAGAGTGATTTCGCATTATTTTGAATTATTACCTTACATATAAAGACATGGCGGTGAGAAAGGTTTAGTGTACTACCTTTAAAGATCTCATAGGGTATCTTATTCAGTTTGGATCTAATATTCACCCTATTCAACACATAAGAGGTTATGTTCACCACTTCTAACCAAAAGTATTTTGGAAGTGAATACTCAAAAAGCATGGCTCTAGTAGCTTCCACTAAGTTCATAATCTTCCTTTTAGTTAACCTATTATGTTGAGGGGTCCTAGGAGCTAAAAAGGTTGTGACTAATCCCTTGCTCCTCACTATAAGTTTCAAATATCTCATTATCAAACTCTCCACCATGGTCACTATGGATGGTCAAGATATCAAAACCTAGCTTCTTTTAAATCCAAGTGAAGAATGATTTAAATTTATCGAATGACTTACTTTTATGTGAAAAAAATCTAGTCTATGTAAACCTAGAGTAGTCATTAACTATTACAAATCCAAAGATCTTTCTACCTAAGCTTGTAGTACTAATGGGTACAAATAAATACATGTGACAAAATTCTAAAATTTGAAAGGTGCTAATATCCTTATTGGATGGAAAGAGGATTTGACTTATTTTCATAATTGACATGCATCACATATGTGGTCCTTAGTGAATTCAAGCTTGGGTATTCCACTTTCTAAGTCTTTTTGGGTTACTTTTCTAAGTGCTTTCATGCTAGCATGACACAACCTCCTATTCCAAAACTATGACTTATCAATAACAGTTTTTAGATAAAGGGTTCTATCAAAATTAATAGAATTTAAATCTAGCATGTAAACATTATTTGATCTTTTCTCATGCAGCATAATTTTTCTATTCAGGATTATGATGCAACTAGCAGTTAGAAATTTATTTATGTAGCCTTTATCACATAACTGGCTTATGCTTAACAGATTATATTTTAATCCATTAACAAGTAAAACATTTACAATCAAAAGGTTCTTAGAGTTTCCGATTATACCTGTGCCCACCACATTCCTGGTGTTGTTTTCTCCAAGAGTGACCATTTCTCTAGCCCTATCCTCTAGTGAAATGAATTGATTAGCATGTAAAGTCATATGGTGTGAGCATCCACTGTCCAGGTAACACATGCTCTCACAAGGTCATCTATGAGAGCACCCCTATAAAATCATCAAATGTTAGATTTGGGAACCAAAACAAGTTTGGTTCCCTATTTATGGAAAGGGGAATGTAATGCATGCATGTTATGCTATGAGTTTTGAACTTTTGTTCTCCACACCCAATGTATACTATGGTGAATGGTGGAAGTGTGAGATATATGTCCTAACATGCCATAAGAGAAACATCTAATACTAGGAAAAGAATACTAGTCTACTCAGGTTATAGTGCCTCTTCCTAGGTTTGAATTATGCATTTTGATCTTATGGATTGTGAAACTCAAGCATTAAGGGTAGTTTTTTTTTATTTTCTTTGAAATTAATTAACTTAGCCTTTAAAAACTTATTTGCATTTTCAAGAATTGAAATTTCTATTTTAAAAGCACGCTCTTTACTATCTAAATCAATGTCAAGAGTATATAATTCATTATATGCATTTTCTAGCTCAAAATATAAACTTTTAAAAAAATCATGCTCATTTATTAAATCAAGATGGTTTGCATGTAATGAGTCAAATTCATCCAACAAAGTCATAATGTTTCTATCAACTGTATAATGACATTTAATCAAAATTTTATGCTCTTTTTTGTAAGTTTAGAAATTCCTGTTTCAGGCTAACATGTGATTTTTTAAGCTTTCTGTAAGATGAATGACTTTTCTTAAAATTTAAAGCAATTGATTATATATTAATTCACATACCTCTTCTTAGTCAAAGTGGCCAAAATGATCTTCCACCATCAAACACAAATTTGTTATGTCCTCGTCAGCATTAGTTTTAGAGGAGTAAGTTGCATAATCCACCCAAAAAGCCTTTTGGGTTATTAGCCTTCAAATCTTGAACTTGGGTTTTTTCTCACCCTTCCCCTTGCTTGGGTGAGCCTTAAGTGTAGAACAATCAGCTTTTATATATCATGACTTCCTGCATTCAAAGAAAATAAAATCTAAAAAACCTTTAGAATTCTTGTTATTCATACATTTTCTCCATTTCTGATGGTGCTTTAGCTTCCTTCTAAAAACGATTTTGAATTGCCATGTAATTAAGGCAATATCATCATTCTCAGAACATGAAGTATCAGTGTTAGAATCATCAACCTTTAGGTCCACTATTTTCTCCTTCTTTTTCTCCCCTATATCAAGTTGCTTTGCTTCACTCCTTTCTGATAAGCAAGGAGTTTTCAAAGTAATTTATCAATTGAATAAACATTCAAATCCTTGGTTTTAGTTACAAAAAATAATCTTAGTATCAAATGAAGAAGGTAAACGTCGCAAAATTTTGTTAACTTTCTCAAAGTTTGTTAGCTCTCTTCCTAAGGAAAACAGGGAGTTGATTATTTGTGTAAACCTGGTATATATTTAAGATATTGACTCACTAGGTTTCATGTGAAATATTTTGTCATCATGAAGTAATATATTTAGCCTAGATTACTTAACTTCACTTGTGCCTTCATAAGTAATGCATAATATATCCTAGATTTCATTACCAGTTGCCAATGCTGAAACTCGCATGTAATCTTCAGATTTCAGTACATAAAAAAAATAGTTTAAACATTTTATATTAAGTTATGCTAGATCTCTATCATAAAAAGTACATTAAAAAAAGCAAGTTTAATTTTTATGCCATTAATTTCACGTGTTAGTGTAGAATAATCATCTTTATAAATATCCACATGAGATAATCCAAAGATTGCAAAAAGGTGGACATGCAAGTTTTCCTGATATAAAATGGTATATTATCAAATAAGGGTGGTCGAGTAAAGGAATACCCTTCCACCATGTTCTGTTTATCAAAGTTAGTCATGTATCTTTAATTCAAAGTTTTCTTTAACTTGATATTTTGAATCCTGCTCTGATACCACTTGAAAAGTTTGTTAGGGTTGTTAAGCTATTATGAACTAGTCTGAGGCTAACTAGGAGGGGAATGAATTTCTGTTTAAAAATTTAACTTAAACAATAAGAAAAAAAAATTAGATTTTTGATATTTTTAAAACAATTTACATTTGTCCTAAGGCTGAGGTAGAACAATTTCATAAAGACAGAATTATGATATTTTAACCACATAAAGAATCAAAAGTAAATAATGCAAAAATTAAGTGCAAGAATAAAAAAAAATAACAGACCAAATTTTTACAGTGCTTCGGTCATCCTGACCAACATTTACTCCCCAGAGCTTCCCTCCAGGAATTGCACAAAAATTATAGTGTCTCTCATTTTTCTCCCACAACAAGGCGGAGAAGCCCTTACAAATTCTTTTCATCGACCCTGGTAAGATAAAGAACCTAGAATCATTTTGCTTCCTCTTAAAGTATGTAGAATACCACATCTCCTTTTGCTTCCTGCTGAAGCATGTAGAGAACCTTGATCTAGTTCTGATGAAGACCACCATAGACCCACCAAGGAGCCAAGGATGATGATTGGAGAGGATGATTTGAATCCTTGCTTGGAGTAACCTTTGTGAATATGTCACAACCACCCCTAACAAGATTCCCTCTCTCTCTCCGAAGCTCTCCTTCTCCTTCTGAAATCTCTCTTAGGTCAGGACAATAGTAAAAGATTTAATCATCAATAATTGAGAGAGCTTAAATAGAAGGACTTAAAAAAACACCCTAATTTTTAAATTATCATCAAAGATCATCAAGTGTATGATTAGTTTAAATCATCCCTTCTAGCCAGGATGATCTGGTTTTTTGTATGATTAAAACACAATATTTGTTTAGATTATCCAAGATGATATGTACATCATCTTGTACAGTTAGTTCAAATTATACACTATCAGATAGAAAATAGTTTGGGACATCTAGAAGATAAATCTGGATAATATAGAAATATAACTGATCATCTAAGATGATTAAGAGATCATCCTGTACTGTAGTTCAAAAATAGACTTTATCATCTAGTAGATAGTTCAGGACATCCATGAGATATATTAGGAAGATATAAAAATATAACTGATCATCCAGGATGATTTAGAGATCATCCTGTATGGTTAGTTCAAAAATAGACTTTACCGTCTAGCAGATAGTTCATGACGTCCAGGAGATTTAGTAGAAGACTAAGGTTTTTCTTATAGATTGTCCAGTATGATCCTGTAATTATACTAGAAGATATGATCGATTAATCTATCATTAATTACTATCCTAATCACCTTATCAAATTAGCCATGATTGGTAAGAATCATCCTGGACAATAAAGGTCATTATGTATTATTAGTGCAAATTTGATAGATTTAAAATCTTTCCTAATTTAAATTTGGCGGCTACTTTTTATGTTTTAAAAAAATCATCCAAGACAATGGGAATATTATCCATGTCTATTTCCTTAATCAAGTTTATGTGACCTAGATTCCTTAATTAGGGTTTCTATTTTTGACTGATTGTTTAGGATATTTTGAAATCGTTATGTACGATATGATCAAAAAATGAAAAACTCTAACTCACCAAATTTCTCCTCCCTGAGTGTGTGTGTCCAAGTTTACTTAGCTTCAGATTCATCATAGTACAATTGACTCAGGAATAAGTAAAAGATGCATTAAAAAAAAATTATAGACTGACGAAATCCTAGTCTACCCGATCTTAAGCTATTTGACAGTCCAAGTGAACTTATGGAATTGAAAGGTTAGTGAGGTGGGAAAATAAAATAGATATGCAAGAGTAGTAGTAGTCAAGAACCAATAATGTTTTTATCATTTAAATCACACTACTTGGGTTCAGATTTGCAATAGGTGAAATCATAGATATCTGACACGTTTAAATTCATGGGATGGCAGTGATTCTATTGGGCCAAATCTTATTTGTTGATCACACTATTTTAAGTTCTATAATCTCAATCGTTCGATCTTATGTTAGATGATTAAGGAAGAAGTTGTACTATCATTGGGACCAATGAATAATCTATAGCAAATGAAGCATTGTCACATATAAAAGTGTAATTCTATTTAGCTAGGCTGACTATGTAAAGGACCTCGATTAGTGATTCATTGAGAGAATTTAAAAGAACTTTAAAATTTAATATCTACTTGAATTTGAATCTAAATTTAGGAAATAAACCCTTTATGGATTTATATTTTTAAGAACTATCTAGTAGATCAAGAATTAAAGAAAAATATTATGCTGAATACAAAAATTTTATGATATAATGAATTATTTGGTTTATGAATAGAATGTTAAATTGGATTTATATTGATTCAATTTTGGTCTAATTACAATTCATGGTGTGTTCTATCACCCTAAATTTTCCTATGGACAATTGAATTCTCAGCTAGCATGAATTGAATTTTTAAATCTTCGGTTAGATTTAGAAGTAACTATTTGGAAATTCATAAAAATTAAATTATAACAAATTATTGCATGAAACCTCTTGATTCTATTAATATCCTTTTTAGGGTTAGTTAACGAATGATTACATTCAAAAGCATAGTCTAGATAGCTTTGAGTGAATATCCAAATATATAAATGGATTTACTTAAAAATGTTTAATAGACATTAGGAAGACTTTAATGGTCTCAAATTAATAAAAAATAATCTTTTGGTTAGTATTGACTTATGGTTGATGTTTAACTTCAAATGAGGTCCACTTGGTATGTAAATTATCAACACTAAATTCAGTCACATGATTTCATATGGGATCAATAATAATTTTAATTCCAAATCTAAACTACTAGTGTTAGAATATACTTTTTCGTATCAAACCCTAACAAAGTAGAAACTATAGGTGAAAACATGGGAAATTGGTTTGGCTAATCATTCATTAACCGATCACTTTTTAAGAATCTTCATAGTGGTTTTTGAAACCTTCCATTCCTTTCTAAACCTTAAATCTAAAGCATTAAACCTAAAGATTCCAAAGTTCACATATTTACATTCAATGCTACTCAACATAGCATTTTGGCTAAAACCTCTTTATTGATCCTTCAAAATGATGTGAACTTATTTATAATCATCATTGTAATGATTAGAACACATTAGGTCACATTCCTTACCATTGTTGACCATGTTTGACTTATGAAACCCTTAATATGAAAAGCTTGATCATGTGCATGAAACCTTATTCAACCTTCAGCTCAAGTCCTATGATTGATCCTAATGATCCATGAGTATGCCTAAACCAAATTGGGCAAATTATTAACAATCAATGGTTATGTTGACCATAGGGATCACCTTTGACCAAAAACATGAATTATTGTATATAATTCTTTTTAAATAAAAAAAAAATACACAACATCTTCTAAATTGTCACCAAAAGATGTTTGAGTGCATTGGAACCATAGTGGGCCATGGTTGATAAGGGTTGACCAAAACTACCACTAAAGGCCTTTTGAAATAAAAAAAACATGATGCATTTTAATTTATATAGACTATGGCATGCCCACAAACCACTTTCAATTATTTGCATAAATAGTTCTTAACATAATAAACCCAGCTATTGGGCTTTTGTTAACTTGAGCTGACCAAGTTAACTAAGGTTGACCCCATATGCCCTTCATCTTTAAAATCAACTAACTCTAATGTATCCTTAACCTCCAAAGCATGCAAAGCGAGTTTATTAGGCCCCTTACGGTTTTCCATAGCCTTGCTCAACACTTGGGCTTAAATGGTTTAGCCAATTAGGTTATGTTAAGTGAATCCAAAGTATTTCATTAAGCAATTTCACTCCCTAAGCAAAATATGCCTAAATCGATGCAATTAAAGGCTTCATATGGTGGATTCTTAGAGCCTCATAAAGAGTTCGTAAGTGTTTCTTTAGCTTCTATAGCCCTTGAAAAGCCTATATAATCAAGTTCAACCAAGATCCAATAACCCCTCTCTAGTCAATTTCCAAAATTTGATCTAGACAATCAGACCTTATTATATAAAGGTGAAATATTCCTTAGGACCCAACTAATGTTTTGTAAAAAAAAAATCCCTAGAAGCCACTCACTGGTCTGCGGTAGCTATCAAACTTGAGATAGCTTTAGGGGGGTGGGGGTGGTTGATTAATTATGAGTGAAACATTCATTCTACAATGATTTAGCCATTAAGTTAAAAATTACCAATCCTTGGATCCTTCTAGGTCAATTTGATTAAGTATTATAGAGAAGATTAATTTGATAAATCAATTTAATGATAATGGATATGAAAGAGTGAGAGAGAGAGAAAGAAAGGTTGAATGAAAAATCACAGTTATTTGACTCATTTAAATTCATGGGATGACTGTGATTCTATTATGCCAAATCTAGTGTCTTGATCCCACTATTTTAAGCTTGATTATCTTAATTATTCGATCTTGTGTTAGATGGTTGAGGAAGAAGTTGTACTATCATTGGGACATGTGAACATTTATATAGCTAATGAAGCTATGCCACATATAAAAGTGTAATTCTATTTAGCAAGGCTGGCGATGTAAATGCCCTGAATTAGTGGATTAAATGATAAAATTTAATAGAACTTTAAAAATTAATATCTACTTAAATATGAATCTAAATTCAAGAAATAATCCCTTTATAGATTTATAATTTTAAGCCCTATTTAATAGATCACGAGTTAAGGCCTAATCATATGTTGAATAAGTGAATTTTGTGATAAAGTGTATTATTTGGTTTGTGAATTGAATGCTAAATTTGATTCATCTTGTGTTTAATTTTGGCCTTATTTTAATTCATGGAGTTTTCTATCACCCTAAATTTTCCTAATGGCCAATTTATTTCTCAGCTAACATGAATTGAATTTTTAAATCATTCGGTTAGATTTAGAACTAGGTGTTTGGAAATTCATAAAAATTAAAATATAAAAAATTATTGCATGAAACTTCTTGATGTTGTAAATATATTTTTTAGGGTTAGTTAACCAATTATTATATCCAAATCTATTATCTAGATAGCCTTAAATGAATAACCAAATATATAAATGGATTTACTTTAAAAATTTATAACAGACCTTAGGAAGACTTTAATGGTCTCAAATTAATTTAAATTAATTTATTGGTTAGTATTTTTTATGGTTTAAGTTTAATTTAAAATGGGGTCCACTTAACATGTTAATTATCCAACCCTAAATTCTCAAAACCCTAACTCCAATGTCTATATTTTCTCTTTTCATTATTGGTGTTGAGTTTCTTTCTAGAGTCCTTGCCAAACTCTTTTAAAATCACTCTAGCCTCTATTTTAGAACTTTGGGTGGTTCCTATTTCCCATTTATGTTTTACTAATGAGTTTATTCTTTTTATTAATGCTTCTTTAAATAGGATTAACAAACTTGTGGGCTTCTTTCATAAGTTTAAAAATGTTAGTGGGCTTTCTTTGAATAATAATATGAGTTATTTTGTTGCCTCCAACATAGAGACTAATGGCCGTATTTTGGCTATCAAAGGCCTTACAGGTTTTTTGTAAGGTCACTTGCCTATTAAGTACCTTAGAGTTCCTCTTTTTGAAGGTAGGAAGATAATATTTCTTTTTGATGACTTTATTACTTCTGTGCATAACAAGCTTTTGCCATGGGATTCAATTTTTTTTTTTTTTTTTTTTTTAGGGGTAGATTAACTCTCATTAGAAGTGTTCTTTGTCTTTCCTTGTTTATACCTTCAAAACTCTTTACTCTACTCATGCAGTGTGCAACAAAATTGATAAACCTTTTAATACATTTTCTTTGGAAAGGGACCAATAGCACTTCTAAAATTCTCTAGTCCTCTTGGGACATGTTGTGGTGTCTTGGATGAGGGTGACTTGGGTTGCAATACTTTGTATGCTTTGTCTTATGCTTTTTCTTTCAAGTTGGGGTACTCCTTTAGTGCTAAAGTGAGTCTTTGAGCTAAGTTTATGTTTGCTAAGTATTGTGTGGGTAAGCACCTGACTATATGCATTTATAACAAGTGTGATTCTAAAGTGTAGCAGAGACTTTACAAAATAAATGAGTTGTTGAGCCCAAGATTAGTTGGTGGCTTGGTGGTGTAAACATCTTCTTTTAGCAAGGCCATTGGCTGGGAACTCATTCTATTGATTCTATCATTAATACCACTTCCACTTTGGCAGTTAAGGTGAACTATTTTATTACTAAGAACTATTGGGATTATGATAAACTTACTAATTATATTCCTAATTCCATTATTCAACAAATTATGAACCTTTCCCTTAACACTATTTCTAATGATTTATTATTATGCAATATGTCTAAAGATGGGGTTTTCACATTAAAGGATGCTTGGCATCCTTCAGAGGTAAGAATGGTGTCACTAATATTTTTTCTATAATTTAGCATAAAAGTATTCTTCCACTGTTGCTATTTTTTTTGGACAATTTTGCATAGGTTTATCCTTACTGATGATAACTTAATTAAAAGATGCTATATCTTATCATCCAAGTGAAAGTTCATCACGGATTTTAAGCCCTTCTGAACTATCCTCAGGATAAATAAGAGGGGGTTAATTGGTTATTTAAAAAATTCTCAAACAAAATCAAAATCACAACCATAATCACCACAAAATTAAAGTGCAAAAATTATATGTGGAATAGCAGTAAGAAAGAGCAGAGAATTTTATAGTAGTTCGATCAAACATGACCTACATCTACTCCTTGGAGCATCTCCTCTGGAATTGCACTAAAGTTAGTGACTCTCCGTGTGCTCCCACATCAAGGCAGAGAAGCATGTCCAAATCTCCTTTCCACTGACCCGGTGAAGTAGAGAACCTAACTCCTTTTTCTTCCTCCTGAAGTAGGAAGAGAACCTCGATCAGTTGTTGAAGTAAACCTCTCTCAAACCTGTAAGGAACCAGGGAAGATGATTGGAGAAGATGGATCGGATCTTTGCTTGGAGAAACCTTTGTGAAACCCCTCACAAATTCACCCTCACAAGATCCTCTCTGTCTCCCTTGATCTCTTTCTCCTCTTGGCTCTCTTAGGTTAGGACAAGAGCAAAAGTTCTCCTCTTGAGTAAACAAGAGATCTTTTAAATAAGTGCTCCCAATTTGCCTTAATTTGTAACTAATAGTCAACTATCATTTAGGCCGATCGACCAATCATCCTATACAATCATTTCAAATTTAGCCCAATCAACCAGAACAATTTTTGAAGAGTCTGGACGATTAGAAGTTTCCTTTGTTCAGATCATTGTATATCATTCTGTATGATTAGTTCAATTTGTCAAATATCAACCAGATTGTTACCCTTGATGAATGTCTAGAAGATAAAAAATTAACTTGATCATCTAGGATGATCTCACGATCATCTCAGATGATTAGTACAAAACATCACATATCATCCAGATTATCACCCTGGATGGATGTCTGGATGATGAAAAGATAACTGATTGTCCAGGTCAATTTTGGATCATCCCGGATGATTAGTTCATTTTAATATATATCATCCACAGAATTGTTCAGGTCATCCAGGAAGAACTAAGGTTTATTTAACTGATCATTATGGATGATTCTGTGATTGTCTAGGATGATATGATCAAGAAATCAAACCATAAATATTTTTTTTAATTACCAAACTAATTTAAGCATAATTGTAGTGCATCATCTAGGATGATATCTTGGATGATGTACAAAACAAAAACATGACTATAAGGTTGTGGCGGCTGATTCTTTCTAAATTAATCCTATCATCTCGAAAGATGATAATATTATCCAGGATGATTTACTTAATTGCGGATGCCTTACCCAGGATGCCCAAATTAGGTTTTTATTTATAACTGATCATCCTGAATGATTTGGGATCATCTTGGATGATATAATCAAAAAATAGAAAACTCTAAAATAGTCAAAAAATTTCCACCAAGTGTGTGTATGCAAGGTTACTTGGCATAAGGATCCATACTGTTACAATCGACTCAAGAAAAGGTAAAAGACACTTGACCTACTTTACAAGCTGACTCAATCCTAATCTACCCAATCTTAAGCTTATTCGAATTATAATTTGATCTTGAGGACCTGAAATGTTAGTAGGCAAGACAGTTATAGAAAAATAGATGTAACAAAAATATTTGTTATCCCCTATTTGATGATGAAAAACAATCAAAATTAAATAAAACTTAAACAGAAGTAAAGCAGTATGATGAAAATAACTCAAACACTACCCACTACTCCCCCTTTTGACATCAAAAAAAGGAGGAGAAAACTAGAGAAGAAAAGCATAACGGAAGACGAAAAAGAAGATTGAAGACAAGGTTTTTTTCTTTTTTTTTCAAGATCAAAGCACGAATATGATAAATTTTCCAAGTGATTGAATTAAAAAGTTTGTAAGAAATAATGATTTAACATCATCAAAATTTAAAAAATTGTAGAATAATCGATCCTGTTAGCCCTAGCTCAGACTTCTCTCAGGGCAAATTGTCTTTGAAAAATAAAGATCTAATTTATAAAAAAAATGGATAAGAAAAATATATCCATTCAAAACCTGGTTCCAAAAAAATATCTTATAGAATAATATATCATATTTATTAATCACAACAATTAAATTCGATCAGAAGCCTTTGAAAATATCAAGTGACATGTGAATTCGTCTAAGATTTAAAGGTTTGAAAGTGAAGGAAGCTTGCTTTTTGTGAGCTAATTTTATGCCACTTGTCAATTAGCGCATTTTACACATCTTTTAATTTTTTATACACTTTGTGTATCTTTCAATGTTTTGGCGATCATTGTACATCTTTTCAGTTTTTCTTCTTTTTTGGCTCATTTTATGCCCTTGACTTTTTTTTTCTAGCTAGATCCCTTTTCAAAACTCTTAAATACTCTCAATTGTGAGTATATATTGAAGATATTAGAGAAAAAAACTCTCTCTCTAATATATGGAAGAATAAACCACAAAACAAAATCAAATTCATATGATAAATGCAAAGACAAGATTACAAAAAATTTGAAAGTAATATAAAGACTTTGAATATTATATATATAAGATAGATGATTGTTGCAAGATAAAAAAGATCTAAATCATAAAATCTAGTCATTAATTTGAGATAGACTTTTGTTTAGAAAAGAAAATTACACCACTAAAAGAAGTTAGAGGAAGGGAAACAATCAACGGTGTTTTCTCCGTTTAACTGATTTAGAGATGTCAAACATTTACTATAAATTTTCAAAAACAAAAATAAGACATAAAATATCATTTTAACTATGACCAAAAATAAAGGCTGAAGGTAAAAATAGGAGCACCATAAATGAAATCACTACAAACTAACAGAAAATAAAAATTGACACTCAAAACTTAAACAAAAGAAAGAATAGAAAATAACGACGAGCAATTTATCAGAAAGCATACAAATCAAAATTTTTTAAGTAACAAGTTTATGCAATTATGTGTCGTGAGCCTCCACTGTCCAGGTATCACATGCTCTCATGAGGCCTTTGTGAGAGCACCCCTACAAAATTATCAAATATCATATTTAGGAACCCAAATAGCTTTTGGCCCCTTCTTATGGAATGAAAAAAGTGATGAATTTGAGTTATGCTATGAATCATGCAATTTGTGTCTCCACACCTAATATGTACTATAGTAAACAGTACAAGTGTGTGAAATATGTTCTAGCATGCCACATAAAAAAGCATCTAACATAGGGAAAAGGGTTTACTAATCTACTAGGTTATAGTGCCTCTTCCCAGGTTTTAAAATTTTTAGCTTTAGATCAGGTGTGGGTATAGTCCTATTTTTTCTCAAGTGCATTCAATTCAACTTTAATCCATGAGTTATCACATTCTAAAATGGTGTTATCAATTCTCAAATAGTGCTCCCTATGCTTAGATTCATCAATATATGCTTTAAAATAATTTTCAAGTGCAGTGTGAGATGCTTTTATTGAATCTTGCTCAATGATCCACTCAGAATGCTTTTTATTTAACTCATCAAACTCTTCAAGTAATTACATGTGATTGTTATCAATCATCGAGTGATCTTTAGATATCACTTCATACCCTTTTTGCAAATTTGAAAATTCAAATTTCAGGCTAGAATGCAATTTCTTAAGTTTCTTATATGATGTATAAATTTGTTCAAAAACTTCAAGTAATTGACTGTAGGTTAGTTTTCATACCTCTTCTTGGTCATACTGACCATGATGATCGATGACGATCAAGAACAAGTTTGTAGTCTCCTTTTCAGCTTCAGTCTCAGAGGAGTCATATATAGAATTTGCCTAAAATGCCTTTTTGAAATTCTTCTTATCCTTGTCCTTTTTAAACTTTGGTTTCATCTCTCCCTTCTATTTCTGATGGTGCTAGTGATTCTTCCTTAGAAAGCTTTTAAACTTCCTAGTTATTAAAGAAAAGTCATCACTTTCAGACCGAGTAGAATTAATATCCATATCATTAGCCTTCAGCACCATAGTTTTTTCCTTCTTTTGTGCTCCTGCATTAAGTTGTTTTTGGTTCACCCCTTGCTCGTAAGTAATGAGTGATCCAATTAAGTTATCAATAGAATAAGTATTCAAATCCTTGTATTAAATTATTGTAGTAATCTTAGCATCAAAGGAAGGAGGCAAGCATCTAAAAATTGTATTAACTCTTTTATAATTAGTTAGTTTTGTTCTTGAGGCATGTAATGAGGTGACAATTAAGTAAACCTAGAATACATATCAGAAATTGATTCAGTAGGTTTCATATAAAAAAATTTATATTCATGCAATAAAATATTCAACCTAGAATGCTTAACTTCATTTGTTCCCTCATAAGAAATACACAATCTATCCCAAATTTCTTTATCAGTAGAATAAGTTGAAATACGCATATAATCTTCTAATTTCAAAACACAAAAAAAAATAGTTCGAACATTTTGAATTCATTTGTGCTAAATCCCTATCATCAAAAGTCCATTCAGTAAAAGGAAGTTCAGTTTTAATTCCATTAATTTCATGTGATGGAGGTAAATAACGATCCTTAACAAGCAACCACATGAGATAGTGAATTGATTGTAAAAAAACTAGACATGCAAGTTTTCCAAAAATCAATAGAAATATTGTCAAACAAAGGTTGTCGGGTAATAGAATAACTTTTCGTAGTATTACGATAACCAAAGTTAGCCATGGATAGAAATTCAAAAGTTTTAAAAAACTAGAATTTATGAATCCCTCTCTGATACCACTTAAAAGTTTGTCAGGGGTATTAAGCTCTTATGAACTAGTCCGAGATTAACCAAGAGGGGGGGGGGGGGGGGGGGGGTGAATTGGTTATTTAAAAAATTCTCAAACAAAATCAAAATCACAACCAAATAATCACCACAAATTTAAAGTGTGGAAATTAAATAAAGAAAGGTAGTAAGAAAGAACAGACATAATTTTATACTGATTCAAATTTTCCCTTATTTATAACTAGTCATCAAACATCATTCAAGATAATCAACCGATCATCTAGTACGTTCAGTTCAAATTTAGCCCAATTAGTTAGGACTATTTGGGAGAGTCTGGAATATAAGAAGGTTCCTTTATTTAGATCATCCAAGATAATAATATATCGTCATGTATGATTATTTCAATTCATTTAATGTCGTCCAGGCCATCATCCTGAATGATTGTTTGGATGATAAAAAAGTAACTCGATCCTCAAGGATAATCTCATGATCGTCTAGGCTAATTAGTATAAAACATTACATATTATCCAGAACATCGCTCTGGATGGATGTCTTGATGATGAAACGATAACTGATCATCCAGGCCAATTTTGGATCATCCTGGATGATTAGTTCATTTCTATATATATCATCTAAAGAATCATTTAGGTCACCGAGGAAGAACTAAGGTATTTTTAATTGATCATCCTAGATGATCCTATGATTGTCCAAGATGATATGATCGAGCAATCAAACCTTAATGGCTTTACTTAATTACAAAGCTAATTTAGGAAAAAAATTTGTGCATCATCCATGATGATATCCTCGATGATGTATAAAAATAAAATATGCCTAAAAGGTTGTGGTGCCTGATTCTTTCTAATTTGATCCTATTGTTCTGGACAATGATAATATCATCTATGATGGTTTGCTTAATTGCATCTTCCTTAACCAGGATGCCCTAATTAGGGTTTTTATTTTTAATTGATCGTTCAGGATGATTTGGGATCATCCTGGATGAGATAATCAAAAATATAAAAATTTAAAACAGTCAGAATTTTTCCCCCAAGTGTGTGTGTGAAAGGTTATTTAGCATAAGGATCCACATTGTTACAATGGACTCAAGAAAAGGTAAAAGTCACTTGATGTACATTATAAGCTGCCTTAGTCCTAATCTTCCAAATCTTGAGCTCGTTCAATTTGTAATTTGATCTTGTGGACTTCAAACGTTAGTAGGCAAAGCGGTCAAAGAGAAATAGAAGTAACAAAAATATTTGCTACCATCAAAATTAAAAGTCCTGAAACAAGATTCACAACACCAAGTGCCAACGACGCTTTCATGTGGAGAACATGCATCATGTATTTCTTTCAGGAATTTTAGCTATTAAAACTTGGACATATTTTGATGATATTTTTAGAGTAAATTGCTTTAATGCTAAGTTGTATATTAATTCTTGTATTAACCCTTGGTTTAATAAGTCTATAGGTCACATTATAAATGTTATTTCTTCTCTCATTTTGTGGTATTTACAGCTTTGTAGAAATAATTCCCTTTTTAATGGTAGAAGTATGAACCATTTTAGGATTATTAAGTGTGTGAAAGACAAGGTTTTGCAATTTTTTTAAATTAATATGCTCTCTATAAAGAATTATAAGAATTATTTTTCTGGCATTTAAATTGGGTATCACGATGGAGGGTGATTATCCATCTACTGGACCCAGGATTTTTTATTGGATTGAACCTCCTAATAATTTCTATAAGATGAATGTGGATGGTGTTGCCAAATGTTCCAGTTCAGGATGTGGTGGAATTATTAAGGATGGTTAAGGGAATATCATTATGGCTTTTACGAGACCCTTACATAATTATTCTATAAATGTTGCACAGCTTTTAGCTATTCTTCATGGGATTAGATTGTTCATATCTCTTGATATTTCTAACATTTGGATTGAAGTTGATGCTACTTACATTATTCATTGTCTAACTAATATTGATGATATTGTGTGCAACTCAGCTCCTTTTTATCTTATTTGGGACATTAAGGTGATGTTGATTTTTATTAATTAATCCCTTTTATGTGTATATGGAGGGGAATGCTTGTGTTAATTGTCTTGCCAATTTAGGGTGTAATTTGGACTATTTTATTGATTTTTCAGCCTCTAACTTACCTATCCCCTTAAAAGGGCTTTTATGATTAGACAAAATTGGTCTTCCTCATGTTAGATTTTAGTAGTTCTTTTTTGTTGGAGCTTGGGACTCCTTTTTATTTTGGTTATGCCCTTCTTGTGTAGGAGGGTCTTCCCTGTTAGCTTCTTTTCTTAATTTTTCTAATTAAATTTTTGTGCCAGCTATCCTCCCTTATGTTGCTCTTGTAATCCCAAGTTGCTGGATTTCAGTATTGCTCTATGTGGGCTAGTTTCTTATATGTTGTTGCAGGGCTTTGTTGAGTTTTTATTGGAGGTTGATCCTTCGACCGACTAAGCCGTAGATTTTTTTGGTTTCAGTTGGTTCTATTTTTGTGGTTGTGCTCTCCATTTCTAGTGGGTTTTGCTACATCATGTCTTTTGCCCCTTCTTGGGCATGGTTCATTTGTGCTTAGTTGGGGTTGGGATTAGGTTGGAGTTGCATTTGGATGGTGATTTGCTGGTAATTAAGTATCTAATTATTTTACTGAGTTAGCCATTTTTCCTGTTACCAAATTTGGCAGTTGACTTATTCTTGGTTTGTTTAGTTTGTTTGGAACTAGGTTTTCATGAATAAAAATGAAGTTTTGTTTTCCTTCTTTTCTCTAGAAGCTTTGGCTATCTATCTTAAGTTGGAGGTGAACCTGTTATATGTCCTGATTTTCTTGGTTTCCTTTATCTAAGTCTTTATGGATTATGGCCCATGGTTTAGTTCTGCAGGGTTTGTCGTTGCATTCCATGGCTACTTACATGATAGTTGGAGGGTGCTTGTTCATTTTATTATGAAAGATGCTGCTAAGTGTTATAAAGTAGTTGGTTGGAGGCTGAATGTTTTTACTTTTAATTATGCTACTTTTTTTGTGAAAAATTGCTTAGGCCATCACCCTACCATTTTATGGTTTTATTTGTGAAATTTTTGACTTGGTTATCACCTTTTTTTGTTCGATCTCCTTAGTGCAAGTGTTCGTAATGCTTTCACTTTGGAAGAGCAGGTGGAACTTGTTACTATTTTTTTATTTTTTTTCCTTTTTGGGTGCTCTTCCTTGTACATTATAGATTGTACCTAGATTATATTGTATTTTTGCAAAGTAGGGAACTCGAGATTTTAGGATTTATTTGCTTTCTTATTATAGCTCTTATGAGCATTATTGAGCTTGAGGTTTCTTTAAGGACTGTGTAATACTTTTCATAATTAATGTGTAGGCCCTTTTGAGAATTCGCCCCTCCCCCCCCCCCCCCCCCCCCCCCTTGAAAAAAATATATATTCTCTCTCATCTCTTCTGTTGTGCTTTGGCGATCGAGTTTTTCCTATTGTAGCTCGTTCATGTTCCTGTATATTTCAATGATTTTGGTTACTATTTTCATTGTGTAAGAAAATATTGTATTTTTTTACCTAAGGCCTTTCAGCCTTCTATTATTTTCTTTCTGATTTTTCTTCATGGAGGCTAGCCAGTCTTCATCTAAGCCCTCACCATGGGGTAATCCACCTAGCTTTCGTTGTTAATAAGAAAGGATTCTTTGGTGATGTTGGTAATGATTCTAACCCTAACTATCGATCTTTTAATGATGTTCTTGTTGGTGGTGTCTAGTAGAAAGAATCAAGTTTTGCTTTTACTAAATCTTCGGTTAAAGGTTTCAGGCTTTATTGATTTCTGAGGATGAAATAATGAAACTTGCTTCTCCTTATCAAGTAACCTCAAAATCAAAAATAGATCCAACACAACCTGGAATCACAGCCAAACTCTCACGGATACCCATAGCCTGCCAAAACAGCAACCTGAAGGTAGGAGGGCAACAATGGGATAAGCCATTAGCTACATAACCTATGAAATCACATATCAAGTCTAGATCCACAAAGACAACAACTAAATTGTGTTACAAACATGTTTTTTTATTATGATTTTGATGATAACAAACAAATCTTGTTTCACTATGACTGCCTTTTCTACTGACTTTTCAGGACTCAAAGATCGGATAGAAATCGAAATCAGCTCAAGACTAGGTAAATTAGGGTTGAGTCAGTCTGTAATTTTCTTTTTTCTTTCTTGAGTCAATTGTAATTACTTGAAGTGATTGATGTTAAGTAACCCTACACACACACTTGAGAGATTTAGAACTTGTGTTTTTACTCACATCGTCCCGAATGATATTTATATCGTCCTGGACGATCGAGTTCAAAATAGAAGATCTAATCAGGATTTCTTAGTTATGGAAGCTGTAATTAACTGATCGACCTGGATGAAACCTGTATCAGCTAGGACGATATGCTCAATACAGAAAGAAATTGCTACCCTGATCAATTTAGGTATTCTGTATTTTTAGAAATCGTCCACGATGATCATGAGATTGTCCTGGATGATATCACAAAATTATGCCTAAATTGATCCAGAAATCAAGGAAGTAATTAAGGATGATTGATACGATCACATTATCCTGGACGATCTCAGGATTGGCTAGGATGATCTATTCAAAAACCCTTAGTTGCTTCTGGACGATAAATATCAGCCAGCACAAATTCAGGGCGATGTTTAGGTCGATTTGGATCGGACAGCTCAAATTCAGCGTGATGCTCTAGATGATTTTCCACTAATTTGAACTGATCTGCCAGGACGATCATGAGATCGTCTGGGACGATCAAGCAAATTTTCAATCGTCCAGTTTGCATTCAGGGCGATGCTCTATTCGATCTTATGAGATTTGTACTGATCGGCCAGGACGATTTACATATCATCCTGGACGATAAAGTCGGTAACTTGCTATTAATGAGCTCCTTTGAAGCTCTTCTATTTAAGAGCTCTTCTATTTAAGAGCTCTTGTTCAACATTTTTTAATATCCTTGGCTGCTGTCTTGACCTTAGAAAACCTAAAGGAGAGAGAGAGAGAGGATCTTGTGAGGGGGAGCTTATGAGGGGGTTCACAAGGG
Organism: Dendrobium huoshanense; assembly: GCA_016618105.1. Classification (NCBI taxonomy): domain Eukaryota; kingdom Viridiplantae; phylum Streptophyta; class Magnoliopsida; order Asparagales; family Orchidaceae; genus Dendrobium; species Dendrobium huoshanense. The sequence goes on from CM028343.1 coordinate 57,682,940, forward strand.
TTGCTCCAAGCATTGTTTCACTTCTTCTTCCCTAGAGTCTCTTGTCCTTGGAAGGGTTGGGAGAGGTACGTTTAAGTAAGTGATCGTGGTTCTCTTCTTACTTCGGAAGGAAGCAAAAGGAGATGGGTTCTCTATTTTTCCTGGTGTGGTAAAAAGGAGGTGTTTTTGTAAGGGCTTCATCGCCTAGCTGTGGGGGATAAAGGAGAGTCACGTTGGTAGTGCAATACTCGGAGGGCGCCTCCAGGGAGTGGACGTAGGTCAAGTTGACCAAACCACTATAAACCCTTGTGTTCTTTTTTACTGCTTCTATACTTTAATTTTCGGCATTTGTTTTTCCAGGGTGATTTTTGTTTGTGATAATTATTCTTTTGGTTTTAAAGAATTTTTAAAATACCAATTCACCCCCCTCTTATTTAGCCTAGGGACTAGTTCATAGGGCCTAACATCCCTAATTAACTTTCAAATTGAAAGCCACAGAGTGATGGCCACAATTATTCTGTGATAGCAGAACATAATAATACCCAACAAATAAGAGCAGCATAACACAACACATAGAACCCCAAAGAAAGAACAAACTTAGAAGCCAGCACAGAGAAACACCAGGCCACGCGACCAAAAAACCAAACCAAACTAAAGAGAACACCCCACACTTCCAGGAAGAAGTGAGGAAGAGAAGAAAACCATCCAACCCGAGAAAAGCCCAAGCAGCAACACCACAAATAAAGTAGCAGCTTTAGTGATAATTCCCATTAACATATGAAATAGCATAAACACCACTAACCACCTGTAGATAATTCCATGGAGCCAAAATAGATTTATGACACCTAAAAACAACCCAACAACATAAAGTCCATAGCAAACCCCAATACACCAAGCACACCACCAAGGATAACCAAAAAAGGCCCCTTGATAAACAAAATAAAGAAAGCCACACAAAAACAAAATAGTTAAGTTCTAACATAGGGAAGACCAAGCACATCAAGTTTAAGTATACCTCTAAGAGCCATCAGAATAGTTATCCAAATAACATTAGAAAACAATCAAGACAACACCCCCAATTAGCAAGCCAAGAAGCATGCGCATTATGCTCCTTGTAAATATGATGAAACAAATAATTTAAAAAAATTAATAGATTTTTAATTTCCCTAACTTGATAAAAATGATCCGGGATGCAGCACATATTGTCATTAACATATAAGAATTGGAAATCATAATCAGAGTTAACCTCTAAAAATAGGTTAGTTAAGTTAAGAGAGATATATAACTTAATATTGTAAAGAATCGCCATGGTGATAGCAGCAAAATTATTACCATTCTATGAAGGACCTGTAAAATTATCGTTGACGGTTAGAAATTGAAAAATGCAATTTTTTGATGGTTTTTCGTGTCTTTCTAGAAAAGGTTCATTTAAGACTATCAAAAAATTTTGTCTTTTTGAATTTTGTACATACTTAAGAGAAATTGAAGGAGAGAGTGATAGAGAGTTACTGAAGGAGAATTATTACCACTGGAGTGTGAAGGGTTCACTTAAGTTACTCTAAGGTAAGGATTTCATTTTGTAATTTGTAATTACTTCACTCTTTTCTCTTGTCCTTCTAGTTTTCTCGTGAGAAGCTTCCTTCAAGAAGATTTGATTCTTTGTAGACGCACTGGAGAGTGTGAACAACGGAAGGTTCTCTGCCTACACTTGGAAAGTATGAACAGAGGGACGGTTCTCTGCAGACACATGGAGAGTGTGAACAGCGTGAGGTTCTCTGCCTACACTTGGAGAGTGTAAAAGAACGATGGTTCTCTACCGCATCGGGTAGTGGTGGAAGTGAGTTTTTGTGAAGGCTTCTTCTCCTTGCTATGGGAGCAAAAGGAGTGACACTAGTGGTAATAGTGTAATACCTGATGTGGGAGACTTCAGGGAGTGGATGTAGGTCGTGTTTGACCGAACCACTATAAATCTTATGTCTTTTATTTTCACTGCCTTTTTACTTTACATGTTTTTTGTTTATCTGTGGTTGAAAAATAAATTTTAAAATTCATTAAATTTTAATTCGGTTTAAAGAAAAAGATTTTTAAATTACCAATTCACCCCCCCCTCTTGGTTAGCCGTTGGGAAATAAGTGTTGCAAATCTATTTTCATAGCTTATGTTTTGATGATTGACAAACACTATTTCTCTTCGATTGCTTGTTGCTTCTAATATTTCAGGAATCAAAGATCGGACGAACAAGATGAAGCCAAATCAAGATTTTTTAGGTTTAGGGTTGAGTCAGTCTGTATTTTTATTTTTCACTTCTTGAGTCTACCTGTAATGGTCAAAGAGACTGATGCTAAGTAACCCTTCACACACACACTTGAGAGACTTAGAATTTTATTTTTACTCATATCGACCAGGACGATTTTTTTATCGGCCTGGACGATCAGGCTTAACACAGAAAGTTTAAATAAGGATTCTTAATTAAGGCAGCCGTCATTAACATATCAACCTGGACGATACGTGTATCAGCCAGGACGATATTCTCAAAATAGAAAGAAGTTGCCGCCATAGACAACTAAGGTATACTGTATTTTTAAATTATCGGCCAGGACGATCTTTGATCGGCCTGGACGATATTCACAAATTATGCTTTAATTGATCAGGAAATCAAGGGAGTAATTAAGGATGATTGATACGATCATATCGTCCTGAATGATCACAGGATCGACCAGGACGATCCAGTCAAAAAAAACCTTAAGTTACTTCAGGATGATAAATATCGGCCAGCTCGTATCTAGGGCTATTCTAAGGACGATTTTCCTCTGATTTGAACTGATTGGCCAGGATGATCGTGAGATCGGCTTGGACGATCATGAGATCAGCCTGGACGATCAAGCCAATTTTAAATCGTCCAGTCTTGCATCTAGGGCAATGCTCTGGCCGATCTTCTAAATTTTGTACTGATCAGCCAGGCCGATATCCATATCGGCCTGGACGATAAAGTCGGCAACTTGTAATTAATGAGCTCCTTTGAAGCTCTTCTATTTAAGAGCTCATGTTCAATATTTTAGAAAACCTTTGGCTACTGCCTAGACCTAAGAAGACCTTGAGGAGAGAAAGAGAGAGAGGGAGAGAGAGAGGATCTTGTGAGGGGGAGCTTGTGAGGGGATTCACAAGGGTTGCTTCAAGGATCGCTCTGCTTGTTCTTCGTCTAGAGTTTCTCGTCCGTGGAAGGGTCGGTAGAGGTAAGGAGTTAGCTTTTGGTTGTGATTCTCTGTCAGCTTCAGGTGAAAGCAAAAGGAGGTAGGTTCTCTGCCTTGCCGGGGTGGCAAAAAGGAGGTTCTTGTGATGGCTTCTCCGCCTAGCCGTGGGGGCTAAAGGAGAGTCACGTTTTGTAGTGCAATACTTGGAGGGTGCCTCCAAGTAGTGGACGTAGGTCGCGTTGATCGAACCACTATAAATTTCTTTGTTCTTGATTTCTTGCTTCCGCACTTTTATTTCCGCATTTATTTTTGTGGCGTAATTTTGATTTGTGATTTTCACTCTTAGTAAAAAGAAATTTTTTAATTACCAATTCACCCCCCCTCTTGGTTAGCTTGGGCCAGTTCTATAGGGCTTAACATCCCTAGAGAACTTTCAAGTGGTATCAGAGCACTTTCAAGTGTCATCTGAGCACTTTCATAAGCATTGGTTTAACAACCTAATTCATTATTAACAAGTTTCAATAGATGGCTCTATGACTGATGATGTGTGGAAATTATGAATTTAGTTGTGTAACACTTTCAGAATCATCTTAATAAATCTTTTACCCCTTCTATTATTGATAACCCTACTATCATTCCTAATATTATTTCTCATGATGATAATGTTTTTTTGTTTAAACCTCTTTATATGGTGGAAGTTAAGGATATTATTTTTGGGATGAATAGTGAGTCTGTTGTTGGTTTGGATATTTTCATGACAAAGTTTTTTCAAAAAATATGGTATATTATTATTAATTATATTTTCTCTTTTATTTTTGATTTTTTAATGGTAATTCTATTCCTAAAAATTTTAATGCTATGTTTATACTTCTCATTCAAAAGAATATCTATGTCACTTCTTGGAATGATTTTAGACCTATTAGTTTGTGTACTTTTTTTTATAAACTGCTTTCTATAAATAAAGATGAATTATTTAACAGTTATCTTGCATAAACCTATTTCTCCCTTCCAAATGAGTTTTGTTAAAGGGCGTGCTATTACTGATAATATCCTTCTGGCTCAAGAATTTTTTCATGATTTGGATGCCAAGGTTAGAGGTGGTAATATGATTTTGAAATTTGATATTACTAAGGCTTATGATAGTTTTGATTGGAATTTCCTTTACAAGATTATGAAGTTGTTTGGTTTTGATTCTAATTTTATCCAGCTCATTAACTTTTGTATTTAATGCCCTTATTTTTTTGTCATTGTTAACAGTAAGGCTAATGGTTTTTTTAAGGCTTCTAATGGGTTGGGACAGGTTGATCCTATTTGTCTAAACCAATTCATTATTGAAATTAAGTATCTATCTAGAGGTATTACTGATCTTTTTTAGAAGTATCTTAGCCTTTACATTAGAACTTTAGCTGGTTTTCATATTTCTCACTTATGTTTTGCTGATGGCTTTATTATTTTTACAAAGTCTTTGATGAATAAGATTCAAAGGATTTTGAGATTCTTTTAGCAAATTGTGAAAGTTCGATGGGGATGTTAAGCCCTATGAACTTAGTCCCAAGCTAACCAAGAGGGGGGAATGAATTGGTATTTTAAAAAAACTATTTTCATAAAGAGAGAAAATTGCATAAACCAAATCACACCACAAAATAAATGCGGAATTTAAAAGAGCGGAAGCAAGAAAAGGAACACAGAAATTTATAGTGGTTCGGTCGACTCGACCTACGTCCACTCCTTGGAGGCACCCTCCAAGTATTGCACTACAAAAAGTGACACTCCTTTAGCCCCCACAGCTAGGCGGAGAAGCCCTCACAAGTACCTCCTTTTAGCTACCCCGGCAAGGCAGAGAACCTACCTCCTTTTAATTCCTCCTGAAGCTGGCAGAGAACCAAAACCAAAAGCAAAACTCCTTACCTCTACTGACCCTTCCACGTACGAGAAACTTTAGACAAAGACAAAGCAGAGTGATCCTTGAAACAACCCTTGTGAATCCCCTCACAAGCTCCCCCTCACAAGATCCTCTCTCTCTCCTCTCTCTCTTTCTCTCCTCAAGGTCTTCTCAGGTCAAGGCAGCAGCCAAAGGTTTTATTTTTTAAAAAAACATTGGACAAGAGCTCTTTAAATAGAAGAGCTTCAAAAGAGCTCATTAATTGCAAGTTGCCGACAATATCGTCAAGGCCGATATAGACATCAGCCTGGCCGATCAGTACAAATCAATGAAGATCGGCCAGAGCATAGCCCTGGATGCAAAGCTGGACGATTGAAAATTGGCTTGATCGTCCAGGCCGATCTCACGATCGTCCTAGCCGATCAGTTCAAATTAGAGGAAAATCGTCCTGACAATAGCCCTGAATACGAGTTGGTCGATATCGATCGTCCTGAAGTAACTTATGGTTTTTGACTTGATCGTCCTGGCCGATCCTACGATCGTCCAGGACGATATGATCATATCAATCATCCTTAATTACTCCTTTGATTTCCTGAATAATTATGGCATAATTTGTGAATATCGTCCAGGCTGATCCTAGGATCGTCCTGGCTGATAATTTAAAAATACAGTATACCATAATTGACTATGGTGGCTACTTCTTTCTATTTTGAGCTTATCATCCTAGCCGATACACGTATCGTCCAGGATGATCGGTTAATGTTGGCTGCCTTAATTAAGAATCCTTAATTAGTCTTTCTGTTTTAAGCTTATCGTCCAGGCCGATCAAAAAATCGTCCTGGCCGATATGAGTAAAAACAGAAATTCTAAGTCTCTCAAGTGTGTGTGTGAAGGTTTACATAGCATCAGTCTCTTTGACCATTACAAGTAGACTTAAGAGGTGAAAATCAAACGTACAGACTGACTCAACCCTAAACCTATGCAATCCTGAACTTGGCTCCTTCTTGATCGTCTGATCTTTGATTCCTGAAAAGTTAGAAGCAACAAGCAGTCCAAGAGACACAGGGTTTGTCAATCATCAAAATATAAGTTATGAAAAATAGATATGCAACAATCTCCCCCTTTTTGATGATGGCAAACACAAGTAGGAAAAGTTAAACAAAAAAAATGTTTATTAGAAAATCAAAGTTATAACAGTTTTTCCCTACCACACCCTATCCTACTCCCCCTTTTTTCATCACAAAAAGAGGGTCCAGAAACAATAGAAAAAACATCACAAAAGACTTAACAAGCAAATTACAAAAAGACAAACAACACAAATCACAGACTAAAAGAACGAGAGATCCTGATCATCAGATGGAGGTTGTGGAGGTGGCTGCTGAAAGTAACCGGCAAGTGTGGTAAACTGAGCATTAAACCAAGCGATGTCCTGGTCATGCTGCTGCTGCTGGTGAGTAAGGAAACTGTCAAATCGGGCTAAATCCTCAGCGCGGTGATGCTCGTAACGGGCAATGTCCTCAGAGTGTTGGTGCTCCTGTGCAGCAATATAGGCATCAAACCGGGTCTCCCAACGATTAAATCTCTCAATCAACTGATCAATTGGTGAGTGTTGGTGGAGAGGAACAGGGTCAGGAAAGGGAACTGGAGCGGGAGCCTCCTCCTCTCTAGCCCCCCGAGGTTCCTAAGGGTGGAGACGAGTACTATGAAGGGTGCTGAAGAAATTGTTTGAGTAGAAGGGAGTTGGGAGGTTTGGTGGAATGGGATATTGAAGTTGGTATTTAGTTTCAAGAACATAGGATATGATGTGTCCTAAGGCTAGATTTGGTTTCCTTTTGTGGCCTGGATCACGAATTGTGGTTAGTTGATCAATATATTAAAAAATTAGGTCCGCAGTGTTGAATTCCCTATGAGCCATGATGTAGAAGGTAGTGAGGGAAAGTAGAGGGGTGATGTGGACTCGGTCGCCGGCTTTTGGAATGACGGAGGTGCGAAGGACATGTTGGATTGTCCTAGCATCTCTGACTAAAGAACTAGTCTCTCCAACATGGTAAGGTACATTGGTCTGACGAAGAAAGTGATTTGCCGTGGACCAGTCAAGATCAGGGTCAGAGGTGATTATGTGCAGCTTACTCCGGTGGTGGATAGCTGTAAAAGATCAACACAATCCTGAAATGTGATTTTGACAGGGCGTCAATTTACATAGGAGGTCAGGGCTGTGAAGGTAGGGTTGATGCGAAGGTTTGCGAAAAATTCTAGAAGAAACTCTGAATTGAAAGGGAAGACAAGAGACAGAATGAAGCAGAGGGAGGTGTGAGAAAAAAGATCCATTACCGGGTAAGAGATATGGACAGGATTGATAATTCTGGAGATAATAATTCCACACTCTTTATAACGATGATAGGCGGCTTCATCTTCTGCTTCCCGGAAATGAGGGTCAATCCTTGCCCTTGAGGAACTCCCAGAAGTCTGTCGGGCGCGTTTCCCACCAGCCATTGAGAGCACTAAGAAAAGAACACAAGAGCAGAAAGGGTTAGAAGTGAAAAGCCATGGCTGGAACGGCCTGAATTTAAAGAAACGACCATATCGTCCTGGCCGATCGCAGAATCGTCCAGGCCGATATGGTTCAATAATTACGTACAGGCCGATTGGTCAAAAAGGCGGTCCAATCGTCCGGGCCGATCAGATATTGGCCAGGCCGATTAGACACAGGCTATCGGCCCGAGGAATCAGTCCGAACAACCGTTGAAAAAGCAGATCGTCCGGGCCGATTAGGTGTATCGTCCAGGACGATGCACAATAATTGATCGTACCGGGCGAAGTTAAAACATTTTAAATGCTTGTCACGTGTATCGTCCAGGACAAACAGTGGATCGGCCCGGCCGATTGTCTAATAATGGATCGTCCGGGGCCGAATTTAAAGATCAAAAAGTGCTGACACGTGGATCGTCCAGGACGATCCAGTGTATCGGCCAGGACGATGCACATAAAATGCATCGGCCAGACAAATATACTATCGGCCAGGACTATCACCATGAGTTCGATCAAATCGTCCAGGACGATATAGTATTGGCCAGAACGATGAATTGCAGCAAGCACAGAAAAAGGTCAGCAGATGGATTTTGAACAGAATTTGTCATATCGGCCAGGACGATAGAAGTATCGGCCAGGCCGATGTGACTAAACATTAAAATCAAGAAAAGAATGGTGATGATCAAGACCCTCAAAAATAAAATAAAAGAAGAAATAGTCAAATACACAGAAAAAATAAAAACAACATAGTGAAAACCAAACACTGAATATTTTTTTATTTTAATTTTTCTAAAATTTTTTTGTTTTATGGAGGCATCATATGAGAATTTTTTTCAAAAATTAAACTTTTAAAGTTCCAAGAGATCAAGAAGTTTAACAAATCCCAATCAGAAGAAGGTAGAAAAACTGATTCCATTAACCATAGATCGGATATCCTTTAGGGTACAAAATTCTTTTGGAAAATAGAGGCCTAACTCAGAATAACAAAATATGATAAGAAGATCCATTCAAGACTTGTTTACAACTAAAATATCTCATAAATAATAAACCAAAGTAATTTTTCTCAATCATGGAAATTGAAATCAAGTCTTTGAAAGTATCACTAATCAATGAGTTTTCTAAGTTTTAAGAGTTTTTACAAAAGAGAGGATAGCTTGCATTTAGTGGGCTCATTTTATGCCTCTTATCACTTTGATTGGCTCTTTGAGCATCTTTTGATTTTTGATACACTTTTGTGTACATAGCTTTCTTTTCAATTTGGCTTCATTGGCCTCTTTCCTTATTAACTTTTGCAAGCTAAAAACTCTTTAATATACCCTTAAAGAAAAAGACTTAGTTGTGAGTATATCCTCAAAATATTAGAGAATAGGAGCTCTCTCTCTAACATAGGGAAGAACAATCCACAACACAAAATCAAAATCACGTGATAAATGCAATGACAAGATTTCAAAAGCTTGAATGATATCTAAGAATTTTGGCTATTATGCATAAGATAATTTAATGTAGCAAGATAAGAAAGAGATCTTAGATGAAAAGCATTGGTTAAACTGAGTTTAGACTTTTGTTTTAGAGAAGAAAATCATACCACTAAACAAAGTCAGAAGAAGGGAAAACATCAACAGTTTACTCCCTTTAACCAATTTAGAAAAGCTAAACCCTATCTCCAAAACTCCAATATTTAAAATTTTGAAAAGTTTCATCATATGGATGGCCAAAAATAAAGAATAATGTGAAAAACAAAACACATAAAATAAAATAATAAAGCAAATTAAAAACAACACAAAGTGAGCACAAAAACTAGCACAAACAAATAAAATAAAATAAAAGACACACAAAAGCTAAAGATTTCAAGCAAGTGATAAAGTAGCGGATTTAAGCAATTGAGCTGCGAGCCTTCTTATGTCCAGTTATCTTATGCTCCCACGAGGTCTTTGGTTAGAGCACACCTGTAAAACTCAACAACAGTCAGATTTAGGAACCCAAACAGGTTTGAGCTCCTTCTTAGGAAACGTAGAGTGTAATACAGATGTGGTATGCTTTGAATCATGCATCTTAGGTCTCCACACCCATTGTGTACTACAGTGAATTATGCAAGTGTGTGAGATGTGTCCTAGCATGCCACAAGAAAAACATTGAACTCCAGGAAAAGGTTTTCTTAAATGGTTCAGGTAAAAATGCCTCTTCCTAGGTTCTGGCTTTTGATTAGTAGTTGGTGTCATCCTAGCTTTCTTACATGTTTCCAAATCATTTTGAATCCTCAAGTTAGTTCTTTTTAATGAACCATTCTCAATCCTCAAATTTTTCTCAATCTCTTTAGATTTCTTAAGATCATCCTTAAGTGAGGTGTGTGAAGCTTTTAATGCATTACTTTCATCAACTAATTCCAAATACTTCTTGTTTAATTCATCAAATTCATCAAGAAGAGCCATGTGATTTGAATCAATCGTTGCATGATCTTTGAGAAACACTTCATACTCTTTTTGTAGATTTGAATGTTCTAATTTTAGGCTAGCATAAGTTTTCTTAAGTTTTTTGTATGATGTATGGATTTTTTCACAAATTTCAAACAATTCATCATAGGTTGGTTTACATACCTCTTCCTCATCACTTTGATTTTCTCCCATGAAACACAAGTTTGTAGTCTCTTCCTTTGATTCAGTCTCAGAGGAATCAGTACCAGATTCTGCCCAAAAACCTCTTTGGATTTTCTTCTTCTCCTTCCTAGACTTAGCTTCTTTCTCACCCTTTTCCTTTTCTTTGCTTGAATGATCTTGAAGTGTAGGACAATCGGCTCTCACATGTCCAGGTTTCCTGCATTCAAAACAAACAACATCAGAAGATCCTTTAATATGTTTATGATCCTTACCTTTTATCCAACTTTGATGATGCTTTTGTTTCTTTCTTAGAAAGCTTTTGAATTGCCTTGTGATGAAGGCAATTTCATCGCTTTCAGAACCGGAAGATTCAGAATCCGATTTGTGTGCCTTCACTGTAATTGTTTTCTCCTTTTTCTTTTCACCTGCATCAACATTTCTTTGATTCACCCCTTGCTCGTAAGCAATGAGTGAGCCAAGTAAGTTATCAATAGAATAGGTATTCAAATCCTTAGATTCAGTGATTGCAGTGATTTTTGCATCATAAGACGAAGGAAAGCATCTCAAAATCTTGTTAACTTTTTTATAGTTCGAAAGTTCTTTTCCTAGTGCATGCAATGAAGTAGCAATCTGAGTAAACCTAGTGTACATGTCAGAAATTGATTCATGAGGTTTCATACGAAAAAGTTCGTAGTCATGCAAGAGAATGTTTAAACAAGATTGCTTAACTTCATTAGTACCTTCATAAGTGATGCACAATTTATCCCAAATTTCTTTACCAGTTTTGCAAGTTGAAACACGCATGTAATCCTCAGATTTCAAAGCACAGAAAAAACAGTTCAAATATTTCGCATTTAACTGAGCTAAATCTCGTTCATCAAAAGTCCATTCAGTAAAAGCAACTTCAGTTTTAAAACTATTAATTTCACGAGAAGGTGGAGAATAACCTTCTTGAATAAGCATCCACATGCGATAATCAGTAGATTGTAAAAAAGTTGACATGCGAGCTTTCCAAAAATCAAAAGGTAGGTTATCGAACAGGGGAGGTCGGGTAATGGAATACCCTTCCGTAGTGTTACGATTCCCAAAGTTAGACATGGATAAAAATTCAAAAAGTTTTCAAACTTTAATTTTTGAATCCGGCTCTGAAACCACTTGAAAGTTCGATGGGGATAATAATCCCTATGAACTTAGTCCCAAGCTAACCAAGAGGGGGGGGGGTGAATTGGTATTTTAAAAAACTATTTTCACAAAGAGAGAAAATTGCATAAACCAAATCACACCACAAAATAAATGCGGAATTTAAAAGTGCGGAAGCAAGAAAAGGAACACATAAATTTATAGTGGTTCGGTCGACTCGACCTACGTCCACTCCTTGGAGGCACCCTCCAAGTATTGCACTACAAAAAGTGACTCTCTTTTAGCCCCCACGGCTAGGCGGAGAAGCCCTCACAAGTACCTCCTTTTAGCTACCCCAGCAAGGCAGAGAACCTACCTCCTTTTGCTTCCTCCTGAAGCTGGCAGAGAAACAAAACCAAAAGCAAAACTCCTTACCTCTACCGACCCTTCCACGGACGAGAAACTCTAGATGAAGATGAAGCAGAGCGATCCTTGAAGCAACCCTTGTGAATCCCCTCACAAGCTCCCCCTCACAAGATCCTCTCTCTCTCTCCTCTCTCTCTTTCTCTCCTCAAGGTCTTCTCAGGTCAAGGCAGCAGCCAAAGGTTTTTTTTTTTTAAAAAATGTTGGACAAGAGCTCTTTAAATAGAAGAGCTTCAAAAGAGCTCATTAATTGCAAGTTGCCGATAATATCATCCAGGCCGATATGGACATCGGCCTGGCTGATCAGTACAAATCAATGAAGATCGGCCAGAGCATAGCCCTGGATGCAAAGCTGGACGATTGAAAATTGGCTTGATCGTCCAGGCCGATCTCACGTTCGTCCTGGCCGATCAGTTCAAATCAGAGAAAAATCATCCTGACAATAGCCCTGAATACGAGTTGGCCGATATCGATCGTCCTGAAGTAACTTAAGGTTTTTGACTTGATCGTCCTGGCCGATCCTGCGATCGTCCAGGATGATATGATCGTATCAATCATCCTTAATTACTCCCTTGATTTCCTGAACAATTATGACATAATTTGTGAATATCGTCCAGGCCGATCCTAGGATCGTCCTGGCCAATAATTTAAAAATACAGTATACCATAATTGACTATGACGGCTACTTCTTTCTGTTTTAAGCTGATCGTCCAGGCCGATCAAAAAATTGTCCTGGCCGATATGAGTAAAAATAGAAATTCTAAGTCTCTCAAGTGTGTGTATGAAGGGTTACATAGCATCAGTCTCTTTGACCATTACAAGTAGACTCAAGAGGTGAAAATCAAACGTACAGACTGACTCAACCCTAAACCTACGCAATCCTGAACTTGGCTCCTTCTTGATCGTCCGATCTTTGATTCCTGAAAAGTTAGAAGCAACAAACAGTCCAAGAGAAATAGTGTTTGTCAATCATCAAAATATAAGTTATGAAAAATAGATTTGCAACAAATTGAATTGGTATGTGGTATAGCTCTTAATAAACATAAGTGTTGCTTTATTTTTGCTAAGAATGTTTCTTCTGATGGAATTATGGCTTCTAAGAATTTAACTGGTTTTAGTCATGGTTTGTTGCCCTTAAAGTACCTTGGTGTGCCTCTTTATTTGGGTAGAAAGAAATCCTTTATTTTTGATGATTTAATTATGATTTTATAGAACCGAATTTTGTCTTGGGATTCTAATTTGTTAAGTTATGGTGGGTGGTTAACTCTTATCCATAATGTTCTTTGTTCTATTCTATAGCGATTGATAGTTTTAAGACTTTGTTTCCAACTCAGGCTATTAGCAATAGAATTGATAGAATTTTTAAAAAAAAATTTAGAAAGTGGCTAGTGGCTCATCCAAAATACACTGTTCTTCTTGGGATAAATGTTGTGGTACTTTGTGTGAAGGGGTCTGGGTTGTAAGCCTATGAATGATTTAGCCTATTCCTTTTCTTCTATGTTATGGTATAAGTTCCATGCAAATTCTAGCCTTTGGGCTAATTTTATGGTGGCCACATATTATGGCGGGATGCACCCCACTATGTCTTGCTTTAATAAAGTTAACTCTAAAGTTTGAAATTGTTTATGTAAAGTTAAATGGGTGGTTGAGCCATTCATATTTTAGGGGCTTGGTATTGGTAATATTTTTTTCTAGTAGGATTATTGGTTGGGGGGTCAATCTATTGATTCTATTACTAATTCTTCTTCCAATGCCATTGAGAAGGTTCATTATTTCTTTTTTTATCTTGGTTGGGATTTTGAGAAACTTTCTGATGTTATTCCCAATTCTACTATTTAGCAAATCCTTAAGATCCCTTTGAACACTAATTCTTTGGATGTGCAGTTATGTGCTTTAACTAAAGGCGGTCATTTTAGACTTAAGGATGCTTGGCATTCCTTTAGAAAGAAGAAAGAGGCTTCTAAGATTTTTAATATGATATGGCATAAAAGTTTTCCTTCAAGTGTTTTTTTGTTTATCTAGAGATTTTTACATAAGTTTATCCTTACGGACGATAATTTGATTAAAAGAGGATTTATTCTTCCTTCTAAACATCAATGTTGTTATCATATGGATAATATGCATTATGTTTTATTTTGGGTCCTTTTGCTGTTAAAGGTTGAACTTCTTTTTTAAGATATTTTTCATTTTAATTATTTTAATGCTACTGTATATATTCATTATTTACTTAATTGTTGGTATGTTAATTCCAAAGGTCATATTAGAAATGTTATTCCCTCCCTGATAATTTTGTTTTTATGGCTAGATAAGAATAATTCGCATTTCAATGGTGTGGTTATGAACCACCATAGAATTATTAAAAATGTTAAAGACAAGACTATGGTTCTTTTCTATGCTAAATTACTTTCAGTTAAGAATTTCAAAAATTATATAAGCTCTGCGGTCCACCTTGGTATTAAGTTGGAGGTTGATATTGTTCATAAAGAGCTAAGGAGTATTTCTTTCATGTAGCCTCCCGTAAATTTTATTAAGTTAAATGTGGGGGCAGTTAATATCAATTCAATTGCAGGTTGTGCTGGTGTTATCTGAAACTCTAATGGTAATTACATTTTGGGTTTTGCTGGTCCTCTTCATAATTATGATGCGATTCTTTATAGTTTAAAGCTTTGTTATTCTCTTAATTACAATAATGTCATGGTTAAGGTTGGTTATACTTTCCGTTATATGAGTTTTAACTAGAGGGAGGATGATGTGTATGATCCTACCTTATTTTACATGAGGAGAGGCATTAAGAACTTTGTGAGTCTTTTAAACTGTTCTATTTTGGTTGTTCATGTGGATGCCAAAGCATGTGCTCAGTCTCTTAACAGATGGGGCTGTGAGTTAAATTTTATTGCAGATTTTATGGTTTCTAATCTTCCTTCACATGTGAAAGGCATGTTAAGACTTGATAAAATTTGAATACCTTATGCTATTTACTAGTTCTGCTAGGTCTATTGGTTTATGGGTTGTTTCTTAGCTGTACATTTTATATCTTTTCTATTTTTTCTGTCGTGATAGTGGTTCTGCCTCTCTCAGGTGGTTGGAGTTTTTGCCTACTTCCTAACAGTTTTTGGTGATTTGTTCATTCTTTCTGGAGGGTTTTGATTTGAGGTGTCTTTCCTTATATTGATGTGCTATTCATGTGGGTTTTGGCTCTTTGAGGACTGTTGTTTGTTGGTCTTCGAGTTCTCTTATTTCTTTGTTATGGATTTTTTATCCTGGTTGCTTGCTTTGTTGACTATTTTATTTTTGGAGATTGCTGCAATGGTATATCAGCTTATTTCGAGTTCATTAGTTGTTACTATTAAAGTATTTCTTGGGTCTTATTCTACTATTCTGAGTTGGATGATTGTTGCTATCTAGTTTTTCGAAACTAGAGTATTAGTAATATGTTATTAATGACTTACTACATATATTAGGTTGGATCATTAGTTTGTAGCCAATTTGTTTAGGTTGCTTATTTGTTGACCGTTTGTGGTATTATTACTGGTGGGTCTATCCCAATCACTTATATTACTTTTGCTAGCTTTTCTTTTATGTTTTTTATCCTTTATTGCAAATTTTTTTTAATATATATGATCATGGTAATGATTGGAGGATGAGGAAGATGGAGCTGACTGCTATTTTTTATGGATCTCAATTTTTTTGGGTGCTTTCTTTTGTGCAATGTAGAATGTACCTAGGACTCTTTATACTTTCGCCTAGTGGGGAACTCAAACTTGTAGTTTTTTTTTTATTTTAATTTTATTGCTCTTTGGAGCAGTAGATAGCTTTAGTTCACTTTAAGGACCATGTAATTTTTTTTTAATTAGAGCGTAAGCCTCTACGTGGGTTTAGCCTAAAACAATGGTTTACTGCCAAATTTTTTTTAGAAAGCTTGGCTTATTTTAAAATATGATTTAGTTAATGTTGTGGCTAATTTCTTTATGGGTAATCGTTACCCAAAATATTTTATTTCTACTTCAACAGTTTTATTTCCTAAAAGTGAGGTTACTTATTTTTTGAATAATTTTTGAAAGCTTAGGGAGGTTGTAAGATCTCGGTGAACTAATCCACGACGCACCAAGAGGGGGGCAGGATGAATTGGTACTTTTAATAAAAATGCTAAATACTACAAAATTAATAATTTTATTATTTTATTTTTATGTTAGAAATCCATTTTGAAAACAATTCTAAATGTATAACTTAACACATATGGAAGCAATTCAAAATTCATTTTTTTTTCATTTTGAGGAAAAAATATATCAATAAAAAAATACAAATTTCTTTTTAGTACACCACGAGTTTTCTTAATGGTAGTTTGTAATAAAAGATAAAATTCACCCATGAAATTTAAAGTGCAAAAATAAAAATATATAAGAGTAAAAACAAATAAGAAAGAGCACACCAAAGATTTTATTGTTGCTCGGTCAACCTTAATATATATCCTCTCCTAGAGTCCTATACTCTGGTTATTACATTAACACTATAGTGACTCTCTTTTGTCCCCACAGTTAGGTGGAGTATACCTTAGAAGAATAATTTCCACCAAACCCGGTGTGTTAGTGAATCAGAAGCTATGTCACCCTGCTTGTGATGGTAATGAACATTTGATCCTTTTTTTCCTCCTAGTGAAGGCATAGAACCTAGAATCTTTCTTCACTGTCCAGGTGATGGTGGAGAACCATAATCCTTTTTACTCTCTAGGTGAAAGTAGAGAACCCTAGACTTTTGATTTTGAAGTTTTTCCCCACAAAAAAATATTTAATAAGTCACCAATGCCACAAGAGGAAGCTAGGTTTAAGCTTGCTTGGAGAAACTGTGTGAATACCCCTCACACTCCAATCCCTTACATGCAACCTCGCCTTGTTCTTCCTCTCTTATCCCAAAGCCTTTGAAGAAAATCTCCCTAAGAGTTCCTTCAACACCTAAAGTCCTTATGAAAAAGACTTCAAATGAACGCTTAAGTATGTTGCTTAAAAAAACCCTTAATTTTCAATTTGGCCTTCTTTGTTTGTATAGTATGACCTGAGTTTGTATAGTATGATCAGTTCAAAAATAAGAATCATCTAGCATGATGAAAATATTCATCATATGAACTATCAAATGAATAAATATATCATATAGTATGATCATAAGTTCATACGGTACAATTAGATTAATTCCATTCTTTTTGTACGGGGATGGTTAAAAATCATCTTTGTCTATCATTCAGTATTATTCAAATCATATAATTTAGTATGTGTAATATTAATAGTTTGTACAGTATATATATATATATATATATATATATATATATATATATATATATATATATATATATATATATATATATATATATATATATATATATATATATATATATATATATATATATATCTCATACTATATGAATAGTTTAGAAATTCAAGGTTTCGTCTATTATGATTTATGAGATGACCAGATTTTGTCTATGTTAATCGTATGGTAAGATCAAGATCATATAGTAAGATTATCCATATTTAATAAGCCCTTATTTAATTAATAAACTATATGTAATAATTTAAGAAAGATTTTAAAATATCATGTAATATGATTAGTATCATATAGTAGGATTTGTTTAAAATTCATTTTTAAGAATTCTAACTTAATTTATTTGGTGGCTATGACTTTTAAGATCGACCTAAATTATACAGTACAATCTACATCATATAATACGATTAGTTTGTTGACATTTAAGATTTACTTAGCCATTAACCCTCTTTTTTAAAATGACTTATCATACAATATGATCGTAATCATATGGAATGATTAGTTCAAAAAAAATTTCATCTCAAATTTTCTTCACTCCCTCTTCATGTGTGTGTGTATTTTTGCAAATTTTTCATCACCCATACATGGAAAGATTTAAGAAATAAAAAATATAAGAAATTTAAAACTACAAACTCTTTTGATTGACATCCTATTCAACCCAAACCAGAGTTTCCCGTAATCTTAAGTGGTATAGGATGTACCTGAATTGTTAGTGCACAAAGTTAAAAATAATATCCAATATATTCTAGGAGAAATAAAATATTAATCAATAATTTTTTTATCTTCAAAATCTCAAGCTAGAGATTTTGGATTACAAAATTTTCCAATTTTTAATGATGTCAAATATTTTTGGTTGAAGGGTAACTTAAAGTTGTTTTCTTTTAATCACCCCTTTACTAGGTGATAGATTTGAAAAGTAGGGGTTATAGTTTAATTTTAAAAATTTTAACTTAAATGAATAAGATAAATAAAAAGAGCCCAAATAGCATAGGTATAAAAAGACTTATTAATAAATGCAAAAATATAGAAAACAAAACACTTACTCCCCCTTTTTACATCACTAAAAACTTTTAACACACAAGAAATAAAAAAAACAACAAAACTTGAAAAACATAAAGTACAACACACAAAGCCTAAAAGAAGGATGGCCCGTGATCAGGCGGTGATGGTTTTTTGAAATATTTGTGAATTGAAGAGAATTGTTCACCAAACAATGCCATATCATCCTTGTACTATTGTTGTTTCTACTAAATATGTTAGTCCAGGCAGGATTCTAGTTGATCAAACCTTTGTATTATCTCCTCTTAAGGTTAAGAGGAGTATAATGGTGTAGGTTCTTACACTAGTAGTGGTGCTGGTTCTTGTGCGAGTGCAATTATAGGCCTAGCTGCAGGACCAACTTCCCCTTCTTTATCAAAATCAAGTTCATCATAATATTTCCACTGGTGGTGAAGGAAGAAATATGGAAGGAAGTGTTAGTGTAGAAATATAAAAATTTTTAAGAGTTGCAGGGTAGGAAAGCTCATATTTCTTTTATAGGATATGTGAAATAATGTGACCAAGAGTGATATTTTGTTTTATTCTAGTTGAGCAAAGTCAAATGGGGGTAGTTTCTAGATAAAATTGATAATCATTTTGGCTTGATTAAATTAGGTATCAGACATAATCAAATTGGTGACCAAGGAAAGGAGAGTAGTGATATTGAGATGATCCCTTACTTTAAGTATGATTAAAGTTTGAAGAATATACTAGTTAACATGAGTGTATTTATTTAGAAAGTGGACTAGAGGTTTGTGTCGATTTAGCAACATTTCACATTGTTATATTGACCGCACTCCAATCTAAATCTCCCTTAGTGTCTATTTATTAGGGTCGTGGTTATTCTGTGGAAAAATGGAGGTATTAACCTAAATCTTCCTTGGTAATTTCTACGGGACAACGACCCTCATAAGAAGTTAATGGGTTCAAGAACACTAATCCTAAGATTTTTAAGGAATTCATAGAGAAGCTGTTGCGACCCATGACCCCGAGTTTGAGATTTTGATGATGAAAAATAATGTCGCCTGAACTACTATTCATTGAATATCATTTTTTGTTTGCTATTCTTCGTTAGTATTAATATTTCAGGAAGATCATAGCTACTTAGGACAACAGGAAGACTCAAGACAGGTTAGATTAGGAGTATGAGTCTGATAATATAATTTATTATTTATTTTATTTTTTAATTTTCTTGAGTCTGCACACAAACTACATATAAGTTTGAGCAACCTTGTACACACACAGGGGGAGAGGGTTTTAAAAGTAAAAAAATATAGATTTTCTTTCTCTGCTGATCGTACTGTCCGACTTTATTTCTTACTGTCGATCTGAGCTTGTAAAATGATATCTGTGAATAGATTGTAACGTACGAATACTATCGATCATACTGTACGATGTGTTCCAAATCCAAAACCCTAACCGTCAACTTAACTTAAGTAAGTTTTTCTCAGCCGTTCGTACTATACGAAGGACTTCATACTATACGATTCTTTTTAAATACTTACTTAAATTACCCCATGATTAGTGGAATAAATCAAGGCTTAATGACTAATTGAAAATCATATTATACAAACACATTCATACCAGGCGATGAACAGAGACAAATTCTTATTGTCCAAGATATCATCCTAGACGATCCCTCAATTTTGTCGCATCGTACTGTACGATGTCTATCATATCATACGATGAGCAGAGATGACATTTGATCATCTCAGAATTCATCCTAGACGATGCCTTGATTTTGACCATTCGCACTGTACGTTGTATATCGAACCATACGATGAACAGAGATGAGATTTGATCATCCTAGCTATCGTTGTGTATGAGCAGTAGTGTTGAGGATCCTACCATACGATTTAGTATCGTACCGTACTATTAAATTTTGAACTGTTCGTACAACTGCGTACCAGGATGAAGCCTATTTATACATATCGTACTTTATGATTTGAAATCATACTGTATGATTGTAACAGCTACTTTAAAACATTTTAAGGATTTTGGAGCCCATTTTATGTATCAAAATTAGTAATATTTTTGAGAGAGAGAGAGAGATAGAAAAAGAGGAAACATGATTAGAGAGGGAATCCTTGGGAGAGAGCTCTTGAGAAGTTTTTAGGGTTTGAGAGAGGAAGGAGAAGGTGAGCTTGGTGAGGGAGAAGAGGTGTGAGGGAGATCACATGATCACTCTGTTCTTGCTGCATCTTGCTCCTCCTGTGGCCCGGGAAGAACTTTTGGGAGGCTCTCTGAGGAGGAGACACTTCTACATCCATGACCTCGAAGGTACTCTGCCTTCTCCACGAGGGAGAAAAATGAAAAGGTTCTCTGCCGTCACCAGGAGGGTGAAAACAGCGCTTGGCACTCCGCCACGCCGGGTTGGTGAAGGGGAGTATTATAAGGGCTTCTCCGCCTTGCCGAGTGGGGCTAAAGGAGAGCTATAGTTTGTTGTGAAATTCCTGGAGCGGAGGACTCCAGGGATGGGATGTTGGTCATGGTTTGACCGAACCATTATAAAATTTCGGTGTGCTTTTTCCTTATCGCTATTTACTTTTGCTTGCACTTAATTTTCATAATATTTGCTTGGTGAAATTTGTGGAAGAAAAGTAATCTATTATTGCACGTTGAGTTCAATTGGTTTCCCTTCGTAGTAGTTTAAATTTTCATGTTAAAAATTTAAAAACATCAAAAAAATTAAAACTCCTTCTTAGGTTTTAATTTTTGCTACAATGTTTTCACAATTCACCCCCCTCTTGTCGATCTAGTTATTTCAGAAGCTTGAAATTGAAAGGGAATGGAAGAGTGAAGGTATTGAAGAGTAGTGGAGGAAAAATGATTCATCCCCTCATTGTTAAATGCAAGTGGATTCAACATTCTTGTGGGGGTCATGCGAGCTTCCTTCTATCTATGTTACCTAACTTAATCTTAAGTGGACTGAAAGCGATCATTGATAGGGAGATGAGAGGAAGAGTCTCCTTTAGTCAGGAAACTATGTTTCTACCTCCAGCCATTTGAGTATGTAACATTATGAGGTTAGGAGTTAAGAAAAGTAAGGAATTCAAGGATTTGTGTGAATTGAACTTTCATTATCATCCAATTTTTAAATTTTTTAGCTGATCATATAGTAGGATCAGAATAAGTTAAATTATCTAGATGACCTACTAAAAAAAGGTGGTCAAATTATGCAATATGATCAGTGTTATACTGGGTGATCTTAAGAAATTTTTTTCATCTTGAGGAGTTGTTTAAACACTTTTTGACTAAATTGATTATATAATATGAACCAGTACTCATATAGTACAAAGTGAAATTATTATCATACCGACCAACTTGTATTTGTCTAATAACTTTTGATATGTGTATCGTATAATATGAAAGGGAATTTGTACAAAACGATCATAAATAATTGAACATATCTAGATCGTTGATTTAATTTGGGGTAGAGAATTGTGCATTGATGAGCAATTCGTACAGTACTAAGAGAATTGCATAATACAATGTGAAAAAAAAATTGATTTTTTAATATTTGTTTTTTTTTTTTGTTTATGCCAGTGAGGGGTGTGTAATGATCATGGATCATCTATTATACAAAATAAATAAAATAAAAAATAAAATAACATATACAAATAAACACATAGTCACACAAATTCAAACTTACACATACAAAAAGCACACAAAATGAATGGTTGATTTCAAGTGAGATGTATTTAGATTCATCCTGAATCAAGCATGAATGTTTAAAATACTTAGTGTAGTCCTCGAGGTGCTAAAAGTATCATAGGCTCAGGGTTTGGTAAAGATGTTTGCCAATTGGTCTCTAATAACTTTTTTATTTTTTTAAGAATGCAAATTGCATTAATAAAAGAAAAGAACCAAAGAACCTAGATACAAACTATCGAGGGTAAAGTACCCCATCACTTTCTTCCTTCACTAAATGAACAAAAGAAGGAGGAAGTTTATTCTCACAAAACATATCCCAAATAAAATCATAAGAAAAAGCTAAGTTAGCACAATAGTCAGCTAACTTATTATAATTGAGACCAACATAATGAAAACTAACATTATTCCAACAACTTAAAAAAAATAAATCTTCATCTTCAATGCTCCCCTTCAATTTCTTCGATTTGATATACAACTTATGAAGAAAATTGATCACATTTTTATTGTCTCAAGCAATAATAATACCTTTTGCATCATATAATCTTCCTTGCAACACTTCTTTCAAGTATATAAAAGTAAAAAGCTCCAATTGTGCTATGTCCCAATGAATACCACAAAAGCCAATTGCTAACATAAACCTTCCTTTATTATCTCGAACAATGCCACCAATACCTGCCTCATTATTACCTTTTAGTGAAGCATCAATGTTTATTTTATACCACTACGGAGGAGGAGGAGGCAAAATTTTAGAAAATAGTCCATTAGACTAAGTGTGGCATAGATGAGGATGCTCAGGTGGATGAGTGGCTTTATCCTTAGAGATAGGATAAGAAATGAGCATATACGTGAAATGGTTTGAGTAGCTCCAGTAGAAAATAAGATTAGAGAGAGTCCCCTTAGATGGTTTGGTCATATAAAATGGCAGCATTCCAATGACCCGGTTAGTAGAGTAAAGGTATTAGATTTGATTTATGTTAAGAAAGGTAGAGGCAGACCTAAAAAGAATTGGTTAGAAAATATTAGTAATGACCTTTCTTTATTAGATTTAAATGAGAATTTGACCTTTAATAGGACACAATGGAGAAAAAGGATTCATGTAGCCGACCACACGTAGTGGGATATAAGCTTGATGTTGTCGTTGTAGTCCATTAGAATAAGTGACATCCCAGTGATCTGAGAGGATTTCATTCTAGTTGGCCATGCTTACAAAACCAAGAACTCTAGCAGTAATCAACACTTCATTATCTTCCAATTTGTCGTGCTTTACCTTGTTCCTGCTGCTCCATGAGAACCATAACAGAGTAAAGTAGATTCTACCATACAATGAATTAGTCCCAGCCATCAGTTTCAGCTTATGCAAACACTCCTGGAGTGAGTTGAATTTTGGTAACTTGAATCCCCAAGTAATCAGTAAGTCAATTACCTTTACAAGCTTTGAATAAGTAGTAGTAACATGATTGATGTCTTCAACCTCTCCACATCCCATTGGGAACAGATTGCTGTTAGCTAACTATCTATTCATTAGAAAATTTGATGTAGGAATTTCCTTCTTTCACACTCGCCATAGAAAAGATCAATCTGAGCATTCAATTTCAACTTGTGAATCCATAAAACAGGATTCACACTCATCTCTTCTTTTAAGCAATCCTCGATTAGCATAGCAGAAATAGATCTTTCACTCATTTTAATCTTAAGTTCCATAAAATCTTCACTATAATTATGGCAAATCTGAATACTCCTTATCATATTAACAAGATCCACCCCAAAGTATAATATCATTTTGTCATAATCCCACCTTCCATCATGAAAGAAGGAGTCAAGAGTTGTTTTATCATCTTCAAAGATTGCAACAAAAGTAGGCCATCTAAGAAAACTCTTGTCCATGATCAACACATATTTTAAGACGTTAATATTTGAACTAACAACAACTTTCCATCTTACAAAACTTCTAAGAGCCTTCCATCCACAAGCAATGATCTTACAAGCAGAAGAACCACCTTTCATATTATCCTTACTCCTCCATCTTTCACCGTATTTGGCTAATAAATTCCTATTCAACATGTTTGATGGATTTTTCAATAAATTCCATGTAAACTTTGCCCTCAATTGCCCCATCCAGGGCACTACCGACTGGATACCCAAACCTCCCAATGCTCTCGATTTACACAACACATCCCAGGCCACATAGTGCAGCCCATGACCTCAATCATATTTATTCCAAATAAAATTTCTGTATAATTTCTCAAACACCTTCAAAACACTCAATGGAACAAGAGAATGAGACATAAGGAATAAAGGAAGCTTAATAAAAATAGTATTCACAAAAACCAATCTTCTAGCCAGATAAATGTACCAATTGACCCAAGAGTTTAACTTCTTCAAATATCTATCCAATAGAAATTGAAAATCAGAATTTTTCAGTCTCCTTAGAGCCATCTTTATTCCCAAGTACTCCATCTCTTCAACAAGTTTAAACCCCAATAATTTTGTAATTTGTTTCTTCCTTCTTCTCACAACAGATTTACCTCAAATCATAGAAGAATTTTGAAGATTTATTCTTTGACCAATCCAATTTCAATAGTCATTGACAATGCTTTTCATCTTCTTAATACTCCTCAATTTAGCATCAAAAAATAACAAAACATCATCTGCATAAAGAAAATGAGAAATTCTTTGTGCCTTTGGAGAAATTTTGATACCCAAATCCATGCCTTTATTGGAAAAAGCATTAGAAAGCAATTGTGAGCATAAAATAAATAAAATAGGTGAGAGTGGGCAACCTTGACAGAAACCACTCTTACCCACAATCCATCTAGAAATACTTCCATTGATCAAGATTGAAATCCTTGGTTCCAATACACACTCCATCACCAAGCTCACATATTTTGTAATAAATCCCAAGATAACCATCATATTTTGTTTAATTTCTCAAACTCCTTCGAAATACTCAATGGAACAAGATAATGAGACATAAGGAATAAAGGGAGCTTAATAAAAAAAAGTATTCACAAGAACCAATCTTTTAGCCAGATAATTGTACCTATTGCCCCAAGCATATAACTTCTTCAAAGATCTATCCAATTTAATTTGAAAATAAGATTTTCTCAATATCCTTAGAGCCATCTTTATTCCCAAGTACTCCATCTCTTCAAAAAGCTTACACCCCAATAATTTTATAATTTGTTTCTTCCTTCTTCTCTCAATAGATTCCTAATGCTTTTCCAATTAAGGCATGGATTTGGGTATCAAAATTTCTCCGAAGGAATAAAGAATTTCTCATTTGTTTTATGCAGACAATGTTTTGTTATTTTTTGATGCTAAATTGAGGAGTATTAAGAAGATGAAAAGCATTGCTCCATGTCTAACTGATAGCCAACAATCTGTTGCTTGATTTGCATAGCCTTATTTTGTTGAACACCTCCTGAGCTAGTAACAAATGATCCGAGATAGATCTACCTTTAAAAAAAGCCACGTGTTCTTTAGAGATAATCTTAGGGATGACCAAAAGGAATCTATTCAATAAAACTTTAGCCATAATTTTTTAAATGAAATTACGAAGCCTTATTGGAAGAAAACCAGAAAGAGTCACTTGATTATTGGATTTGGGAATCAGCACAATAAATGTATCCTTCCACTCCTTACACATTTTGCCCAAGAGAAAAAACCTCTTCATTGCTCTACAAACATCATCCCCGATAATATTCCAGTAAGCTTTAAAAAAAGAATAAGTAATCCCATCATATCCAAAAGCCTTATTATTACCCAACCTCCTAACCACTTCCATGAATTAGTCCAATTATCCAAACAACATACCCAATCCTTGCATTTGATCTAAAAAAATATAATAAAAAACCCTCCTCCACCTCCTTGAACTCCTCGGTAAGAACACCATCAGAATTCCTTACTTGGGAAATCAAATTACCATTTTTCCTAGCATTTGCAAAATCATGGAAAAATTTAGTATTAGAATCCCCATCTTCAATCCACTTCCCGTTTGGCTCTTTGCTTCCACCAGGTATTCAAATGAAAAAGATTAGCATTCAGCTCTTTGACTTTTGATCTAAGCATCCATAACTTCTCTTAATTCAACCAACCATCTCTAGCTTCCTCCTCTTGAAGCTAAAAAATTTCCACTTTCAACTTTTCTTTTTCTTTAGAGAATTCCTTTAATTTAGCCTTACTCCAATAAAACAAGTCTTTCAAATCTCTATTACACTTTTTTGTTAAGTATTTGCATTTCACCCCCTCAAAAGGCTTATTCCAAACCTTAGAAATTATATGAGCTAAAGCTTTGAAGGATATCCAAACATCTTCAAACTTAAGAACCCCTTTCTTTTTTGTAGCAGAATAAAAAAATTTTAGCACAATAGGACAGACATCCGAAGCAACTCTGGAAATGTGCCTAACCAATGAAACTTGGATAGAATTGATAGCCAATTAATTAAGCAAACACTTATCCAACCTTTCAAGAATCCGTCCCCTACAAACCTTATTATTACACCAAGTGAACCTTGGTCCAACAATCCTTACTTCGTGAAAGTCATTTTAATTCATAAAATTAAACATTTCCTAGAGACTTTGTGAAAATACAAACTTCCTTCCACCCTTCTTATCCTATTGGGACAAAATATAGTTGAATTCTCCAACAATAACCGAAGGAACTTTCCTATGGGAAACCTCTTAATTGCATCCCATAACATCCTCCTTTTATGGACCTCCTAACTGTAGAAATCCCACACACCCTTATTAAAGAGGTTAAGATCCCAATAACACATTGATATGAAGTTTTTATCACAAAAAATGATGTCAAATTCGATCTCCATAAGTCCATAATTCCACCAGATAGACCATCTGACAGAAGAAGAAGAAAAAATCCCAATCCAGTCCCATAACCTTCTCAAAGGTTACTTTATCAAATGAATTAATTTTAGTCTCCACCAACCCCACAAACAAAACAATATAATCTGTAATAAACTCCCTAAGATAAAGAATGTCTTCTTTTTTCTTAGCCCCTCTACAATTCCAAAAAGCAATAGAGTTCAATAAACCACCCTAGGGGATGAGCCTCCGTCCCTTCTCATACTTCCAACTTCAATATTTATACCACGAGGAACATTTTTTATTGGCCCTAAAGATTTGAGTACTTTATTAAGCTTGAACTTGGTCATTTACCGAATGTAACCAATTTCCTTAACCACTCCACAATCAGACAAGTAACTACCTTTATTTCCTCCACATCCATCATCTTTACACAACCCAACATTATCAACCACAAAAGTAGTGCCTTCCACACAACTATCATATAGCCTTTTCTCATTCACACCATCCTCCGCCATGTTATCATTCTCCACATTCAATACATCAAATTGATTAATAGCCACTGGTAAAAAAGAACTATCAGGAGTGAAGACCATACCCATATCACTATTAGCTTTATGTATTTCTTCATTGGAATGACCATCAAGCTCCTTAGCTCAAACAGCTTGCATTTATTCCATACATTGATCCTGTCCCAAGATAAACTCACCCTCTTCAATTTGATCTGTATCAGCATTCACATCATTCGGCTCCAACTCAAATGATCCTTTCCTGTGTAAAGATCCCACTTCAAGCCTGTCATCACGAACCTCCAGAATCGGCTTCATTTTCTTCTGTACATATTTAGATTTATTGCCTTAACATTAGTGTTTCTTTGAGTAAACCTTCTACTTCTCTTACAATTGACAAGGACTCATGGACCATAAGCAGTAGTATTGAATACCTCTTGTCTCTTCTACTCATCAGTATCCAATCCATCTTTACTAGCAACATCAACCAATTCCTTGACAATAAAACCTCCATGTTTGCATTCATTCTTCACATGCCCAATCACTCCACAATCAAAACAAAATGTTGAGTTTTTTTCATATTCTACCTTTAGGAAAAACCTTCCTAAAATACTCTCCACTGACACTACTAAAGGAAGGCATTGGTCAAGCTTCACCCACACACAAACCCTTGAGATCTCCCTCTTTCCCAACTTGAACATGTTTCCATCCAGCATTAATGGTTTACCAACCATAGAAGCAATTCTTGACACATTCACCTCATCCCAACATTGTAACGGTAAATGAGGCATCCTAATCCATGTAGGAGAGGTCAGCCACTTCATGGATAATGGAGAGAAATCATATGTCCATTTATCCATTCGAATAATATACCCATTCACAAACCACAGACCACCTAAAAGAATAGCTTCTAACATTTCATATGAACTGAAAGGACATAAAAACCAACCCCTTCTAAGAGTTGTTAAATAAAATTGCCCAAATTGACTCCATTGACGCCTCACTTCCCATGCCATAATATTCGATGGTATTTCCTTTCCAAACACCTTTATTACCAATGAATTCAATAACTTATTTGAATTTAAAATCTCATTCTCTTCCCTCATTTTTACTACTTTTCCATCTTCCGATATTACCATATCTTCATCCTTAAAACTCAATTTGATGTATGGCTTCTTATTCCATGGAATAAAATCAACCTCTTTATCAGTTATAGTAGGCATTTCCTCATTAATCTTATCCACAATAACATCCTTTTTCTTGCCCACTCTATGATCATTATCATGAACATTTTTGTTTACTGAAATAGGTGAATTTGCATTTATCACACTATGTCCAAGAATTGCATTTGAATTCCCAAATCTATTAACAAAAAATTTCATCCCTGAGGATGAAGCAGAAGGATTGGTCGATTTCAAAGCCAATAACCTTTATCAGATTGAGGAGTAACAATCTCAAAATCTTAAGAAATAGACTTACCTTTTCCCTCCACATGAACTATCTTCTTAGGAGCAATATCTGATTTCTCCTTGATCACCAAAGCACCTCGTAAACTCATATTAACCAAGTCCAAATTTTTCTATTTTGAACCAGCCATTAACCGAATGTTTCCACCCAACAATTGATTCGTGCTAACTCCGAAGTACGATTTCTTTGACACAAAAGCCACTGATGGCCAGTAGCCCTCAGCCTCCATCTTCCTCACTAATTCCTGAAAAATAGGAAGCAAAACCGAGTACACTAAGTTTGAAAATCCGAAAGCTTTCTCTCTCTAAATGGATGCCTTTATCTTTGGGTATGTGGTTTAGTGGTTTTATTAACTATATGGTGCATTTTTATATCCCCTTTAACTACATGATTTCTTATAAAATGATTCCTAATGTCTATATGTTTTATGTAGGAGTGTTAAATTGGATTGTTTTAAATATAAATGGCACTAATATTATTAAACATTATAGGATTTATGCCTATAACTAATTAATATTTGAGATTTACTAATTTAGCCATTGGATTTGAGTAATATAGCTTCCTATGGCAATGTATTCTTCCGCAACGATGGATAGGCTACTAAATAATGGTGTTTACTAGACTAGGAAACTAATGATTGGCTTATAAATTGATTGGTTCCTTATGTGCGCTTCCTATCTACCTTATATTCTATAAATTTAGAGTCTAAATATCCTATGATATCAAAGAATAAGCTACATCCATGCTACCAGATACCTAGGTTTTTGGTACCTAGGTATCTAAGGATTCTCATAATAAAATTCATGTGAGATTCTTTTTGATCACCTTGAAATCTACCACACATAAATACACTATCAAGTCTACTAGTTGTGAAATAAAGAAGCGATCTAGTTGTCCCTATATATTTCTTCTGATTAATTGATTTTCCATGTGGATGCTTATTTAATTTAATAGTAGAGCTCATGGGAGTACTTATTTCCTTAGAATTTTCCATCTCATATTTATTAATAATATCCTTGAAATATTTTGATTGGCTAAGGAAGGTTCCATCTCCCTTTTTCTTAACACTAAATCCCAAGAAATAGTTAAGATTTCCCATCATCTCATCTCAAACTCTTCACTCATTATCTTTGAGAATTCATCACATAGATTTTTATCCCCAAATTCTATATCAGTGATATAGATCTGAAGAATGATTAGATCTTATCCTACTTCTTAAGAAATAGGGTGGTGTCTACACTACCCTTATCAAAAGTGAAAGTTTGTTAGGGATGTTAAGCCCTATAGAACTGACCCAAGCTAACCAAGAGGGGGGGGGGTGAATTGTTATTTTAAAATTTCTTTTCACAAAGAATAAAAATTGCATAAACTAAAATCACACCACAAAAATAAACGCGGAAGCAAAAAATAAGAACACATAAATTTATAGTAGTACGGTTAACTCGACCTACAACCACTCCTTGGAGGCACCCTCCAAGTATTTCACTACAAAACGTGAATCTCCTTTAGCCCCCACGGCTAGGCAGAGAAGCCCTCACAAGAACCTCCTTTTTGCCACCCCGGCAAGGTAGAGAACCTACCACCTTTTGCTTCCTTCTGAAGCTGGCAGAGAACCGTAACCAAAAGCTAACTTCTTTCCTCAACCGACCCTTCCACGGACGAGAAACTCTAGAAGAAGAACAAGCAGAGCGATCCTTGAAGCAACCCTTGTGAATCCCCTCACAAGTTCCCCTTACAAGATCCTCTCTCTCTGCCTTTCTCTCCTTCTCTCCTCAAGGTCTTCTCAGGTCAAGGCAACAGCCAAAGGTCATAAAAAATGTTGAACAAGAGCTCTTAAATAGAAGAGCTTCAAATGAGCTCATTAATTGCAAGTTGGCGACTTTATCGTCCAGGCCGATATGGACATCGGCCTGGCCGATCAGTATAAAACTCAGAAGATCGTCCAGAGCATCGCCCTGGATACACTCCTGGACAATTGAAATTTGGCTTGATCATCCAGGCCGATCTCATGATCGTCCTGGCTGATCTGTTCAAATCAAAGGAAAATCGTCCTGAGAAAGCCCTAGAAACGAGCTGGCGATATTTATCATCCTGAAGTAACTTAAGGTTTTTGACTGGATCATCCTGGACGATCCTATGATCGTCCAGGACGATATGATCGTATCAATCATCCTTAATTACTCCCTTGATTTCATGATCAATTTAGGCATAATTTGAGAATTTTGTCCAGGCCGATCAATGATCGTCTTGGCCGATAATTTAAAAATACAGTATACGTTAATTATCTATGGTGGCAACTTCTTTCTTTTTGATCTTATCGTCCTGGCCGATACACGTATCATCCAGGCCGATATGGTAATGACGGCTGCCTTAATTAAGAATCCTTATTTTGACTTTCTGTTTTAAGCCTGATCGTCCAGGCTGATAAAAAAATCGTCCTGGCCGATATGAGTAAAAATAAAAAATTCTAAGTCTCTCAATTGTGTGTGTGAAGGGTTACTTAGCATCAGTCTCTTTGACCATTAAAAGTAGACTCAAGAAGTGAAAAACAAAAGTACAAGCTGACTCAACCCTAAACCTACGTAATCCTGAACTGGCTTTGTCTTGTTCGTCCGATCTTCGATTCCTGAAAAGTTAGAAGCAACAAGCAGTCCAAGAGAAATAATGTTTGTCAATCATCAAAACATAAGCCATGAAAATAGATTTGCAACAACGGTGGCTTTAAAAGTGAACAATTCAGAAAGTGAAAGTTCCGTAGGGGAGGAAGAAGATGACATAGCCTTGATGACCCGATAGTTGTAGAACTTTTTGAAAAGAAAATAAAGGTGTCATCAAAACAACTGGAATAAAGGTAAAAGCTTGAGGACTACTAAAGTTTCATCTGATAGAATTTGCTTTGAGTGCAGGAAGCCAGGTCACCTCCGAGCTGATTGTCCCAACTTAAAGAGACAACCAACCAAGGGAAAAGGAGAGGACAAAGTTAAGTACAAGAAAGGGAATATGAAGACACAAAAAGCTTTTTGGGTCTACTTTGCCTCATAAGCGTCAGAAGAAGAAGCAGAGGAAGAGGTAAAAAATCTGTGTCTAATGGCTAATGATAATCTTGACCAATCGAATCAAGACGAGGTATGTTAACAATTATATGAAGATTTTCTGCTTATTTTTGAGAAAATCTATGACTCGTATAGAAAGCTGAAAAAATATGCATGCTAGTCTTAATATTGATTTTAATACTTTTCAAACTGAGCATGCTAACTTAGTTAAAGAAAATTTTGATCTAGATAAAGATCACATGTCCCTTCTTGGTGAGTTTGATGCATTAAATAAGAAGCATGTTGAATTAATTGATGCACATGAATCCATGAAAACATTGCATGTTGAACTAGATACAAAGCATAAGATGTTGAAGGAACTTTCATGGGAGTTAGATAACACTGAACATTGTTTGAAATTTGAAATTATAAATCTTAAACATGCAAATGACTTTTAACAAGTGAACTTAAAAGCTTTGAATGAAAATGAAGAACCACCTTTACTTGAAGAATTTTGCAATCCATCACAACAGCATGGATCATTCAAACCACCAGCACTACATGCATCACAAAACTTTAGGAAGTGGCAACACCACTCACATAAAATAGTAAACAAATTTCCTAGTGCTAGCCCACACATGCACAATTCACCGTATGACACACCTGGTGTGGAGACCTAAATTGCATTCATCACAGCATATCATGCATACATCTCATTCATGCAAGCATAAGGAAGAACAATAGTTTCCATATCTAATGCTTGAATGAAATTGTAAGGATACTCTCATAAAAGACCTAGTGAGAGCATGTGGTACCTGAATAGTGGCTGGTCAAGACACATGACTGGAGACTAAAGAAGTTTATTTTACGAGAGGCTAGGACCGGAGGCAAAGTAATATTGGGAGACAACACCACCAGGAAAGTGGTGGGCTCAGGAATTGTTGGTAATGCTAAGAATTTTTTAATTGAAATTATTTTACTAGTTGATAGTTTGAAGCATAACTTACTTAGCATTAGTAAATTGTGTGATAAAGGTTTTGACATTAAATTTCTTTCTAACAAATGCCTCATTAGTTTAAATGATACTTGTTTTAGAAGGAAAATGAATAAATAATGTTTACATGTTATATCTTGATTGCATTGATAGCTCAAATTATTTTTGCTTTAAAAGAATAGTGGATGACTCGTGGCTATGGCATAGAAGACTATGCCATGCTAGTATGAAAACACTTTGAAACATTACTCAGAAAAACCTATTTTGAGGCATACCTAAGTTAGACTTCACTAAGGACCATCTATGCGATGCCTACCAACTAGGAAAACAAATAAAATCATTCTTTCATTCAATTAAAGATGTAATCACCTCTATGCCATTAGAAATCTTACACTTGGACTTATTTGGACCTATTAGCATAGCCAGCCTAGGTGGAAGAAATTATGGATTTGTGATTGTAGAGGACTTCACTAGGTTCACTAAGGTAACATTCCTAGCACATAAGAATGAGTCGTTTGAGGATTTAAGGTATTCTCTATTTAGATTCAACAAAAATTAGGATTTGAAATCTCAACAATCCATAGTGATCATGGTAGAGAGTTTCAAAATGAACGATTTGAATCGTTTTGTCAAGAGATAGGAAAAAAGCATAATTTCTCACCCCCTAGAATAGCTCAGCAAAATGGTATAGCAGAAAGGAAGAATTGAACCTTGGTAGAAGTTGCTAGGGCAATGTTAGCAGAGTACACCCTTCCAAGATATATTTGGGAAAAAGTAGTAAACACGATGTGTTATGTCTTAAATAGGGTAAACATTAGATCAAATATGAATAAAACTCCTTATGAACTCCTTAAGGGTCGGACACCAAATCTCTCACACTTACATGTTTTTGGTTGCAAGTGCTTTATCTTAATAATTGCAAACTTCCCTTAGGAAAATTTGATCCCAAGTCAGATGAGGGTGTCTTATTAGGTTATTCATATGTAAGTAAAGCCTATAGAATCTTTAAGAAGAGAACCCTAGTAGTAGAGGAGTCCACCCATATAGTATTTGATGAATTAGATAAGCCTTCTTAATCTAAAATTGAAGAAGATGAACTAGTAGAAATTCAAGAAGTAGAAACTATGACCTTAGAAGAAAGGGTAGAACCTCAGGAAGAGTTTCATAGAGAATGGAGATATTCTTCTAGTCATCCTAAAGAGCTAATTTTAAGAGCCCTATCAGAAGGTGTAAGAACTATGCATGGACTTAGGAAGGAGGTTAGTCATTCAGCATTCATCTCTATGATAGAACCCACTAGTATAGATCAAGCCTTAGGAGATGAATTCTGGATCCTAGCAATGCAAGAAGAATTGAACCAATTTACCATGAATGATATTTGGAAATTAGTCAAGAGACCTAAAAAACAGTGTAGTTGGAACAAAATGGGTCTTTAAAAATAAGGTGAATGATTCAGGAACAATAATAAGAAACAAAGCTACACTAGTAGCTAAGTGGTACAATCAAATTGAGGGAATAGAATTTGAAGAAATATTTTCCCCAGTTGCTAGACTAGAGGACATAAGAGTGCTCTTAGCTTTTGCTTGCTTCAAGAACTTCAAACAATATCAAATGGACGTAAAGAGTGCTTTTCTGAATGGGGTAAATAAGGAGTTCACAATTTCCAAATCATGTATTCAAATTAAAAAAAAAGCACTTTATGGACTGATGCAAGCACCTAGAGCCTAGTTTGAAACACTTAGCTCATTCTTACTTGATAGAGGTTTTGTAAAGGGTAGTGTGGACACTAAACTCTTCATACAAAAGATTAAAGATAAAATTCTCATTATTCAGATTTATGTGGATGACAATCTATTTGGATCTTCAGATAAAATTTTTTGTGATGAATTTTCAAAAATAATGAGTAATGAGTTTGATATGAGCATGATGGGAGATCTTAATTATTTTCTTGACTTTAGTATGAAATAAATGGATAATGGAACATTTCTTAGCCAAATAAAATACATTAAGGATGTTCTAAAAAAATTTAAATGGATAGCGCTAAGCCCATGAACACTCCAATGAGCTCAACAATTCAATTAGACAAAGGTCCTAATAGAAAATAAGAATATCAGAAAAAATATAGATGAATGATTGGATCTCTCCTCTACCTGACTGCTAGAAGACCGAACATAATATTTAGTGTATACCTATATACCCGTTTTCAAGCTGATCCCGAAGAGTCTCACCTAACAGCGGTCAAGAGAATCCTTAGATATCTACTAGGCACCCCGAACTTAAGAATTTGGTATCCTAGGCACAACACTTCCTTTAAAATCTTAGGGTAATCAAATTCTGATTTTGTAGGATGTAGGGTAGATAGAAAAAGAACCTCTGGTATCTTCCAATTCATAGGAAAATTGTTAGTTTCTTGGTCTAGTAGGAAGAAAAATTTGGTAGCCCTCTCCACAGTCGAGGCAGAGTATATTGTAGTAGGAAGCTGTGTTGCATAAGTACTATGGTTGAAACAACAAATTTTTGATCTTGGATTACATGTAGGAACCATCTCAATCTTGTGAAACAACACAAGTGTAATATACATCTCTAAAAATCCAATTCAACACTCTTGAACAAAACATATAGACATTAGACACCATTTCATAAGAGATTTTGTGGCTAAAGGAAATATAGAATTGCATCACAATGATACAGGAGATTAATTGTAGACATATTCATGAAACCACTAGCATTCGACACCTTTTGCACTTTAAGGATGAGACTAGGTGTGATAGAAATTAATGCAATAAAAAACAAAAAAAAATAAATAAAAACACACCCACACACACAAATTTTATTCTAAGGCTCTTCCTGATCATCACACACTCACTACACAAATACTCGATGATTAGCAATTTCCTTATTATACTGTACGATATATCTAACTCTACACAAACCACAACCCAGACTCAAATTTTGTCTCTATTCAATGTATTGTATGATATCCATCATACTGAACAATACAGGTGACTCTTCATTCAATTCATTTGGTATGACATTATTTATCATCACGATACGATATCCTCACTTCGTATTGTACGATCCATATCAATGAATGGATTGGGATGAATTTACTCAGTTTGGTTTGATATTATTAGTGATCGTACTATACAATACCTCATCTTCGTACTGTACAACCAACCTCAGCAAAAATAGATGACAACGACTTAAAGGTGACTAGTATGATATAATTGTCGTTCATATGGTACGATACACTTGTTTATACTATACGAAACCTTTCATCAAGGGTCATACCGATGACCCTCAGGATGATTGAAATCATTCTGATCGTATTGTACGATTCCCATCTTACTGTATGATTTGACCACCTTTCTCGAACCGATCAATCAAACGACAATTATTGCCCCATCGTACTGTATGATACTAGATCATACTATATGATATCTGAAAAATTCTATAAATTTGCTTCATTAACAGATCATTTCACTCACACTCACTTATTTACAGTTAGTCTACCTACCTTCCAAAAAATGTCGAGATCTAGCAAGCGGGGTCATTTAGTCATTGGAAGCTTGTCTTCCTCTTTTATTCACAACGATCTCTTTCTAAATGATGAAAATAAAGAAGCTTATCACAAGTTCATGGCTTGTAAGATTACACAGTTCTGGATGCTCAATCAGGCAGCTTTAAATTTTGAGGTAATTAACCTCTTCGCATCCACCACCTTCCAATTTCTCCTTACCCTGGATTTCCCCTATAATTCAAAAATCTTATCTAAATTTCTAGCCAACCTTACCTACACTTTTGACAATATGACCTTCCACTCTTTTGTTTTCTACCAACATATTGAAATCACTAAAGCTGACATCGCCCAATAAATTAGGCTGTCCACTGAAGGGCCTAGAGCTCATTTCTTTCTCTCAAATGAATTTGACTGGAGTGATGTCAATCGTGTCCTTAGGAATGTAGCCTTCTATCAACACCAACCTCTTGTTCAATCCAAAAACTGAAATGCTCGATATATTCAAGATGTCCTTCGCACTTCAATCATACCCAAAGCTGGCGATCAAATCTGCATGACCCCAAACTTATCCGTCGCTACTTACCTTATAATGTCAAACATAAAATTTGATGAGGAAAATTTAGTTATTGACTATATCAAAAATATGAGTTTAGTTCGCCTCCCTACTACCCATAGGAAAGGGAATCTAGCCCATGGCCACCTTAGAGGATACATCCTATAGAATAAATACCAATTAACATATCATGGGGAACCCGATAGTTTACCAATCTTTTATATGGATGCCTCTTTATGTATTCTCTTTCATCAGGGGCAGATGCCTGAAGAACATGACTCTGATGAAGAAGGAGGAGAAGATGCCCCAGTAGAAGCTCCTGTTCGACCAAGAAGATATGCACCTCCACGAGCACCTGCTCCAGCCTACCCTCATGATGATTTGGTCGAACACTTCGACCAACTTTAGAGTCATCTTGACACACATATACAAGAATAATATCAGCAAAATGAGGACAACATGTGGTGGTTTAGGGAACGGTTCACTTTGATTGATCACCGTTTTGACACAATCCTTCAATATTTCCAACCACACCCACCTCCATCTCAAAGTGATCAGGATCCTCCCTTTCAAAGTGTATCTATTTTGTACCTTCTTTCTTAGTTTTGGTTGTGTCTCCTCTTTTTGGTGATGTCAAAAGGGGGAGAAGTCTTATTGTAGTCAGTTAAGTCTGTTGAAGTCAGTTATCTTGCTTATGTATTTTTTCTTAGTCTTACTTAATTGCATTTTTCTTTTTTTATCTATTTCTTATTGTTACAAAAAAAAAAAAAAACAAATACCATGTAACATTTTTTGACATCATCAAAAAGGGGGAGATTTTTGAAATTTATGACCCCTAGTCTGAGATTCTGATGATGACAAATAATGTTGTCCAATTTTCTATTAATTGAATATCTTTTATTTCTGCTATTGTTTAAGAGTACTAACATTTCAGGAAGATCACAAGTTACTCTGGAAAACTAGAAGACTCAAGACTTGGTAGAGTAGGATTGTGAGTTTATAATAATGTAATTTTTCATTTATTTTATTTTCTCTTTTTATGAGTCTGGCCATAAATTGCATGTAAATCTGAGTAACCATGCCCACACACAGGCGGAGAGGGTTTTTTAAATATAGATTTTTTTTTTTGTTGATCATGTTGAGTCCAGTAATTAGGTTGTTAAGCCTAAGTAAATGTCCCACGGCTACCAAGAGGGGGGTGAATTGGTAGTTTTAAAAATTTTAAACCCTCTTAATAATAAAGTTGAACCAAAATAAAATTTTCTTTTAAAGTTAGTAGAAAAATGTTTTTCAACCACAGAGTTATTAAAACTGAAATTTAAAGTGCGGAAACGTAAAAGCAATAAAGTAAATGACACCAGATATATAGTGGTTCGGTCTATAACCAGACCTACATCCACTCCTCAGAGGCACCCTCTGAGTATTGCACTAATACCACAAAGTGACTCTCCTTTAGCACCCACAGCAAGGCGGAGAAGCCTGTACAAAACACTCTTTTCACCACTACCCGGTGCGGCAGAGAACCGTCGTCCTTTTACACAATCCATAGTGCTGGCAGAGAATCGTCGTCCTTTCACACTCTCCTAGTGTGGGTAGAGATTCCTAAGGCTGTTCACACTCTCCAAGTGTAGGCAGAGAACCTTCTCCCTTTTACACTCTCGTAGTGTGGGAAGAGAACCCTTGTCTGTTCACACTCTCCAAGTGTCGGCAGAGAACCGGACCTTCTTGAATGATCTTCTCACAAGAATCTAGAAGGAAGAAAGAAAAGAGTGAAGAAATCCAATTTCACAAGTAGAGACTCTTACCTTAGCAATCCAAGTGAAGCCTTCTCGCTCCAGTGATAGGAATCCTCCTTTGAATGCTCTCTTCCACTCTCTCCTTGGCTATTCTCTCAAGAGGCACGAAGATCAAATGAAAAAAAGATTGGGTGGCAGTCTAATTTGGACCTTTTATAGAAAAGACAAGAAAAACCGCCCAAAAACTGCAAATTTCCAATTTTGTACGCAGTGGATCGTCCTGTACGATCATGGATCGTCCTGGACGATTTTACTTAAACGATCTAAAACGACTCAATTTGTATATGTGTACGAAATGACTTCGTACAGCTGATCGTCCTATACGAATTAGGTTCGTCCAGTACGAACGGTTATTACCAGGTCGGTTCTAGAAACTGCTGAAAACTGTTCTAAGTCGGTTCATCGTTTGGACGAAAATATGTTCGTCTGGACAAAAATTTTCTAGAGAGCCGATCGTCCTGGACGATTATTTATTTCGTCTGGACGAAAATTTTCCAGAGCACCCATCGTCGCGGACGATAATTTGTTTTCGTCTGGACGAAAATTTTCCAGAGAGCCGATCGTCCTGTACGATATTTATTTTCGTCTGGACGAAAATTTTCCAGAGGACTGGTCGCCCCGTACGATGATAAATTTTGTCTGGACGAAAATTTTACAGAGAACCCATCGTCCGGGACGATAATAAAATTCGTCCAGGACGAATAGGACTTAGAAAAAAAATTTTCAAGCAAGTTCCTATTCGTTCCAAGTGCTCTATAGGAGATAACTGACAGATCGTCCAGTACGATAAATATCATCCTGTACGATCAGTATAGAATTTCAAGATCTCCTTATTTGTGTGTGTGAGATTTTATTCACTCAATTACAATCACTCCCTTTCAAAATTAATTCAAAGAAAAGACAAACTTCAAATAAACAAAATATCATATGTTGAATTTGATTTGAAGTTTTCGTAGTCTGGAGTCTGATTTTCCTGAAATGTTAGTACACACAAGAGCAAGTGCAAATCTTCTAAAATTGTTAGGAGATAACTATACATCTGAACAATAATGTTTGGAATCATCAAAACTACATAAGTTGCACAAATATAAATCATTCAAATAGCAACTATTCAAACAATCTCCCCCTTTTTGATGATGGCAAAACAATTATTATTTGTAAGGTTTCAAGTTAAAACAAATCTCTTATCTTCTAAACTCCCCCTGAATTTATGAGTACATTAAAATAAGGAGGCATTAAAGAACAATATTTAAAGAACAATATTTTTGTTTTTCAAAAATTTTTATCACAAACAAATAAAAAACTTGCAAACAGAACAATTAAAAATAGAAAACACAAACCACAAAAACACAAACAAACAAAATAATTTCTCCCCCTTTTTGACAGCAACAAAAAGTGAAGAAGAAAAAGACAAGAAATGTAAATAATTATATGAAATTCATTGTTAAAATTTAATCTAAATTGTGATTTGACATAGGGTATGCAATTTTAAACTAAAGATATTAGGTCAATCATAGAAAATCATAAAATTTATGAAATGATATAACATTGTAAGTAAGAAGAATTTATCAAAGACATGATTCAATTTAGACATTTTGATTATTGAAAATCATTACAAGTGAGATGTAAAAAAAATTCTATATTTCAAAGTTCAATAGAATATAAATGAACATTAGATCAACTTGAATTAAGAGATTGAACGAATTTGGAAAGAAGAGAATTACCTCATGTGGTGCTTTGCACATCTTTTCAAAGTTTTGGAGCACATTTTTGTGCATTTTTCTTTGGTTGGGCTTATTTTGTGCCTCTTTTTCACTTTGCAAATTTTTGTGTATTGCTTTTGATTTTTGTACATTTGTACAATGTTCAAGAGTAATTTGACCAATTCTTTCCAAAATCTATAATCTAAAATTTCAAATATTTCTAGGTGCATAAATATCATTTGAGCATAAAAATACAAAATAAGAAAACATCAAAATTGCAATAACAATATTAACTTTTATGTAGTCTAAATGAATAGACATGAATTTAAAAGTTCTAATTACAACAAGTTATAAACAAATTATAAATTTAGAAAGTCTAGATTTTCTAATATAGATAATCTCAAATTACAATCGAATTTAAGCACTATGTAGATTAAAAAAATACTAATGAAATTCATAAACATTAGCCACATTTCAAAACAAATCTAATAAAAACAAACTTTCATTGATAATAAAAAAAAATGGATTACAAAAAAAACATTGAACTTAAAAAGAAAAAACAACTTAAAAACAAACACTGAACAATAAAACAGCCACGATAAAAAAAATACAACATACACACATAAAAACAATTTCTACTGTTCTGGAGGAGGAGGAGGAGGAATGCCGCCAAAGAGGTTGAAGTAGGAGGCCATCAACATTACATTGGTATTTATTTCATGAACTTCATCTCTAATATTACCAATGTCATGTTGCTGCTGAGTAAGTTGAGCATCAAATTGATCAAACCTTTGATCAACGTGAGTCTCTAGTCTATCAAATCTCTCAATCAGATTCTGGTAATCTGATTGAGAAGCAGAACCTTGCACTCCTTCTTCTTCTTCTTCTTCTTCTGAAGCACTAGCATGTGCTTTCTCTTTTTCTTTTTCCTCCTTGAAGAGCAATCTGAATGATGCATCGTTATAGTAAACTGGCTCTTCATATTCTTCATCAGGATGCACTATATTGTACTTCTTCTCCAAAATATAAGTTATTAAGTGCCCTAATGAAATGTTCTTCTTCCTCTTCTGATCAGCATGTCCTATTTCTGAAAGCCCATAGATATGGTCTATGATGAGTTGGGCTTCATCAATAGGATGTCTTTGCATGATTAAAAAGGTTAGAACACAAAGGAGAGGAGTAATGTTAATCCTATCACCAGCTTTAGGAATAATTGAGGATCTAAGGATATGCTGTATGATTCGGGCATCTTGGGTCATACCGGATACTCTAGCAACATGATAGGTTATGCCTATCTCTCTAATCACCCTATTGATTTCAAACCATTTGAAGGTGTTTTCTGATATTAGGGTGTGGGCTCTATATCCTTCAGTTCTTAAGTTTAAAAATGCACCAAGGTCGTGCTTGGTGATTTCAACTTTTTTCTTAAAAACAAAAGAACTAATGATAGAGTGGTCAGAATTGAAACTCATGTTGGCTAGAAAGTAATGGTAGGTTTGCTTATTATAGAAGTGGGCGAGAGAAAGAATGAACTGAAATTGGGTTGAGGCGAAGAGGTGCAATACCCGAAATTTCAACTCTGTTTGGATAAGAATGTGAGACGGAGTGATTTTTGCGGATGCAAAACGAGGAAAAGATTCCTCATTTGCCTTGGAAAGAAAGTTGTCTGGGGCATTCCTATTAGGTTTTCTCACCAAAACCTTTTGTCTTTTGCTAGAGGAGGCCATTGTTGATTTGATGTTGAAAGGGATTGAAAAAGAAGTTTGAAAGTGTGATTGTCAAGTTTGAAAGCCTTCATATTTAAAGAAAAAAGATACGTTCATCCTGGACGAACATATTCGTCCTGGACAAAAAATTATAGTTCGTCTGGACGAAGAAATTTCGTACAGACGATCCAATTCGTCCAAAATGTAAC
The DNA here is from genome assembly GCA_016618105.1 of Dendrobium huoshanense. Lineage (NCBI taxonomy): Eukaryota > Viridiplantae > Streptophyta > Magnoliopsida > Asparagales > Orchidaceae > Dendrobium > Dendrobium huoshanense. The sequence goes on from CM028343.1 coordinate 57,724,969, forward strand.
GGCTTTTCGTATTCAACACAACTTACGATGTGTCCCTTCGTACAGGCTTTTTGACTTGACCGATCGTACAGACGAAAAAATTTCGTACAGACGATCGAAAAGTGTTTCGTTTTAATGACTCTTGAAAACCGTCCCCGACAATGAACCGACACATGTTCGTACAGACGAAAAAATTTCGTACATACGAAGTTCGTATTAAAAACTGTCTTATCCACTCAACCGCTGCATTCAATCGTCCCGACGTTTGAGAGAGAAAAAATTCGTCCTGGACGATTAAATATCGTACAGACGATCAAATTAAAAACTGCTCTCAAAACGGTTTAAATTCGCGCAAACTAATCCTTCACATATCGTCCCGTACGAAAACATTTCGTCCTGGACGATTTCCTCCAAAAAAAATTTTTAATTTTGAATTTTTTAAATTAACAAAATCAACAAAAACATAGAAAACATAAAACCAAAATCATAAATCCAAAAACAATTCATTAAAAACACACAAAATTCACAAAATTACAAAAACAAAACACAACAAGTATCAATGTTGCAAAGACATTTTAGTTATGCATTCAAATCAATAACACCAAGCCTTGTTCTTAAAGTACTGAAGGTATCAAAGGCTAAAGGTTTTGTAAAAATGTCTGCAAGTTGATTTTCAGTTGAAACATGTATGAGTTCAATTTCTCCTTTGGATACATGATCCCTTATGAAATGATGCCTTATATCAATGTGTTTGGTTCTAGAATGTTGAATAGGATTTTTGGAAATGCAAATAGCACTAGTATTGTCACAATAAATTGGAATAGTGCCTATAGTTAATCCTAAGTCAATCAACTGTTGTTTTAACCAAAGTACTTGTGCCACACAACTTCCTAATGCAATGTATTCTGCTTCTGCAGTAGATAGTGCCACTGAATTTTGTTTTCTACTAGACCATGAAACTAATGAATTTCCAATGAATTGACATGTTCCAGAAGTGCTTTTCCTATCCACTCTACAGCCTGCAAAGTCAGAATCTGAGTAACCAATAATTTCAAATGAAGAGCTAAACTTAGGATACCAAATTCCTAAGTTTTGAGTTCCTAGTAGATATCTTAAAATCCTTTTTACTGCTGTCAAATGTGATTCTTTTGGATCTGATTGAAATCTAGCACATAAGCAAACACTAAACATAATATCTGGTCGGCTAGCAGTCAAGTAAAGTAAAGATCCAATTATCCCTCTAAATTTCTTTTGATCAACAGATTTTCCCTTAAGGTCTTTATCCAACTGAACTGAAGAACTCATTGGTGTACTAACAGGTTTAGCATTGTCCATTTCATATTTTTTGAGGATGTCCTTAATATATTTGGTTTGACTAAGAAAAGTACCTTCCTCAAGTTGCTTAATGCTAAATCCTAGAAAGTAATTTAAATCTTCCATTAGACTCATTTCAAATTCACTACTCATTGTTTTAGAAAAATCATCACAAAGATGTTTATTTGAAGATCCAAAGATGATGTCATCCACATAAATTTGAACAATAAGTATATCCTTTCCAATTTTCCTTAAAAAGAGAGTTGTATCCACACTTCCTTTTTCAAAAGATCTTTCAAGTAGGAAGGTGCTTAACCTCTCATACCAAGCCCTAGGTGCCTGTTTCAATCCATATAATGCCTTTTTTAATTTGAAAACATGATTTGGAAATTTAGAATTTTCAAAACCTGGAGGTTGTTCTACAAAAACATCTTCCTCAATTACCCCATTTAAAAAGGCACTTTTGACATCCATTTGAAACAATTTAAAACCTTTAAAACAGGCAAAGGCTAGTAAAACCCTAATTGCTTCAAGTCTAGCTACAAGGGCAAAAGTTTCCTCAAAATCAATTCCTTCAATTTGATTATACCCCTTAGCTACTAATCTAGCCTTATTTCTAATGACTACTCCTGAGTCATTCATTTTATTTTTGAACACCCACTTGGTTCCAACAACACTTTGATCTTTTGGCCTTGTAGTTAGTTCCCAAACTTTATTTCTTACAAATTGATTTAACTCTTCTTGCATGGCCAATATCCAAAATTCATCTGAAAGTGCTTGATCAATGTTAGTGGGTTCAATAGTTGAAATAAAGGCTGAATGATTGACTTCCTTGTTTAATCCACGCCTAGTTCTAACACCCTCACTTGGTTCACCTATAATCAATTCCTTTGGATGGTTTTTAGAAAATCTCAAATCTCTAGGCAAAGGGTCTTCTCTTTCTAAATTTTCTTCCACATTTTCTTCCAAATTTAATCTATCAATCTTTTGGGAGTTTTCTTCAATTTCTTCTTCAACAACTTTTGGCTCTTCCATGTTTCCATTTTCATCAAAAACAACATGTGTGGTTTCTTCAATGACTAAAGTTCTTTTGTTGAATACTCTATAAGATTTTCCAACACTTGAATATCCAACAAAAATTCCTTCATCTGATTTTGGATCAAATTTTCCTAAGGCAGATTTTCCATTATTATGTATGAACACCTTGCAACCAAATACATGCAAATGAGACAAATTTGGTGTTCTACCTTTTAGCAACTCATAGGGTGTTTTATTCAAATTTGATCTCACATTCACCCTATTCAGAACATAGCATGCAGTGCTAACCGCCTCAGCCCAAAAATATCTAGGAAGTGAGTATTCTGCTAACATTGCTCGGGCGGCTTCTATTAATGTTCTGTTCTTTCTTTCAACTACTCCATTTTGTTGAGGAGTTCTAGGTGCAGAAAAATTGTGATCAATCCCTTTTCTTTACAGAAATCTTCAAATCTTTCATTTTCAAATTCTCCTCCATGATCACTTTGTATAGAAATTATTTCACATCCTAGTTTTCTTTGTATCCAAGTTGAAAAATTTCTGAATTCCTCAAATGATTCACTCTTATGAAAAAGAAATTTAACCCAGGTGAATCTTGAAAAATCATCTACTATAACAAATCCATATACCTTTCCTCCTAGACTTACGTGCTTACAGGTCCAAAAAGATCCATGTGAAGAATTTCTAAAGGTTTACTGGTCCTAAGATCTTTATTGGACTTAAAAGAGGACTTCACTTGTTTTCCTAATTGACATGCATCACACAGATGGTCCTTAGTAAAGTCTAGTTTAGGTATTCCTCTCACCAAATTCTTTTGGGTAATTTTTCTAAGATTTTTCATACTAGAATGACAAAGTCTCCTATGCCAAAGCCATGATTCATCAGAAACAGTTTTCAAACAAAAAGCAGTAGGAGATTGAATACAATTTAAATCTAGCATGTAGACATTGTTCACCCTTTTTCCATTTAAAACAATTTTCCATTTAGGCTAATTATGCAGCTAGTAGGTAAAAATTTTACATTATAGCCCTTATCACATAGCTGACTTATGCTAAGCAAATTATGTTTTAAGCCTTCAACTAATAAAACATTGTCTATGAAAAAGTTTTTCAAATTTCCAATCATACCTGATCCAACCACTTTCTTTGTGGTATTATCTCCAAGTGTAACCTTGCCTCCACTCCTGGCTTCCAGCGTTATGAATTGAGCAGTATCTCCAGTCATGTGCTTAGAACATCCGCTGTCCAGGTACCATATACTCTCACGAGGTCTTGTGTGAGAGTATTCCTGCAAATTCTCAAATGTTAGACCTGGGAACCCAAACTAGTTTGGGTTCACCTTTATGAAATTTATAATCAGATGCATGTGTGATATGTCTAGGTTTATGCATCTTAGTTCTCCACACCAAATTAGGTTTCATCTTTAAAGTGCAGGTGTGAGATATATGTCCCAAAAATCCACAATTGTTACATTTAACATTAGGAAAAATATTCCTATGTTTTCTTTCATATGATTGTCTTCTAAGGGATTTCATGAATTTAGGATAATATTTAGGATTTGTAAAATCTTCAAGTTTAGGGGGGTTCCTATTATCCTCGAGAGCTCTTATAGTAAGTTTGTAAAATGAATTCATATCCTCCAAGATTCGATTTGTATAATTGATTCTATATGTCTTGCTCTCAGATTCATCCTTAAATTTCTTAAATTCTTTTTCAAGTTCAGCATAGGATGATTTTAAATTCTCAAAATTTTTATTCAAGTCATCATATTCATCAAGTAGTTTCATGTGGTTGCTATCAATTAAAGCATGATCTTTTCTAAGGATTTCGTGTTCCTTATTAAGCTCTTCCAATTCTAAAACTAAACTAGCATGCATCTTTTTCGTTTTCCTATATGCATCATGCATGTGTTCAGAAACTTCAAACAATTCATTATAAGTTAAATCACATACCTCTTCTTGATCTGATTGTTCAGATTTATCTGCCATCAAGCAAAGGTTGGTGACTTCTTCTTCTTTTTCAGTCTCAGATGAGTCTGAAGCTGAGTCCGCCCAAAAAGCCTTTTGAAACTCCTTCTTGCTCTTCTTTACCATTGGTTTCTCCTCTACCTTCTCCTTGCTAGGAGTGGCTTTGAGTTTTGGACAATCAGTCTTTATATGACCTGGTTTCCTGCATTCATAACAAATCACTTCATTAGAAACCTTGCCATTTCTGTTATACTTACCTCTATTCCATTGCTGGCGTCTCTTCTGCTTCCTCTTTAAAAAGCTTCTGAATTGTCTAGTCATCAGTGCAATATCGTCTTCATCCTCAGGTTGTGAGTGTTCACTTTCTGACTCTTCCACATTTAGTGCAATATTCTTGTCCTTTCTTGGTTCACCTGCATCAATCTTTCTTTGACTTACTCCTTGCTCGTAAGCAATGAGTGAACCAAGAAGATTGTCAATTGAATAAATGTTCAGATTTTTAGACTCTGTAATTGCAGTAATTTTAGCATCATATGCAGTAGGTAAACAACGAAGAATCTTATTAACCATTTCAGCATTAGTTAATTCCCTACCAAGTGCATGCAAAGAGGTGACAATTTGAGTGAATCTTGTGTACATGTCAGATATAGATTCATTAGGTTTCATGCGAAATAATTCGTAGTCATGTAACAAGATATTGAGTCTTGATTGCTTAACCTCATTTGTCCCTTCATAAGTAATACAAAGTCTATCCCATATGTCTTTTCCGCTTTTACAAGTGGAAACTCGCATGTAGTCTTCAGATTTTAAAGCACAAAAGAAACTATTTAAACATTTCGCATTTAATTGTGCTAAGTCACGTTCTTCTATAGTCCAATCTGCATAGGGTGTATCTACCCTAATTCCATCAACTAATCTAGTTGGTTTTGTGTAACCTTCCTGGACTAGCATCCACATGCGATAATCAAGTGACTGTAAGAAAGTAGACATGCGTGTTTTCCAAAAATCAAAAGGAATATTGTCAAACAGTGGAGGTCTAGTGATAGAGTAACCCTCAGGTGTGTTTCGGTTTCCAAATGTAGCCATCTACGTTAATCAAAAAGTAGTTCAAACTTATGATTTTGAAACAAAGCTCTGATACCACTTGTTGAGTCCAGTAATTAGGTTGTTAAGCCTAAGTAAATGTCCCACGGCTACCAAGAGGGGGGTGAATTGGTAGTTTTAAAATTTTAAACCCTCTTAATAATAAAGTTGAACCGAAATAAAATTTTCTTTTAAAGTTAGTAGAAAAATGTTTTTCAACCACAGAGTTGTTAAAACTGAAATTTAAAGTGCGGAAACGTAAAAGCAATAAAGTAAATGACACCAGATTTATAGTGGTTCGGTCTATAACCAGACCTACATCCACTCCTCAGAGGCACCCTCTGAGTATTGCACTAATACCACAAATGACTCTCCTTTAGCACCCACAGCAAGGCGGAGAAGCCTGTACAAAACACTCTTTTCACCACTACCCGGTGCGGCAGAGAACCGTCGTCCTTTTACACAATCCACAGTGCTGGCAGAGAACCGTCGTCCTTTCACACTCTCCTAGTGTGGGCAGAGAACCCTAGGCTGTTCACACTCTCCAAGTGTAGGCAGAGAACCTTCTCCCTTTTACACTCTCCTAGTGTGGGCAGAGAACCCTCGTCTGTTCACACTCTCTAAGTGTCGGCAGAGAACCGGACCTTCTTGAATGATCTTCTCACAAGAATCTAGAAGGAAGAAAGAAAAGAGTGAAGAAATCCAATTTCACAAGTAGAGACTCTTACCTTAGCAATCCAAGTGAAGCCTTCTCGCTCCAGTGGTAGGAATCCTCCTTTGAATGCTCTCTTCCACTCTCTCCTTGGCTATTCTCTCAAGAGGCACGAAGATCAAATGACAAAAAGATTGGGTGGCAGTCTAATTTGGACCTTTTATAGAAAAGACAAGAAAAACCGTCCAAAAACTGCAAATTTCCAATTCTGTACGCAGTGGATCGTTCTGTACGATCATGGATCGTCCTGGACGATTTTACTTAAACGATCTGAAACGACCCAATTTGTATATGTGTACGAAATGACTTCGTACAGCTGATCGTCCTGTACGAACTAGGTTCGTCCAGTACGAACGGTTATTACCAGGTCGGTTCTAGAAACTGCTGAAAACTGTTCTAAGTCGGTTCATCGTTTGGACGAAAATATGTTCGTCTGGACAAAAAATTTTCCAGAGAGCCGATCGTCCTGGACGATTATTTATTTCGTCTGGATGAAAATTTTCCAGAGCACCCATCGCCGCGGACGATAATTTGTTTTCGTTTGGACAAAAATTTTCCAGAGAGCCGATCGTCCTGTACGATATTTATTTTCGTCTAGACGAAAATTTTCCAGAGGACTGGTCGCCCCATACGATGATAAATTTCGTCTGGACAAAAATTTTACAGAGAACCTATCGTCCGGGACGATAATAAAATTCGTCCTGGACGAATAGGACTTAGAAAAAAAATTTTCAAGCAAGTTCCTATTCGTTCCAAGTGCTCTATAGGAGATAACTGACAGATCGTCCAGTACGATAAATATCATCCTGTACGACCAGTATAGAATTTCAAGATCTCCTTATTTGTGTGTGTGAGATTTTATTCACTCAATTACAATCACTCCCTTTCAAAATTAATTCAAAGAAAAGACAAACTTCAAATAAACAAAATATCATATGTTGAATTTGATTTGAAGTTTTCGTAGTCTGGAGTCTGATTTTCCTGAAATGTTAGTACACACAAGAGCAAGTGCAAATCTTCTAAAATTGTTAGGAGATAACTATACATCTGAACAATAATGTTTGGAATCATCAAAACTACATAAGTTGCACAAATATAAATCATTCAAATAGCAACTATTCAAACATATCATACTGTACAAGTTTATTTCATACTGTACGATCTGATCTGGCTTAAACATATTTCTATGAACACGTCATACTATACGATTTATATCATAATGTACGAAGTGTTACTAATCCAAAACCCTAGCTGCCAGATTAGTTTAAGTAAGTTTTATCAGCCGTTCATACTGTACGATGTAATTCATGTTGTATAATTAATTTTGAATACTTACTTAAATTAACACATGATTAGTGAAATAAATCAAGGATTAATCTCTGATTTGTAATCATACTATACAAGAACGGAGGCTTTTTTTTTATCGTCCTGGGGTTCATCTTGGACGATCCCTTGATTTTGCCAAATCATACTATATGAAGTAGATCATACCCTATGATGTACGGAGATGAGTTTTGATCATCCCGAACTTCATCCTGGATGATACCTTCATTTTGACTAATCATATTGTACGAAGTAGGTCATACCCTATGATGTATAGAGATGAGTTTTGATCATCCCGGCTATCATCGTGTACAAATAGAAGAGGTTTCCATATCATACTATATGAGTTTAGATCATACTATACAAACGTATTCAAAAATTTTGACATGTTCATAATTCTTCGTAATAGGATGAAGCTCATTTATACAATCGTACAGTACGATATTGAATCTTACCGTACGATAGTAACAGCTACTTTGAAAATTTCAGGGATTTTGGAGCCCATTTTAAGTATCAAAAAAGTAATGTTTTGAAGAAGTAACTAAGAGAGAAGAAAGTGATTAAAGATGGTTTCTTGGGGGAGAGCTCTAGAAAAGATTTTAGGGTTTCTGAGAGGAAGGAGAAGGTGGGCTTGGTGAGAGAGGAGTGTGAGGGAGATCACACGAATGCTCCAGGCTTGCTGCACTTTGCTCCTCCTGTGGCCCATGATGATCTAGTGGGAGGATTCCTTAGGGGGATACTCTTCTATATACGTGTCCTCTAAGGTACTCTGCCTTCTCCAAGAGGGAGAAAAATGAGAAGGTGCCATGCCATCGCCAGGAGGGTGAGAAAAGCGTTATGCACTCCGCCAAGACAGGTTGGTAAAAGTGAAGTTTGTAAGGGCTTCTCCGCCTTCCTGAGGGGAAAAAAAAGAACTATAGTTTTGTATTGAAATTCCCGGAGTGGAGGACTCCGGGGAGTGGACGTAGGTCAAGTGACCGAACCACTATAAAAACTCTGTTGTGCTTTTTTCTTTTACTGCATTTATTTTTGCTTGCACTTTATTTTCAATATATTTGCTTAGTGATAATTGTGGTAAAAATCATTGTTGCAAATAGTGTTCAACTACTTGCTTCCGTATTAAATATTTATGGTTAAAATTTAATAACTCAAAATTTATTAGAAATCCTGTTTAGGAATTTATTGCAACACGTTTTTTGCAATTCACCCCCCCTCTTGGTGCATATAGTAATTTCATTAATGATCATCTTAGGAAATATCCTATTTTAGATATTTGGTCCATGGGTTTTTTTCCTGTATCCCATTTGAGTTTTGTTGATGATTTTATTATTTTTACTAATGGTTCAATCAAATGCTTTATATTCTCTTTAAATTTCTCGGTAAATTTAGAAAAGCTACTTTATTACTGTTAAGTATATTTCCAACCAGAGAATTAATTCTATTCAAAATACTTTCAATTTTTTTCCATAAGAATCTTACTTTAAAGTATTTAGGGACTCTTCTTTTTAGGGTTAAAAAAAGGTGTCACCTATTTGGGGACATTTTTTGTAATGTTCAAAGAAAATTTCTACTTGGGGTATTAATGTTTATTCCTTTGGTGTTGGATTAGTTATAATCAAAAGTTCTCTTTTTTATATTCCTATTTATTTATTTCATACTTTATGCCAACTTTAAATTTCTTTAGTAGAATGAAATAAATTTTTAATAATTTTTTATGCAGCGCTAAAGAGGGTAGGTCTAATATCTAATGGGCTACATGGAATATATGTTCTAAGAGTTTTTATGAAAGGGGGTTAGGTTTTAAAAATTTTGGTGATGTGGCTCATATTTTTTCAAACAAATATCTTTTGGCCTTAAGATCTAAGAAGAGCCATTGAGCTAATTTAAGATTTCTAAATATCATGTTTGGAGGAATCCTCTTAATTTCCATTTCAAAAAAGGGGATTCCTTTAATTGGAAAAGACTTTATGCTATTAAATGGGATGTTGATCAATTTATTCAAAAGGGAATTGGGGTTGGTGATCTTTTCTTCTGGCAAGAAAAATGGCATAGCAATTTGTCTTTTGATAACTTGTTGATCACTTAATCCACATGTGCATGCAAAGTTTCTCAATTTATTTAACATGGAGTATGGATTGTGAATTCCCATAGTAATATAGTTCATGAGTTTATTATTAACCTTATTAAAACTCGTATTCAATTGGATAAGGAAGATTACATGATTTACACCAATTCTTTTAATGGTAAGTTTGTTCTAAACGAGGTTTGGTATTCCATATGACACACTTATTTTAAATCTTTACTTTTGTGTGTGTTTGTCATAAGGCTATTCTTGCTTCTTATTCTTTTTTAATGAATATGTTCCTGTTGATTCTATTTTAATTCAAAAAGGTTTTAATATCATCACTAAATTTCAATGTTGTTCTCACATTAAAAGCTTGAACAATGTTTTTTTTAGTGGCCCCATTTCTCTTATAGTTTGGCTATACTTTGATAATGTGTTTAATGCTCATTTATGTACAAATTATAGTTGCATCACTAGAATTATGCTAGCTTTGTTTTTTTCCACTAAGGGTCATATTCATAATGTATTACCTATCATTATATGTTAGTTTATATACAGAAGTAGGAATGAGTCTAAGCATGAAGACATTAATATGAATGCTTTGAATATTATTGTTAAAGTCAAAGATGAAGTGATGCAATTATTTTTGTTGATTTGATCAAGGTTGTTTTTTTCAATGATTTTTAACATGGTGTTGGGGAATTTGGTATTAATCTTCCCTCCACTACACATGTTTTCAATGAGAGAACTGTGAGATGGCTTAAACATATGCAAGATTGCTTTAAATTAAAAACATATTTCTCTTTTAAGAATTTTAATGCTAGTTGTGAGGGGTACTATTAATGACTATAATGGTTATGTCATTCTAGCTTATTCTTGTCCCTCAAACGCTATCATTTCTATTATTGTTGAATTATAACCTCTTTATTATGTTTTAAAATTTTTTATTTCTCTTAGGATTACAAATGTTTGAATTGAAAGTTAAGTAATCCTTATTATTTAATATTTTAAGGGTAATTTAACTTCCAAACCTTCTAACATTTATTTTATTAGAAAAATAGACATTGGGTTTTCCACATATCTTTTTCTATTTCTCACATTTTCAAGAAGGCAATTCAGCTGCTGATTATTCGGCAATGTTGGACTGCAATCTTATTAGTTTTATTCAATTTGTGTGGGCTTTTTTACCTTGCAAGCTTGGTGGTCTGACACGCTTTGATAGTAATGGGTCTTCCCTTATATTATATTTAATTAATGTTTTTTTTTCTTGGGGTTCTGTTGCTCTTTGTACATTTGTGGTCTTGGATGTTCCCTTGCCTTATTAGACATTTTGGGTTAATCATCCTCTTTTGCATGCTGGTTGTTTTATGGTTTGTTTTAGGGCTATCCTTTATTTGTTAGTTAATAATGACGATATTTATTTTAGGTGAATGTTGTACTACCACCTCTAGACCACAATTTTATTGCATTTGATATAAAGATTATTTTATTTATGGGTTTTATTCATTATGTTATTGGGAGGGTCTTGTCTGGTTGTGATTTTTTATCTATCGATCATGACTTTTATCACATATGTTGCTCATTTTCAACTTCTATGAACTTGAGTGGGATCTGATTCATGTGTCAAGCTTATTAAACAAGTTCTAGACTATTTTTATATATTTTTGGGCTAATTTCTATATCTTTGAGAAGATTTACATTTTGGTTTTACCTAGTTTCTTTCATGATTACTCTTATACTCTTTCTAATTTTGATGGGCCATTATATTTTTTGTGCAGGGCTTTAAGAAGGTGGTGTTGTTTGCATTGTGTTTATTCCTATTCATCTACCTCTAACATGAATCTAAAACTTTTTCCATCTACTGTCCTATACTTTGAATTGATTTTGGATTAGATTTTAGTGGTAGATGGGTATTTATCTGCATGTCATTACTAATAGTACTCAGTTGAGCCAATACAGACAGTTCAATTTGACTTCTTTTTTGCTTCACTTATTATTATTGTTTGATCGATGATTATCGGTTCTTTTTCTATGATATTGTTGTCTAAATGGTGCAGCAATGGTCTTTTTTTTTTCTATCCCAATAGCCATTGCACATGCCCCTTTGTGTTTTTTCCATCATAATGGCCCTGCTTTTCTGTATTTAATATTTTTTTCTCTCAATTTGGGGGGGGGGGGGGGGGGGGGGGGGGGGGGGGGGGGGGGGGGGGGGTTAGTAATATTCTTATTTTTTCATATTTGTCATGTATACTTACAAGTTAATTGGCTCAGTTTACTTATCTTGGTTGCCTATTTATTGGGAGCTTTTTGCTAGGTCTTCTTATCACAATCTTACTTACAGCTTCTTCATGGTTTTTATCAATGTCATCAGGTGGTTTTATTATGAAAATGGTTGGCCTCTACTCCATTTGGTTGTTGTTATGTGGGATCTTTCCCTTTCCTGCGGAGGACATAACCAACCGACATGGATACTCTCATTCTCTTCAAATTTTTATGTTGGTTCAATTTCACTTTTGATGAATACTTTTTCTTCTTTCCTCTTGGTTAATGCTTCCTTTTCGTTTAGCTAGGCTTTAAGAAAATATTGTTTTGTTGTTGTGAATGGTACTTTTGGGTTAATGAAGTTATGTATTAATGTTGTTTTGATAATGTGTACTCTCAGTTAGAGTTGTGTTTTGGGCAGTTTCTTACCCAATTATTTTGTGCTGGTCGTGCTTCACTTGTGTTTATTTTATTTCCAACATAAATGTTTTACATATGCTGGTGAAGTATTATTGTGTCATTATCATCCTCATTTATATGTGGAGCTTGGATCAATTCATATATGGTTTATCAAATTTTAACTGACATTATTCTATTAAATTATTCATTTTTCTTTTTTATTTCCAAGTTATCACATGCAATAATTTTTTTGGCATCCTTTTTTTTTGCAGTTGTATTTTCTTCCGATTTTTGCTAGAAAAAGTTAATAAATTTTTGCAAGAAGATTATATTTAATGCAATTATCAAGATGTCTTTATTCTAGGTGTTAGCTCGTTGCCGACATAGAATGTTTTTAAGGTATTCTGTAATTTTTCTTAGAGGGGACATTTGGCTTATAATTTTTCTTTTGACTTTTTTTGTCTCTCTTTTAAGCAATAATAAGATGAAGGTACCCCGTAAGGACCTTATAATCTCTTTTGGCATTAACATGTTGACCACTCTGTGGGTTTTAATAAAATGATTAAAAATTAGGTAAAAAAAAACATAATAAATTGCAACAATCTACAAATCTAATACACAATTAATGAAAATAGATGCCCATTAGAGAACATAAAACAACAAAAGTAATTAATCAATTAGGAAAATTCAATAAATAAATAAAATTCCAAATACTTTCAAACTTTCATGGATCTCACATTAAGTTATTCATGACCTATGGTGATGCTTTCATGATGATTGGAGGTCATTTGATATGAAATAAAAAAGCCTTAAGTGACTTAGTTAAAATTTTTTTAAATAAAGGCAAAATTTGAGAAATCATACAAGAACAACAACAACATCAAGCTTTTGTCCCACTACATGGGGCGGCTACATGAATCCTTTTCACCATTGTGTCATGTTAGAAGCAAAATTCACACTTAAATCTATAAAGAAAGATCATTTCTAATATTTTCTAACCAAGACTTTTTAGGTCTACCTCTACCTTTCCTAACAGAAGTCAAATCTAATACTTCAACTTTCCTAACTGAGCCATCAGAAGGCCTCCATTTAATGTGACCAAACCTTTTTGGCTGCTGTCTCTAATCTTAACTTCCACTAGAGCTACTAAGACCTTATCACGTATATGCTCATTTTGTATCCTATCTCTAAGGGAAAAGCCACTCATCAACCTAGGCTTCCTCATCTATACAACACTGAACTTAGTATTAGGATTCTCTTTTAATGGCTAACATTTGTCACCACAAAGCATTGTAGGTCTCACCACCATCTTATAGAATTTTCCCTTAAGTTTGAGGGGGAGTTTTCTATTGCACAACAAGCCTGATGCAATCCTCCACTTCTACCATCAATCTTAAATTATGTTGATAATATTTCCCATTTTTTTCACCATCACTTTTGACAATAGATCCAAGATATCTAAAATATGTACTCTTATTAATGACTTGATCGCCCTACATCACAATCCTCTCACTATGTCTATTACTACTAAAATTACACTAAATATATTTAGTTTTAGATCTACTCATAAAGAAGAAATTCTAAAAAAAATAAACTTAGTTCCATTAAAACCCAAATTATTTATAAAATTTAATAAAAATTATAAAAAAAATTTAAAAAAAAATTTTTTTGTCAAACATTTCTTTAAATGGATAAATAAATGATAAAAATACATAAATAAATAAAAATAAATAATAAATAATAAGGGAAGGTGCAAAACCTCTAGTTCGCCCTGATGTGGTTGAAGGTAAAGGTAAAAAGATTTTGGTTGATTGGGATTCTGATGATATCAATGAATTTGCAAACGCAAAGGCTATTCCTGATACGTGTGCATCTGCTGGCGTGATCTTGAAACTTAATAAGTTTGTCTTAAATCATGATGATTTAGTTGGTTGTGCCTTAGTTTCTAAGATCGATGATTCAGACAGGGAGGTGGTTGTTGATTTTCCTCTAAAGAATTTGTCTTTGGATAAGAACCAGGACTGTTCTATTCTGCGAGATTCTGCTCTGAACAATATGAAGGAGAATTTTAAGGAAGCTTTGAAAAAGACGCAAAATATCAAGATCTCTGCTGATAAGATGATAATTGAAATGTCTAATGATGGGATGGAGGTCAAGCTTAATGCTGAGAAGGAAATTTTAAATTTAGAAATTTTTGAGGCATTCTATGGTTATTAAGGTATTACGAGACAAAGTTTCCTTTCCTTTGTGCAGCCTGGAATTGAGGAAGCAGTGGAACAATTTCAGAAGTTTTCATATGATGTCCATTGGGTTGAATTCGATCTTATGCTCATTCAAGTCAGTGGAAGCGATGGAGGAAGTTCTGAATGGTGGGACTTGGTTCGTGGGAGGCCACATTGTTGGGATGGATAAATGGTCTCCTCTTTTTAATCCTAATTCCTTTAAGGGAATTACTGCACCGGTTTGGATTCATTTCCCTTACTTACCGCTGTATTGTTGGGATGAGGAGAACATCACTAGGATTGCTTCAAGAATAGAGGCTCCTATGCTGTTGGATGGTAATTATTTTAAATGGGGGAAACATGAATTTGCTCGTGTATGTGTTAGATTGAATTTGGAAAATAGCCTCCCAAATGGTGTTTGTGTTAGATTGAATTTACTGGTCATTTCTTCCAAAAGATAGAGTACGAGAAGATTGACTTGATCTGCTATCAGTGTGGTAAGGTTGGTTATGATAGAAAGGTTTGTTCCGCCGGTGTGATGAAGGGTTCTGGTGAGCAGCCGGTAAGGAAAGCTAATGCTAAGAAAGATGTGGATGGGTTGGTGGATATGAAAGGTGCTAAAAGTGAATATGGGCCTAGGATACATGTGAAGTTTAAAAATAGGAGGCTTAGGAATGGTAAAGTAACGACAGTTGGATGACCTGGTAGAAATTCTACTGGAATTGAGGTTCTGGCTCGTGTTCCTCATTCTGATCCATGACAAAATTAGATTCTACTCAAAAAAGATGAGGTGGAACCAGAATATCAGATTGATCAGAATTGTGTGGATACAGTTAATAATGCTAGTAAGGAAGAATGTGATAAGGAGTGTGCAATGGGAGTATCAGTCTCTAATAAATTTGAAGCCATGTTTGAAGAAATTGAAGAAAGGGAACTGACGGACCATCCTAGTGTGGATCAACAGCAGGAGATGGCTGTTGCTGTTGAGTTTCCTGAGAAAGTTGAGACTACTGTTCCTTAAATAACAGTTTTGTAAAGATAAAGCAGGCTAAGGAATTGAAATCATTGGGCCCTTTAGAGTTAGAGCATAGGAAAAAGAGAAAGGAGTTTAAAAGAAGTTTGTCAGGAGGGGATGGCTCCCCGATGGTAATAGATGAATTCATTAGTTTTCTGGAATTGCAGGGAGGCCAGAAAAAGGAGGCTTCCTTGTATCTCAAGGAGGTAGTTAGGGATCATGATGTTTACTTTATTGGGTTGATGGAAACCAAGTTATTAAGTATTGATTGGATTGAACTTGATTTCCTTATTGGGAAGGATTGGGAATTATTTTTATTTCCAAGCTGTGGGTACTGCTGGTGGAATTTTGGTTTTATGGAATACGAAGATAGTCTCTTTTGTTATAGAGAAGAGTTGATCTCAGCTGGTGGTTGGTTCTCTTTATACACCTTCTGTGGGTGTGTGGAAGGATACAACAGTTTATGGTAGTGGATGCCATAATGAGAGAAGGAGTTTATGGAACTTGCTTTTGATTTGTTTGAAGGATTCGGGTCCTGCCATTGTAATGGGGGGGGGGGGGGGGGGGACTACAATTGTATCTTAAATAAGGAAGAGAAGAAGGGTGGCTAGCGATTTTTATTCTCTAGAGGGCCTAGAGAGATGAAAGAATTTATGACTAATGTTTATTTTCATGTTGTAGGGTTTGTTGGACCGAGTTTTACTTGGTGTAACAATAAGATGGGTTCCTTTAGGATTTGGGAAAGACTTGATAAGTGCATGCTCAATTCCTCTGCTTTGCATTTGGTGCTGTTTGGGAAAGTTAAACATCTTGCTCAGGTGGATGTTTGGATGTGAAGATGATTAACAGGAGCAAGGCTATTAGATTTGAAGATACTTGGAGGTCATACCCGGTTGCTTGGAGCATTGTCTAAAATTCCTGGAAGAAGGTAGATTTTGGTGAAGAGGAGGAGGTGCTTTATAGAAAGCTTAGGAGGACACTGAGAGCTTTATTTTTCTAGAATAAGAGTAAATGTTGTGATCTGTGTAAACTGAAGGAGGATTTAAAAAGGAAGATCCTGGAATTGTATATTAAGGAAGCTACGGGTTCTGGCTTTTATGGTGACAACTTGCTTAATCTTAGAGGAGATACACGAGATGAATGTAACGCTTAGAAGACTATGAACTTTGTGGAACCAAAGAGCTAAAGCTAGATGGCATGAGGAAGGAGATACTAATTCAAAGTTTTTCCATAATTTTGCTTTATCCTGTACGATTGCAAACTGGATAAGGCAAGTTAAGGATGATAATAATAATCTGGTGGAGGAGGATGATCAAATTGAGCAAGTCTTCTTACAGTTCTTTGAGAAGAAATGGGAGTATAGAACTTGTGACTTGATTGGTTGGCCTTATCCAGCAGAAAAATAGAAGTTGAATGCCTTATGTGCTACTGTGCTAGATGCAGATTTTACTATAAAGGAATGCATGATTTCTATATTCCAGCAAGGGAATAACAAGTCTCCTGGACATGATGGTGTGATTTCCTCTTTTTTCAAGTGCTATTGGAACTTAGTAGGTGAGACTACTTGGAATGCAATCAAGAAATTTCTAAATTTTGGAGTGATGCATAAGGAATGGAATGATACGCTTATTGTCTTAATTCCCAAAACTAAGAATCTGGTGTTTCCATCTAGTTATAGACCTATCAGCCTTTGTCAAAGTACCTATAAGATTGTGGCCACATTGTCGGTTAATCGGTTGAAGACTTGTTTGCCCAGGATGTTTTCTAAGGAGCAGATAGCCTTCATTCTAGGAAGATCAATGTCTGAGCATTGCATGTTGGTGCAGGAGATTTTCAATAAATTCAAAGTTTCTAAACTAAACAAGGTTTGATGGTTGTGAAACTCGATATGGAGCAGGCGTATGACAGTATGGGATGGCCAAACTTGAATCAAATTGTCCACTGGTATGGCTTCCCCTCTGCCTTTTCTAAGTTACTAATGGAATGTGTGGTAAATGCTAGGTTTTCTATTATTCTGAATGGAAAGTACATGAAGTGGATTGATGCTCGTTGTGGATTTAGGCAAGGTTGCCATCCCTCACCATACTTATTTATTATGTGCTCTCAGCTGTTGTCTAGTGTAATTGACCAAAGGGGTATGACATTGGGCATTCAAGTGTCTCCTACATGTCCAAGGATCTCACATCTTTTATATGCAGATGATGTATTATTTTTCTCCAAGGCTACCACTCCCATCGAACGTTTGTTAAATTGCATTATGAAGAATTTTTGTAATTGGACAGAGCAAAGAGTAAATGTTAACAAGTCACAGATTATCTTTGGTAAGATTGTTAAGAGATCTTGCAAGAAAAAGGTGGCAAGAATCCTTGGTTTTAAGATGGTTAAGGAATTGCATTACTTGGGAATTAAGATCTCCTTGCAAAGGTTGGGTTTGGCTGATTTTCAAGATTTATTAAGTCATGTCACTAATAGGCTTAATGTTTGGGGGAAGAAATCCATTTCTTTGGGAGGTAAAATTAAACTTATCAAAACCTCTTTGCTTTCATTGCCGAGCTTTACTATAACTCATTCTCTGGTTCCTAAGAGGGTGATTCAGGAGGTGGAGAAATTATGCAGGAGGTTTATTTGGCATAAGCAGGATGGGAAGCAGGGATTACATTATGTTCATGGGAGGAAATATGTAATCCAAGGAATGCTGGTGGCTTGGGTGTTCAGTCTTTCACATCCAAAACCGGAACACTACGGGCAAGATTAGCCTGGAACTATATCCAAGAACCATAGACTTTACTGCACAGAATGATTAAAGCTAAATTTTGTAATAATGTGTTGAATGACAATTGTTTGAATTGATCTTCTAATGTTTGGAAATTTTTAAAGGAAAGTGGTAAACATTTGAAGCCTATTGTTATATGGAGAGTGGGAAGAAGAGATAAAATTCAGGTTCTAAGTGATATTTGGTTATTAGATAGATGTCACAATGATTGTCCAACCTTTATTGACTGCGGTGCTTTGGAAAATTTGAAAGTTCAACATTGTATTTCTGATACAGGGGAGGGGATGAAGGCAAACTAAATTTTTTCTATGAAGAGCTTGTCAGCCTTATCAGGAACGTGCAACTAGATGTTCATTGGGAGGATCAGCTAAAGACTATTTATAAGTTCTCCGATAAATCCATTTCTTCACTGGCTTATGATAAAGTCATGAAAGGGAGAGGTGATAGTGATGATGAAGGTTTTTATAGTTGGCTTAAGAGTTTAAAGCTTAACTATAATGTGGAAATTTTTTGGTGGCGACTTAGTAAATTTTCTATTCCTATGTTGACCTCATTTTTGTATGAGGTCACTTAGACTAACCTCAACCCTCAATCACTTTTGAATCGAATTTCAATCATCTACGGTTTAACCTCAAGTCTTTAATCGATCGATCATTATCAAATCAGTCAGTCATTCAATCTAGTCTATAATTTAGCTTGCGATCGATCTTGTCGATCTTTCTTTAAAACTACATTGAACCATATGTAAATTGATTAATTTTGATATTTTCACATAAATCGTGTTGAAAGAGGTCGACTTCAATTCGACTCATTTTGAACCCGGTTCTCCTCGACACTGTTGTTAATTGTGAAATTGAGTTAATTTATTATTATTTTGAGTTGAGTGAAATCTAGATTAATCAAAACCCTTTGAATTTTTCTTCAAAAATATTTAATCAAACGCATTTGAGATAATTTGAATTAATTTTGATGAAAGTTTATTTTCAACGGCTTCGATTGAGTTGATTTTAACATGTCTTGACCTAATCTATATCTAATTGACATCATTTATCTCTAATCAAACTTTGAATAATTGAT
Organism: Dendrobium huoshanense; assembly: GCA_016618105.1. Taxonomy (NCBI): domain Eukaryota; kingdom Viridiplantae; phylum Streptophyta; class Magnoliopsida; order Asparagales; family Orchidaceae; genus Dendrobium; species Dendrobium huoshanense. The sequence goes on from CM028343.1 coordinate 57,744,194, forward strand.
TTAAAATGCAAATCTATCAAAAAACTTCATTGCATTATCTATTCTCTTAGTTCCAATTCTCCTCAAAGTTTTAGATAAATTTCAGCCCTTGATTTATTTAAAAAAAATTAAATAAGCATTTGATAGTAGCCATATGATCAACTTTTAAAGGGGATGATGGTCTCTTGATTTGGATATGGCATTAGGGCAAGGCATGACACATATGATATACAACTCCAAGCCCTAGACCTGAGAGGATGGCCCCATTCTACACAAGCAGCCGCCTCTGGAGAAGGGTCTCCCGATCGCTCAAGAGAGAACCATTCTTGAAGAGCTGTTAGGGCCGGACAATAAGGGGGCTGCTTGCACTCCACGCCTCCATTCCAAGAAGCAGCCGCCCCTTTGTATGGATCTCCCTCTCATTCTCATGAGAGACCTCTCTCTCATCCGTTCTTAAAGCTACTAGGGCCGGCTAACAAGGGACAAGGCTGCTCTCATCTCACTCCTCCAACTATGTCTTTATCCTCCTCATCCGTCCAAGGTAGAGAAAAAAGAAGGAAGCGTACTCAAAGATCTGGCCAAGGCAGAGCCGTTCCTCCCTGCTCTCCATCCGTCCAAGTAAAAGGGAGAACCACTCAAAGACTCGTCTCGTTACTGTGCTTGCTTTTCGTGCGATTCAACGAAAGGAAGAGGCAAGCGACAAAGGGAGTTTCGGTGTGATCTTCTACGGTAATCTCTTCTTCCTCTTGCTAGTTTCCTTGCAATTCCTTTGTTTGAGTCTAGATGACTGACACTAATCTATGAATTCAGGTTCTATATTTACTTGTCATCTAAAATGAATCTCCATGAGGTTTTATGAAAGAGATACCAGAGACCTAAACATTTTCTTCTTGATGTTCTCTTTATTATTATCATTTTTTTTTACTCCAATACGGCTGAGCTTTTGTGTGTGGATTTTTTGTTTTAGAGTTTGTTTCCTTCCTAAATCTGAATAGGGAAGCATGTTGGATTGGTTTATAGATTTGAATGCTCATGTTGTTAGGGATAAATTTTCTTTTGAGAATGAATGGTCATAATGTTGTGGCTTTATTCTTAAGATTTAATGTTTTATTGATCTCCCTGAGACAAGATTGACTAGTATTAAAGTGTTCTTACAATAAAACAAAGGGCTGTCCAAATTTTGCATTAGAGTTCCTTTGTTAATTTAATGTTGAGATGTGGTGGCTGGTTCGTAAAATTCCTGTCCCTATATTTTGCTTGTGATATTGGGTTCTAAGTCGAGAATCTTGGGCAATTTAAATCACAGTTGTACTCAACAATTTATCCCAAGCACGCCCATGGTTTAAACTTCCTGTTTGAATGACTTGAAACACTAAAGGAAAGAGAAGAGTACATAAGAGGAAGTGTCTGGATTACCACTCTCATACAGCCGTCCTCACTTAACCCCCTCATGCTTCTGTTTCTGGAGATTAATAAAACTAAAGATGCCAAAGCCTTTACAGCATACTTGAGTAAGAAATAACTTCTGGAATGCTGAGATGGATTTAAATGCAATTTTCTAGTGCCTTTTTCTCTAGCCATTATTTTGTCAAAGAACTTATTTTCCACTATATGACTTGGATTACTTATCTGCATATTGTGTTGGTTTTGGGACTTGTCTCCAATACTGCAACTGATGTGAGGGAAGCTATGTTCCCGGGAAAGTGCAATGGTTTACTTTATTTGATATCTCCTTTGAATAATATGGCTGCACTTCTATAAGCTTTTTACCCATTTTAGCATAAAACTTTATTTTGATTAAATTATTTATCATGAGGTGATATGTTGAGGACCAGTCTTTTTAAAGAAAGAGTCCATATTACTGTTGCCTAAGAATTAAAGTCTCCGTTTCTTTTTTTAGAAACGAGATATTTCAGTGGAGATTTCATTTGATCAGGATAATCTCGCCATGCTTTTGATTTTGGTTTATCATTATATGATAATATGAGAGCTTGCCTGTGAGGCAAAAATTTGTTTTTCCTCCTCTCTTTTGATAGGATATTTGGTGCTTTGAACATGGAAGTTGGCTGGAATGTGTACAACCATATGATCTATCTCGATAGATCAATGGCTACACGTTTTCTCTGTTATGTTGAGAATCCTATTAGCAAGTCAGGTATTGGGTATGCTGTTGTTCAAAGAGGAAACCTGCCCGAGTTTAGCTCAGTTGAATTCTTTATTGTTTATCCTTGTCCTAGTTATTTTGGGCTTTCAAATAATCAATCATTTTGTTCTTAGAACGTGATGTTATAGAATCTTTCCCTATATTACTTGTTATGGAATTTTTTGTGAAAGCATGATACATTCTTCACAAGCTTATCTCCATTATTTGTCTGAAGCTTAGAAGAACTTTGGAAATATGTGATGATTCTGTTTGGATGTTAAAGCTAGAGATTGCAATAGAATTTATCTTTTCTTCTCTTGTTAAGTCTTTAATTTGAAATCTTATATTAAGAGAAAAGAAAGAGGAGTCACTACATGCTCTCTTATAATTTTTATTTAACGTTGAAATTTCCTTCTGATGGTTCACAATGTGATATTCTTGCAAACACTTCATAGTTGAAGGTTTGACTATTCCTTGTTGTAAATAGTCTTTGGAAGGATGTTTATTCTCCTTAACATTAATATTCCTTGATTAAACATTAAGCAAGAAGATGGCCATACGGAATTCTAGATAAAATTGACTTGTGATATGATTCTTACATCACCTGTTAAATAAGTTGTTTGCTATTGGTGGCAGACGTGTTGCTTGCATCGGCACTTTGTAAGGTGTATTGAAAAACACGTTTTGACCTAAAGGGTTATGGTTATATTGAATATGGCCTTACACATTCTTGAAATTGATAGTATAAGTATGTCTACTTTTGTGATAAGTAGGGCTAAATATTGATGTTAAAAAAAATATACACAGCCTCTTTATATTTTAGATTCCTTAATGTTTATAGTTAAATGCATGTTTGGTACATGTTTTTGAGAGGTATTTTGAATTAATTGTAAGGGAATGAAATTGTTTTGAGTTGTCTTTCTCTTAGTTGCATTGAATATAAATGTTGGAATTCCTTTCTATATAGAAGTATATGTATCGACATTTGCAAGATAACATATACTCTGAAAATGCTTCAATACAGATCGCATTCTACATCTCTAACTCTTTGAAGTGACATTTGATTTGATTTCATCTTTTTTTTTTACATATTTACTTATATGTCAATTCATAATAACCTCTATATTTGCATACATGATATCCTGACATCATCTTCTCTCTTCGCATTTTTTTGCGAGGTACCGATGGAGCTGATTAGAGAATGAGCCAAGAGCTCTAGTCGCCCCGTTTCTTCTAAACGGGATGCTACGGCCAGAGTCACCGTTGACTAGCTCCGGTGACCAGATAAGTTTTCTTAAGACTTAGAAAAGCAGATCTTCTAGATTTACTTGTTGAGTTATTTCTGGCAGCATTAGATTCTGGCAATAATTCTTGCATTTAGCTAATATCTGCTTTCTTCTTTTTACAAATTCAAAATTCATCGACATAGCTTTGTTTACATTCTTAGGCATGTCCAAAGGGTTAGTGACATTGATTCAAACCTATTAAACCTAGTAACATCTTTAAGGACAATAATTAAGGATACTTCTAGAGAACTTAGAAAATTTCTAGAGATTAGGAGATATTTCCTACTAACCTAAGACTTGAACAACTTGAACCTAGTGACACCTTAAACCTTAAAAAATTATCTTTTCTTTTAATCATTAAACCAATTAATTGATCTAATTAAAATTAAATCCTTAATTAAGCAAAACAAATTTAAACCCCTTAAATTTAGTGATCTTTCTTGCTCTATGGAGAATTATCACTAAAATTCAAACCCTTTGAACCCCTTAAGTTTAAACCATAATTAAACTTTAAAACCTTCCAAAAAGTTTCAATCTAACTTTAAAACTAGCAATTAATTTTAAAATCAATTTTAAATCATTAAGACTTAAACTTTAATCAAAATCTCCCCTTAAGCCTTTCAACCAACCAGAACAATAAGCAACTTTAACCAATTACCCGATTTAGGATATATCCTAACCACACAGCTTGCTACACACACCTAGATTGACCCATTAGGACACGGACTCTAGCTTTAGGTTAGGACGGTGTTTCTTTATGTTTTTGAGATAGATTGATATGCATACAAAATGAGAGTGGCATCCTAAGTTAGATAACATAGACATAGGTTCACTGTCCACAGACCTGTGCACTTCCTGTTTGTCAGCCTAGGATTAGGTCCCTAGCCCCTTTGCCTACGAGGTCCCCTTGAATGAGGTAACCCATGGTTTCTAACAAGGATCCTCTGGTCGGCACTCGACTAAGTAGGTTAAGGATATCGACGAACCCGGGACGATGGAAAACCATGGGATCTTGACCGGGGACGTCATACCCACTTGGTAGGTTAGTCTTCACCCTTACCTCCTGGGCATTCTCCCGATCTGGTGATCGAGAATATAAAACTCTCTAATAAAATTGACCATTTAAACTTAAATAACTTTCAATCAAATTCGATCCCTACAATTAGGATAGACTGGGGAGTTTTCTGAAGTAATTCAGAATCTCAAACACTCCCTACTCTTCTTCCTTTGACTCTGAAAATAAGTCTTCAATTTTGATCCAATCCCGCTTAAACTTCCAACCTTTACCTCCTTTTACATCCAGCTTTGAAAATCTAAATAAAATTTACACCGCTATTTTAATCGAGAGTTTTCGTAGGAAATTTTGATTTCCTACGATGTAATTAACTACGAGGGCTTGCGCTCGTAGGAGATTTAGAAACCCAGAACTTATTTTTAAAATCAATTTTTCAAAACCTTTGATTAATTATCTTTGGGAAAATTCAAATTTCAACGATCGTTAACTCTATTTTCAAACGATCAATAGTGATTGATAATTTCTTTCCTCGGATTGATATATCAATTACTATAGTGATTTTGATTATGAAATTAATGATATTTTTATCCAAATTAGCGTAGTCAAATAATTGATTAAATTCCATTTTGATCTTCCGGGGTCAAATGTGATTCTCCCTTTGAGTTTGACTACGATAATCCGGATAAATTTGAGATTCTGAAATTTGAACCCATTAGGGAACGATATGATCATCTCCTGAGGTGATATACTGTTCATAATGACGCGTTCAATTTTAAAATTCAAAATTAAAAATATTCCCAAAGAAAATTAATACATTTTCAAAATATAAAAATATTTTTTTTAATCAAAACAAAAATGGCGACTCCGCTGGGGATAAATCTCACTTTCCATCTTTAATAGCGGTATAAATTTTATTGTATCGGTAGTTTTGACTATCTTTCTCTCTGTTGGTCCCTCTTTCATTTCTCCCTTGAGAGAGTGTGGCTAACTCAATTAAGACATGTCGAACGAGAGGTGAGTGTAGGAAACTTCTTCAAAGTCGGGTTTTGACATTTTGCCTCCAAGTTAATTGGTAGAGCGAAAGAGTCAAGCCGAATCCTTTTGTATACGTTGCAAACTTGCATGCGAGTAAATAACTAGCGTGTTAAGTTTCATAATTTATAGAAGACTCTTCAACTTCAAAACATAAATTTCAACCCTTTAAGCAAAATTCAATCTCTTTCCAAACCTTTCAAATCAACTTTAATCGTCGTTGTGATGTGTCTTTTACAATAGTCTATTGTAGTTGAACACATGCAATTCAAACCCTTGATTAAACCTGGATTTTGACATTTCACTATAAGCTAGTCGGTGCAGTGAAAGAGTCAAGTCTAGGCCTCCCGATTTCCCTAAATTTTTGTTAACCATTTTGTTGAAAATAAAACTCAACATTTTGTGTTTCAAAAAAAATATAAGAAAATCATTCAAACCAATTTCAACTGTCATTGTCATGTGTCTTCTATGACATTATGTTGTAATTGAACACATACAATGCAATTCCAAATTTCTCTTGTCAAATCTAGGCTTTGACATTTTACCCCCAAACCCTTTGGTGGAATGAAAGAGTTAGACCTAATTTCTAAGGATTCTCCTATAATTTTGTAAACCTCTACATTTGAGTGAAATTCAATGTCTTGAGTTTCAAAATTTAAAGGAGATCCATCCAAATACAACCTCAAGTTAAAATTCAAATCAAACTTTGATTTCGAATAAAATTTCAACCTTAAGTTTAAACTTGATTTTCACCTCAAGCTTAAGTTCAGTTTTGATTTCAAATGCGAGTCCAAACTTTGACATTTTGCCCCAAGTCAATTGGTGTAGCGAAAGAGTCAAGTTCAACTCATCAATTTTATGAACCATCGTGTTTAGTGTAAATTGAACACGATTGAGTTATAAAATTTTGAATAAAATAAATCAAACTTAAAATTCAAATTCAATTTCAAATCACTAATTCAAATCACCTTCTTTTAATTCCAGGAAATCGAAACACTCAAATGGCTGGAAAACTTGTCATCTCACTGAATAGACATGTGCCTATAGAAGAAATTCTTAATGGCAATTCAATTCAGTATGAAATGTAATTTCAAGACCTCAAGATTTCAGTTAATGGAGAAAGAATCTTATATCTGTCCGTTTGTACTCAAGGGAATTTCCCCTTAGTACAAGTTACTTTAGGGTCAGGAGCTGACTCCCCCATCTCTAAGATGGAGGTTGTTGTCACCCCTGTACCCACTGTACTCTCTACTCAGGAGGATCAAAACCAGAAGTCAATAATGATAAAAGAGAACCATCTCAATTTGAGATCGGGTCAAATTCTAGCACCCCTGTCGTCGGTAGGAACAAGATGAAGAATTACCTTCAAAGGGCCAGAAAAAGGAATCTTAAGGCTAGAAAGACCTTTGAATCAGAAGCCTTAGAGAAGACTAACTTCAAGGACAATCGAGAACCCGTTGCTCCTTCTACGTACCCTCTCCTTACACAAAGGAGGGAGGTTATAGAGATGAGAGCGCGATCTTCAATACACCTACTTGACTACTACACAGAAAGACTTAAGTAAGAGATAATTGAGCGATCACCAGTAATAGGCCATAGGCCCCCAACTGAGGG